>CATNUY010000313.1:0-445000 GCA_951217065.1 Baccha elongata
AGATTAAATTATTTGGTGATTTCACTCACTGGAATGCAGACTTTAATCATTTAAATTCACATTTATTTTGAATTCAATGATTTCAAATCATTGAACCCACCCATCGGAGGGCGTGTCTTTTTAAGTCGGCTAACTTGCTCTTAACTTAGGTCAGGGATACACATGTCAGTTTTACTCACGTAAGTTACTCGTGTGAGTAAATTCTGGAAAAATTACTAGTATTAACAAATCTGTGAGTAACTTACGATAAATTGAACAACATCCCTTAGCTGTGAGCTGGGAGCGGAACGAAACGGTATAAACAAGACATCAGTCACTTACAGAAGTTGCATTGAATTTGCTGCTGTAAGTTTTAAACTTATGTAAGTATTTTTACTGTAAGTTTGGCTATAGGTAGTTTTAAAAAATAAACAATAAAAAGACTAAAAATAGCCAAACTAAATATTATTAAGTTCAGCTATAGTGTAAACGTTCTTGTAAGTCATGTTTGGAAGACTTGCGTAAGCTGTAAGTAAAACTCACATCTGTAATCCTGGCCTTAAACCCAGTCTATTTATGGAGACATTCCTCTGAGCGTTTGGTTCTTTGAAAGAAGAAACATATAATTAATCCATTTCCGTTTCTTGATTTCAACATGTCTCTTCTCTAGTGAGTATTGTTTATCACCTTGACATTGCATATAACTTGTGGCCAACGGCAATGTAGCCTAATGAGTAAAAAATTGTTTAATATTTTTTTTTTACTGCATATTAATAATAACTTGAACCGTTCTATGGAAGGTACCGTTAATAATTATTTTCGAAAAAAAACTCAAATGAAAGACTTCACCGTTGGCAACAAATCCCTCATAGTTATAAAAATTCACCAAAATTGATCGGTTTTTTTTCGAAAAAAAAAATGGAAATCAATGGGAGCATTTATTATTTTGACAGCGGCGAGGGAGGAATTCAGATTGACTCTTTACCGCTGGGAGCACCATCTCTGCATCAGAACCAGAACCCGCAATAGGAAGACAGTGTCGTGTGCCATAAAACAAGTTAAACAAAAAATAATTTCATAAAATTAAGTATTTTAAGCTATAATATAGCTGGTATTAAAAACAAAGTAATGCTGGTTGATTTTTTCAAACTAATTCAAAAGTATATTCCTGCAGTAAGAAATAATATTCACGGTAGAGCTAGTGGTGGTATTATCTGTGGTATTGAAAAAAGTAAAAATTTTAGTTTTGTTTAAGTTAGACACATTAATGAAACATGAGTTATTCAAGCTACTTGAGAGTTTTGGTTACTGTGTTCTGAGTGGGACGACAAAAGCTGATGTAAATGGAGAATTCACATTTGTAAGCATCAAGGAAGTTCAGTTATTGACATATGTGCAGTATCTGGTGAATTTCTTCAGGCTAAAGAAGTTTTTGAAGTCATAGAAGCAACTTTTTCGACCCATTTTCCTGGCATGTGTTAGTTTTATTCAAGAAACACATGTCGCTGTTACAAAGAACAATACATATATCCATACGTGGTTGTCTCATGAAGTTGAAATATATCGAGATAGGTTAAATCATAAAATTGTTTCACTTCCTTCTTCCCGTTCTGCCCCTGATAATGATATGATAGACAAAATCTTAAATGTGATTAGTTCCTCAGCTTCACAAAGGAGTTGCGCTAATCAGCCGATATTTCATTGTAGATGGTTTGATCTGAAGGAAGTAGATTCCGTAGCAAGGCATTTGCTTTCTTAAATTATTTAAGAAATGATATTCTGACTTTTTTAAATCTGCTAATTTGGGAGCAAACAAATTATTTAGACAAGTTTGTAAACACAAACAGCTCAACTGCACACAAAACTTAGCGAAAAACTTAGTGAAATGTAATGACTCGAAAACATTTTGGAGTAACGTGTGGGCATTAGGTGGAAAAAATCGTTTACCTGGCAGTTTACTTCAAGCCGACATTCTAGAGCCAGTCCTTTACAGTCTTTATTATCAGGGAGCTATGATCTAAAAACGTTTCACTATGCGATGCTTAACTCAATAGTCGACGAATTTGACTCGCCTATTACTTTGGTTGAACTGGAATTCACGCTCTATAAAATGAATAATAACAAAGCCCGTCATCGATGGGCATTCCTGTGGAATTTTTCAAAAACTCTACCTCGGAATCTAAACAGTATTTGGTGTCTCTGTATAATTACATGTTCGAGAATCCTTGCGTTCTTCAAAGTTTTAATAACGCCATTATTGTTTCCATTTTTAAAAAGAGGATGCTAGTTTGCCTGAGAATTACAGAGATATATCAATACTTTACTTAATAAGGAAGGTGTATACACGACTTTCGAACATTATAGAGTCACATTTTTATGTGGATTCAAAGTGGCAGTTTACACAGCTGTATACGATTCCTTTATCCAGATCGAGCAGGCGGCACAAAACCTGGGGCTGCACATTAGTGAAGGTAAAACAAAGTACATGGTGGCGTCGAATACGAGAGGAAGAGTTGGTCGAACAATCGAGGTAGCGGAACATGAATTTGAAGTGGTGTAATCCTTTAAATATCTTGCGTCAATAGTAGCAGCCGATAACAATATAGAAGAAGAAATATGCGGGCGGCTTCTCAAATCCAACAGAGCCTACTAAAGTCTGTCAAATCTTACCATAACTTCAAAACTGCTGCTGAACAGGACCCATGGTCCTGCCAGTACTCACACATGGATCCAAGACTTGGGTGCTTAGCAAAAGGCACTCCGACCTCTTAGCCGCACTCGAGAGAAAAGTCTTAAGGAGAATTGTGGGCCCAATATGTGAGAAAGGACGATTCCGGAGACGGTACAATCATAATCAGGCTTCAGAGGTATTGTAATACCTGGTATCTGAAGATTAATGTCCTTGAAACCAAAATTATGGTGTTCGAAGCGCGGAAATGCAAGAGGTTTAGAGAGGAATGCTGGTTTTTGCAAGACGAACGCATAGAGGTGGTACAGATATTCAAGTATCTGGGAGTACTGATGTCCGTAAATACTAGCTTTACAAGGCATGTAAAGGAAAAGAGCAAAGAAGTCAAAACTGCACTAAGCGTTATGTGGCCAAATTTTTTCGGAAACCAAATTACCGATTTGGGATCAAAGTATCGTGTTTTTGAGGCCAAAATTAATGCCTTCATGTGTAATGGTGTTCAAGCATTCGGTCATACAAACTTTGAAGAATTTGAAATGATTCAAAGGTTCTTCTTTCAACGTCTATTTTGCTTACCAAATTCTAATCCTTATTATGCTTTCCTCGTCTGGTCTGGTATAACTCCCATTTATATACGAAATTCAAAGGCTAATTCCGATTTTTTGATAAGAACTATGGAAGAACTTAATCTGAAGTCAATCATGACAAATTTTTTTCGTACACAATTGTGTCCTTTCAGAAAATGGAACGTGCTTGTGGGATCTCATAGCACCCGCCTAGATCTCTCAGATTCCAATTTAGATCTCTGGTGTGAGACGTTTGAGAATGTTATAGCTAAGGTAGATGAACAAATGTATTTCCAACACTTGAATAACAAGAATCACATACCGAGATCTAAATCATCGCCCTGAATCTGCTAATTACTTTAAAGTCGAACTAACTGTGAAAGCTATAAGCACATTTTTTAAAGCAAAAGTGGAAATTCTTAAACTAAATTACGTTCTGACCTGCCAGTCCAGTGTAACTACTGTAACAGGTTTGAGCGTGATGATGTTTACCATTTTATAGCCATTTTTACAATTTTGCAGGAGCTTCAAAAACTATACTTTAATCAATGTTTCCGTTTCCTCTCTAGACTTCAACTTTTAGAGATTCTTAACGGATCCGTAAAGTGGACTAATCTATATAAGTTTTGTGATCATGCTCTTAATTACCGAAATAGTTTTTTTTTATTCTCAAGCAGCTATAGTAAATTCAACCTTTTAATCTAATATTGAAACCAACTTATTTTACATATTTTTAAAAACCTTTGTGCAAAAAAAACAATACAATTTTAAGACCTCAATACCTATACCTATTTTTTAATATGTCTTCTTTTATTTTTCCATAATAATTTTGAATGTAATATCTTAAAAATATGAAACGTAATATCAATATTAAATGTAAATTTAACTTATCCTATTATCGGGGAGAGTACGATAACTTTGGCGCCATGAATTGATAACGGTTTTTTGTAGAACAGTTTAATACAAGCATTTTTTACTATGGGTGGGGGGGTCTATCTCCCTCCGTTTGGGCGGGAGGGGCAATTTTTTAAAAACAGTGCTAAAAATTTAAAACAAATATTAAAAAATAACGGTAACACTTACAACTAAAGGTTATATCATTTTTAAAGCCAATATTTTTTTCTATTAGATGTTTTTGAAATCAAGTGAAACCTATGCATAGTCTTTGAAAAAACGGACTTTAAACTCAAAAATTGCGAAAAAAAAGGTAAAAAAAAACTTTGAAGTGTGATTTTTCAAAACTGTAAAATAAAATACTACTTTTTTTTATAAAATACGTTGCTCATACTAATTTTAAATCATGAACTGAAAACCAAATGATTTTATGTTTTCTGGTTTTTGAGAAAATGGAAAATTACTAAAACTACTTTCTTATAAGAGTTTTCTTTTTTTTTTTTTTGGTATACGGTGAATTTTGTACGAAGGTTCGTTTTTGTAATAATGCTTGGGCATCTTTAAATGCAACAGAAACCTTGCATACATCCAACCTCGCATCCACCCCACCTCGCACCCACCCCAAATCCTATAGTGTGTCCAAGCAGGGGGGTGACAGGGGGCAGCATGCCCCCCTTACATACCTCACTGTTTATACGCTTTAGTAATTTTCCATTTTCTCAAAAACCAGAAAACATAAAATCATTTTGTTTTCAGTTTATGATTTAAAACTAATATGAGCAACGAATTTTATAAAAAAAAGTATTATTTTATTTTACAGTTTTGAAAAATCACACTTAAAAATTTTTTTTTACCTTTTTTTTTCGCAATTTTTGAGTTTAAAGTCGGTTTTTTCAAAGACTATGCATAGGTTACACTTGATTTCAAAAACATCTAATAGAAAAAAATATTGGCTTTAAATAAAGATATAAAACTAAGTTGTAAGTATTACCGTTATTTTTTAATATTTGTTTTAAATTTTTAGCACTGTTTTTATAAAATTGACCCTCCCGCCCAAACGGAGGGAGATAAACCACCCCACCCATAGTAAAAAATGCTTGTATTGATCTGTTCTACAAAAAACAGTTATCAATTCTTGGCGCCAAAGTTATCGTACTCGTGCCCTATTATCTACCAATTTCTTTTTCTTATCATTTTTTTATATAATCCTAAAATGTCATTATATGGAAGACGGCAACTTGCCATGTCCATAGTTTTCTTAAAAACTAACTTTTGTAACGTTTTCTAAATAAGAAAAATTTAAAAGTATACAATAATAATAGTACCTTTACCTATAACAGCGAGTACCTTTACCTATAACAGCGAGTAAAAATTATGTACGCTAACAAAATTCTATAATAACTAATTTGCGGAAGATGTCAGAGCGTTTCTATTTATCCTCATCTATTATTTTGATCCCGATGCGTTAAGGCAGGAAAAGATATCTGCAATTTATAAATTCTTGGTGCCAAAGTTATCGTACTTGTGCCGAAAACTCTTATAAGAAAGTAGTTTTAGTAATTTTCCATTTTCTCAAAAACCAGAAAACATAAAATCATTTTGTTTTCAGTTTATGATTTAAAATTAATATGAGCAACGAATTTTATTAAAAAAAAAAGTATTATTTTATATTACAGTTTGGAAAAATCACACTTCAAAGTTTTTTTTTACCTTTTTTTCGCAATTTTTGAGTTTAAAGTCGGTTTTTTCAAAGACTATGCATAGGTTTCACTTGATTTCAAAAACATCTAATAGAAAAAAATATTGGCTTTAAATAAAGATATAAAACTTAGTTGTAAGTATTACCGTTATTTTTTAATATTTGTTTTAAATTTTTAGCACTGTTTTTATAAAATTGACCCTCCCGCCCAAACGGAGGGAGATAGACCACCCCACCCATAGTAAAAAATGCTTGTATTGATCTACAAAAAACAGTTATCAATTCTTGGCGCCAAAGTTATCGTACTCGTGCACTATTATCTACCAATTTCTTTTTCTTATCATTTTTTTATATAATCCTAAAATGTCATTATATGGAAGACGGCAACTTGCCATGTCCATAGTTTTCTTAAAAACTAACTTTTGTAACGTTTTCTAAATAAGAAAAATTTAAAAGTATACAATAATAATAGTACCTTTACCTATAACCGCGAGTAAAAATTATGTACGCTAACAAAATTCTATAATAACTAATTTGCGGAAGATGTCAGAGCGTTTCTATTTATCCTCATCTATTATTTTGATCCCGATGCGTTAAGGCAGGAAAAGATATCTGCAATTTATAAATTCTTGGTGCCAAAGTTATCGTACTTGTGCCGAAAACTCTTATAAGAAAGTAGTTTTAGTAATTTTCCATTTTCTCAAAAACCAGAAAACATAAAATCATTTTGTTTTCAGTTTATGATTTAAAATTAATATGAGCAACGAATTTTATTAAAAAAAAAAGTATTATTTTATATTACAGTTTTGAAAAATCACACTTCAAAGTTTTTTTTTACCTTTTTTTCGCAATTTTTGAGTTTAAAGTCGGTTTTTTCAAAGACTATGCATAGGTTTCACTTGATTTCAAAAACATCTAATAGAAAAAAATATTGGCTTTAAATAAAGATATAAAACTTAGTTGTAAGTATTACCGTTATTTTTTAATATTTGTTTTAAATTTTTAGCACTGTTTTTATAAAATTGACCCTCCCGCCCAAACGGAGGGAGATAGACCACCCCACCCATAGTAAAAAATGCTTGTATTGATCTACAAAAAACAGTTATCAATTCTTGGCGCCAAAGTTATCGTACTCGTGCACTATTATCTACCAATTTCTTTTTCTTATCATTTTTTTATATAATCCTAAAATGTCATTATATGGAAGACGGCAACTTGCCATGTCCATAGTTTTCTTAAAAACTAACTTTTGTAACGTTTTCTAAATAAGAAAAATTTAAAAGTATACAATAATAATAGTACCTTTACCTATAACCGCGAGTAAAAATTATGTACGCTAACAAAATTCTATAATAACTAATTTGCGGAAGATGTCAGAGCGTTTCTATTTATCCTCATCTATTATTTTGATCCCGATGCGTTAAGGCAGGAAAAGATATCTGCAAGCTCGGAAATTATGCTTATTCGTAGAAATACAAAGAATCTTCTGGAGATTTTACTTGCTGGAGCATGGACGAACTACTCGTAGAACAACAGTCATGCATAAAAACGACGAGACTTTGACTGAACATCTGAGCCACAGGCCATAATAAGTGACCAAGTGAGTCTGCTGGCTCAAGAGGCCTGTTGTTGGCAGAAAGAAACTGAAAGAAGACTAGACTCGTTTCGAGGTTCGGACTATGTTAGATGCATAGGAAAATTGGAGGTTCTCAGCTACCTCAGGACAAACATTCGGGGATTATATCCATCAAGTTAGATAAAAATAAACAAAAACAATTAAGTGAGTATATTGCCTGCCTTAGAATAAAAAAAAAATTAGATTAAATAAAAAGAATTTGTTTGCTTAGACAAATATTACTAAAGTAGGTATGTATTTTTGCGGTTATTAACTCACATTTTTATAAAAAGGGATTCCAAGCGTTCTTCCTTATTTTATTAATATGGTTATACAAACGTACATATATTAGAAATTTTTATTTCCTAATGGAAATCAATTTTTTTTATTTCTACACAAAAAGATAACAATGGAAATTCTTAATATTATTTTACTAACAACACTAACTACAAAAACTATGCTGCTCCTGACACAGAACTTGAAATTCCCATTTTCGAGCAAGGTGCTCTTCTCTCCTCCCTGATATTCTTATACATATTGGTTTTGGTACACTCTTTTTGTTTTGCCATTAGTCCTCGGTTGAAAATTGACTGGTCTACGTACCCATATGTTTTATTGTTATTATATTTTTTTTATATATTATTCGCCCTTGTCCGAGATTAGTTAACCTTGAAGATTTTTACTTGCTTCACTATTTTTCACAACGATTATGATATTTTTAAGAGCTCAATATTTTTAAACTTAACCCATATAAGTGTTTTTCACTTTTTTATGTAAAATAAACATCTTTTGTCACTCACACATACATAAAATATACACATGCACACACGTTAGTTCAAAAAAATATATAAATACACAATTTTTGGTTTTCAAAAATATAGTAAAATCCCAAAAAGTTTATTTTATAAATAAATCAATTTTAATGAAATTCACCACAGTTGTTTCTTGTCCTGACCAGAAACAGAATAAAGATCACAAAAAATATCAAAGGACATAAAACTCCTCTAGCCGTTTTATCTATATAGAGGAGCTAGGAGATGGAAGCACTTTGTATAATTATTCATTTCGAAAGAAAAGATATGATAATAAATTTTGCACATGTACCTAATTAAACCAGAAACATTATTTATTACCATCAACCAAGTAAAAGTTTATGAAACAAAATTCAATTTTGTCTTTTAAGGCGTGAAAGAACGATATCTGGGGATAAATGAGACTGTTTTTTTTTTTATTTTAAGGGGGAACGGATCGCACAGGGTCGAGAACATCACTTTATCGAACTCAAAAGATTTTGGTACTCATTTACTTGTGAACAAATTTTTCATCGTTTTTTTTTTCCTTTGTGATAACTCTTAATTTAATTTTAATATTAATTATGAGCAACGAACTGTTCAAAAGAGAAACAAACTATTTTTAATATACTTTACATTTTAAGGAACTGAAATCGCCGAAAATAATAAAGAAGAGCTGGTTATTTTTGTATTTATGTTGTTATTATTTTTTTTTTTTTTGCTATCCATCTTAAGCGAATGTGTAATTTATTTTAGTTATCGGTATTTTTTTTTAACTTGTATGTGCCACTGAAGGCCGCGATGATTTCTAAACGTTTGCACACACATACAAAATATAGGTATTCGAATCGAATCTGTAAACACAAAATTAGATAAATCTATATGTATATATGGGTTTGATAGTACATAATTATTTGCTTTCGCTTTGGCACAGGTTGTTGTTGGTTTATTATTGTTCTCTTCCTTGTCTCTCCTTATACTGACATAAGAGCAGATTGTTGGTACTCAAGTTCGGTCGTTTAAGGAAGCTTTTCTTCGTGTGTTTCTGAACATAGGAAACTAAAAGTTTGTTGGGGGTGGGTGTTATTTGGTAATGGTATTTTATATTGGAGCAAACTCGTGAAAGGATAATTTTTAAAGCGCATGTCATATTTTTTAAGGTGTTTCGTAGCTGGAAACACTCAACAGAACTTGAAAAGCTTTACTAACCAAAGATAAATTATATTTTACTGGGAAATTAAAAGGACCGTTTTTTAGACAGGGAAGTTTATAAAGTGCTTCAAGGCTCCAAAATTGTTGTTGATTTCACTAAACCTAGCAAGAATAAACTAGAAATACATAAAACAAGATTTAGCAAATGATTGAAAATAAAAGTTCTCAGGGAATTATGATTGCGATCATAGCTAGGTAGGGGATTAAAAGGCACCTTCACCTTGATTAAAAACTTAGATTATTAAAGACGAATTAACTTTGAAATTCATTCACAGTGTTTTCCTATTTAGCTTTTTAAAGACGAATTAAATTTAAACTAAATTAATTCACAAAAGACATTTGATTTGTTTTTTATTTTGAAATAGAATTTGTATTTAACTTTTCCATTCACGGGGTACATTGGTACATGTTAGGGAAACTTTGACACATAGCTCATTAATGAGCATTTATAGAAATACTGCGTATTCATGCGAGTATACATTGGTACGGGCAAGAGACAATAAGGCAAGTGTCATATCTTTTCAATTAAATGCTATGAAACAGCGCTATATGAAACAGTAATCTTATATTTGTCTCATTATATTGTATATAATTAATTTTTACGTTGTAGTATGTAGGTTCAGTTGCATCTCTTTGTTCTTTATATAATTGCGCTTTTGTTTGAGTATATCTTCATTACCAACTGTTTCTTCTTAAAGTATATATTACCTTTTTATATTAAAAAACGTTAATTTGCTATGGATTGATTCAATAAATATAAAATAAAACACAAAACGACCCGTCAGTATCGGGTGAAAAGGTGAAGAAAAAAAAAATAAATTTCGACAATCAACATTTAAGGAATATCAATATAGATGTCGATCAACTTGCAAGTTTAATTACAGCCATGACAAATATGACAAAATTAACCGAAACAAAGAAGAACAAAAATGTCAAATAAATTTCCAATATCAACCCATTCAACTCGAAATTAGAAAAAAATTAAATATTAAAAAGAACGATAAGAAAATTATTTTCAGATTAAAAATATATTCGAAGACAAAATGATGTGCGCTAGACTTCTAATACAATTCATTGGTTTGTGAAATTATTCTTTGTTAACATTGTTAACAGCTCAAAAAAATATATAAAGTGCTTATATATAACAAATTAATTGATTTACTAGAAAAACTTTATTGTCCTTAAACAATACTTTTTTAGAGCAGAATTATTTTTTTATCAGAATACCAAAATGAAAGTTTTTACCATCAATAAAGAGTGGCATTGCATTTTGCCTGATTGACAATCAATTTAAATACTAATACCCAGTTTCACCAAAATACACCTAAAAGCATTTTAATTAACGGAGTAATAAAATTTATTGGCATTTTAGCTTAAAATGGTTTGCACCAATATAAGGAGATTCACCTTCTTATATTGGTGGTTTTAAAAATGAGAAAACTTGATGCCAACCCCGGATTTTTATTCACCACTCATGGCTCTCTTTCATTAGAGAAAGCGAGAGGAGAGCATTATCAATCGAAAAATTTCAAAGTCCTCTTTGTCTGGCATTTTTAAGACGCCTTTAAAATTTATTTGGAACAAAATGGGACTTTAGTTTATTGGCCATTTTAAAAATGAAAACGGTTGGTGAAATTGAAAAATGACATTTTAAGATTTAACAACCCAATAAATATTTAAAAGTGTTTGAAGAAACTGGCCATAAATTATATAAATAAAAACATTTGAGTTGTATTAGTAATCAAAACACAGTATATTTATACATCTTTGTGACTTCCATGTCGTTAAGGAGATCTATTACTTGCTCATCAGATAAGATATCACCTCCTAGTATATTTCTTCTTGATGCCTTAAGCACAGAACTCCTCCCAACAAAGTAAAAATATCTTCACGATCATTCATAATACAAATACCACAAAGTAGAGGAAAATCTTGACAGTGCGGTATAAAATTTCGACTAAACACTTCCCCTAGTAACCTATACATATTGGAGGCTTGATTTGATGTGTATTCATTTCTTAAATAGTTGCGATGATTAATGTTATGAATTATGATTTAAAAAAATATATACATATATAGTAATATGTATATATTTTTCTTTGCATACCATAAAACAATATTCTTTCAAGATGTTACCGCAACACATGGTATACCAAAAGTTTTGTTTAGGATAACGCCTTTATTTCCCAAAGTTCTGAGTTCAAAGAATACTGAAAAGAATGGAATAGTCCAAAAATGTATAGCACCAGGACATCCAACGACTAACGGATTGGCCGAACGACATGTTAAAACACTTAAAACATTATTAAACGCCATGTCAGACGAATATGGGTTCATTCATGATAAGGTACATGACATTTTATTTCGTTACTAATGAAAAAGTAACATCAAAAAAGTTACATCATGGCGAAATTTAAGCGGGGGAGATAGAGTTCAGCCAAGATACTTCTCAATTGGCAAACCAGAATGGAAATTTCGAATAATCAAGAAAAATTTTGGTCATCTGCACATCGAATTTGAGCTTGACAACGGCTATGTAGTTAAATGTCAATTATCATCAACCAATTATACAAGACCAATGTAGTTTTTCCAAACGACAAAAAAAAAAACGTTTCAAGATCAAACGAAAAAAAATGAGCCAGAGCTTGATGAAATACACATCCAATTTGCAAAGCTTCAGCGCAACCAAGAAGTACTGAAGTCCAACCAAAGCCTACAAAAGTGCCAAACAGTATTCCAGGGGTCTATAACACAACGTGACAAGTTGATAAGTCTTAATTCACTATACCAACATTCATTGTCCGACAAGAACCATTGTAATCTGTAACACAACGCAAATCGTTAAACTTGTCAGAATAGCAAACTTCCCTCAACTTATCCCCAATTTTTGACAAGTGTTCAAAAAAGAGAGACCAAGGCAAATTGTGAAGAACAAGAAGATTGCATTTTAACAAAATAAGAGAATACAAATTTGTTTTTTCAGAGGGTTTGTTTATTTTTAAAATTTTGTTTTCGTCGAAGTCGGAATGAAAAATATATTTTTAGTTAAATTTTATTTGAATTCTATAATTATTCTGTTCTTTTGTGTAAGAAAAAGTGCACTTGTAAGCGTATGACAATATTCAATTCACTTGTCCAAAATCAGCTGTAGTTGGACAAGTATTTCTTGATACTTGTCACTTTTTGTTAAAGAAATGAGGAACAATTTCCCACTCGTCATATTGAATCGTTGCACCAACTTGTCATTTTGTGTTACAGGATTTTTTACAAGTTATCGGATTTTACTTGTCCTACAAGTACTTGTCACATTGTGTCAAAGGCCCCAGAAGTTCGTTGAACTGGAAGAAGTCGCAGACTACCTACTTAACTTCAAGACAGTGGACAAAATTAGCGTAGGAGATTGTGATATCTTTTCAATTAAATGTAATGAAACAGAACTATATGAAATAGTATATAAATGTATTTGTCGTATTTTTTTGAATATAATTCTTTTTTGTATCGTATAGTTTTGTACGTTCGACTGCATCTTTGAGTTCTTCATATACGTGCGCTTTTGTTTAAAATATTTGTTTTTTATTACCATATTGAAGCTCCTTATATAGTTGAGAATTTAAGAAAAAATATAGATAAATGTTATTTTATTTAATTTTATTTATTTAATTTATTCTTATTAAAATTTAATACCACAACTTATTTATTTTTTGAAGTTTTAATGCGACGCGTTTCGGAGGTGCTTCTCCATCATCGGGCGAAATACTTATATAGACTAGAACAAAAAAATAGCATACAAAATGGAGGATAAATACAACAATAATTTCTTCAAAATTTTTTTGGAAGTTGTTTCCAAATCATAGTCAAAAAATTATTTCTCAAACGCTTAGTTTTTCAATAATTAAATCCATTAATTTTAGTATTTAAGCCCCCTTTCGATTAAGATTAATCTTTTTACTTTTTTTGCTACCGTTGTGCTTATTTCCTTTAGGCTCATTTCACACCTATGGGGTTTTATTGGTGAGGTCGCTATTGGGTTCCTATTTGACTTTGGCCTCGTTCACACACATGGGCATTGAATTAGGTTTGTATTCGGCGAACCACTATAAACTGGAGAAGAAAAACAACAAGCAAAAACAACACAAAAAACCGAAAAGGAACCGAATAAGAACCTTCCAAGTGTGAACGCTCTCATTACTTTGTATGCCCTAAAGTCCAATAGAAACCCAATAGAAACCCAATGAAACTTTATGGTGTCGCGGGAGCATTTGTTGCTATGGGATGTCTACAAGGTGTCAATTGGTTTCTTTTGGATGCCTATTGAGTCGTTTTAATTGGTTCACACTTATGAGGCAGAAGCGAATAGAAACCCAATAGCGACCCCACCGAATGAAACCCCAATGTGAAATGAGCCTTATTTGATTAAATTTTAATGGCTTGTCGATATCTTATGCACATCGGTAGAGTTGTGGGACCTTCCGAATTTCGCATTCAAGATTTTTGCTTTCGAGATTTTTTGAAAGATTATTTTTCATAGATTTTTCCTTTAAAGCCTTTTTTCTAGATATAATCTAGTTATTTCAAGTGACTTAATGAAAGAGTAAAATGATAATTTTATTTAATCATTTTTTTTAATTCATACTGTGAAGAATTTATAAGTGATTCTGCGCCAGTAAAATGAGTTTGAATTCAAAATTAATTCGCGTCCCAATAAAAAACTAACTATGCAATTACAAATTTACACTTGCATCTTATTTAGTACTGCAAAATAACAATTGGTAGAAGTGAATTCAATGTAAACTCAGCAGAGCTAATGTTTACACTCGATAAAGCTTTTCAGTTCGATAAGTGCTTTCACTACCTAAAGTTTTAATATGAACTAAATAAAACACAGGGCTGGTCGGAGGAATTAAATAACTCACGTTCTATATTTTCTTGATGATATGTCTGTAGTTGTGTGATTTTGATATCATCTTCTAAACTGATATGAGATAAGATATGAACAAAAATTTAATATTTTTTCAATTTTCAATTCAATTATGATTTTTATTTATCAAATTTTTCTTAAAAATAGTTTGTAAAACAAGTCAATTTTTAGCATGGCAATCACGCTGTCTGCCAGAGAGACAACTTTTTGTTAAGAAAAAAAATTATTCAATAATAAAAAAAAAACAAATTACTTAAATAAATAACTTGTAAAAATACAAATTCGTTTTCTGGAATATTTCATCAATAATGTTTTGTTTATATTGCAAAGCCCATCTAACATATTTATAGAGATTAATCCAGTTTTCCCTATTCAGTATATTTAGCATTTCGTTGCTTGAGATACTGTTTTTGCCGTAAACGTTCCCCCGAATTTCCATCAAGATAGGGCACCTTCCTAGGAAGTGTTGCACATCCTCTTTTTCCCTCAGGTTACATAGCCCAGATAGTTCAGGCAGATCAATTCTGTTCGGGATGAAATTGAGCATTAATATCTCTGATCTGGTTTTAAATATAAGAGAAATCAAAGTTGTTTGGTAAGCAGGGCTAAAATAATTATTATTGCGCAGGTTGTGGTTGAGATTCGCATAAATGACTCGCTGACGTGAAATCTCGGCTTTTAATTTAAAATCAGCTCTTTTCCTTTCATCAACAGCATTTATGAGGGCATATAGTTTACTTTTCCAAGAGTCCCAGTTGTTGGCTTGCAGATCAAGGGAATGATTGCAATACTCCGCCAGGCGTTTAGACTCTGCCATCCATGAATTTTGCTTTCTTACAACCATGGTGCTAATTTTCTTTGGTAATCTATTATCTTCGAGTTTAAGTGTTTTAAGTTCATAGTCAACTTGCATTTTGAACGTTGAAATAAATACAGGAGAAAGGCCAGTTTCCGATAGGAGTATGTGGATATATGTCGTTACGGGTAACTTTAAAGTTCTCTTCAGAAAGGATCGTAACAGTTTTTCCACTTCCGAAAATTCCTTGTGACCCCAGATTTGAGCCGAATAAAGCATGATTGCTTGCGTTCAAGGCATTTTTCGATTGAGCGAGCTTTACTTCCAGATGTTTTCTCATATTTAAATTTCTTGTAATTATCATGCCTAAATAATTGTATTCATTTACAACCTCAATGTTCTGGTTGGATAACTTCCACCTTTCGTTTTGACAGTTTCTGCCTCCTGCTTGCCGGAAAATCATAACTTTCGATTTCGTAAGGTTAATCTGCAGCCTCCATCTTTTGCAATAGACAGGCAACCTGTTGATCATCAGTTGGAGTCCATGTGGTGATTCGGCAAAGGCGACTATATCATCAGCAAACATGGGGTGACTAACTCTTAGCGTATTTGTTATGATAACTCCATCAGTACAGAAAATATCCTCGATGTCGTCGATATAAAGGGTAAACAGCAAGGGACTGAGATTACAACCTTGTTTAAGACCGATTTCTACTTCAAAGTGCTCAGACAGTTGTCATCCATTGGAGACCGCTGAGATTTTCAATAATTTGCCCAAATTTCAAAGATATTCCTTTGTTATTCAGCTTAAGTATTAAAGCTCTTCTATCGATGGTATCATAGGCTGCCTTGAAATCTATAAAAAAAGCGTACAATTTTCTCTTTTTCTCTATATATTGTTCTGCGTTACTTGTAAGCGTGTAGATTTGGTCCACCGTTGAATATTCTTTTCGGAACCCTGCCTGATTTCCACTCAGTAGGTTGTTATCTGGTACCCAGCTGTATAGTCGATTATACAAAACTTTCGTGAAGACCTTCAAAGAAGCATTAAGAAGCGAAATTCCTCTATAGTTTGCTGGATCAGTTTTATCTCCTTTTTTATGAATTGGTTTGAAAATTCCTATGTTATAAAATTCTGTAACGGATCCGGAATTAAAGTTGAAATTGAAGGCTTGCGCGAGTTGTTCGATAAAGTCAGTGGTACTATATTTGTAAAATTCCATAGGAATACCATCTGAGCCCGGTTCTCCGATTCTTGCAAAGCAATCTTTATTTCGAAAGCTGTAATTGGAGCATCCAGGAACTCATTTTGTTGAAGTGGCGTTGCAAACTGAAAGGTATTGGGATGATTGTACCTCCCCATTTCTTGGAAGTAGTTTTTTAGAACTTTGGTTCGGGGTCCTGTTTTGTTGATTTCCCGTACTAACTTCCAGAATTCATCGCTCTTGAAATTTCTTTTTAATTAAATAAGTAAAACTCACAATAATACTTTTATGAAACTGTAATATTTAAGTGTTTATAAATCTCTTTCAAAAAAGTATAAACATAACAGGTAATATAAATTATATAATCTTTTAAACGCATTCGATAATTTTCCTGCCTGTCAAATGATAGACAACAAAAGAAAATTAATCCAAACGTCACCAGAAGAAAACACTAATTCGAAGACACCGATTATAAACACACCATATATTGCATCCAATTATGTCTATCTCTAATAGCGATCTTTAAAAAATAAAAACATTTGTAGATGAATCCCTTTATACTGAGCTTGAGAAAGCATCCGCGAAGTTAGCAACAAAAGATGGTTTTGCAAAGTTAAATGCTGAAATTGATTTGGTGCGGACACAAAATAAGGATTTATCCATACAAGTTCGAAATTTCGAGGCTAGGTGTAATATCCTAGAAGAGGAACTGGAGATGCAAGGCCGTGTGTTGAAAGGAAAAAACATCATCTTTACTTTGCCGAAAGAAAATACTGACCCACAGGTGAAAATCCAATCAATCACTCAAATTTTGCTTGGCGAATCACATTAGATGATAGATGAAGCAATAAAACTATCTGAAAACGAAAAAACCATCAAACTGAAACTCAACACCGGTTCAAATGAAAATGCCACAAAAATGCTGCGCAGTGCCTCTAAACTTTAAGGTTTAGGTGTTTTTATACAACGTGATCTAACCAAACAATCACAACATAAACGCCGAATCCTACTCAGCTACAGAAAAATAATTAAAACAACAAATCCAAGAGAACAAATAATAATTAAAAACAATAATTCACTCATAATTTCAGAAAAAATATTTTATTTGAACAATAACAATACACTTAAATATAAAAACGAAGATGGAGAGAACCACCTACACAAAATGTATGGACAACTTAATTTTGATGCTGTCAAGTTAATAATGTCAAATAGACGTCACAACCGATAGGCAATTTTACCATATTGTCAAAAAATAAAATAAAGTTCACACTACGCGGATGACAGATTGAAATTATGTATCGCACTTTTTTCTAACGGTCAAAGCCAAAATCTTGTAAAAGAATTTTGTAAATATTATCTTTTTTTTCTGTGAAATTTTAAATTTCCGTGACTAAAAAGTTTAATAATACACTATTCACAATTTTCGCGTACAACATTAATATTTCCGCTCTTGTTTTCAATCAATTTTCAACAGTTATAAAAAAAATATTCAGCTGTCATCCGCGAACTGCTGATTTTGACAATGCTCTGCGAACGAGAAAGAGATATATCATTGTTACCTAAAAAGTCCTATGGTTGAAGCCAGTTGATGAAACTGCACCAGTGATGCCACTTTACGAAAATTTGCCTACTTGTACAATTAAACAAAATAATTGAAGCTCTAGTACCATTAAACAAAATAATTCAAACTGTGATGCCGTCAGCTCAATTCCTTTATATAATTTTGAGATTTTGTCATATAATGTATCAGGGCTCAATAAAAAATTTTTATTTATAGATTTTTTTAATTATGTCAAAAATTTCGATATATTTTTTCTTTATAAAAAGCATGTTACAAGTGAAAATATTACTATATTTACAAAATATTTTAATGGATTTAAATTAGTTTCGAATGCAGCAGTCAAAACATATACAAAAGGACGTGTTAGCGGTGGAACACTTTATGGAATAAAAACATTTTTATTAAAAATGTATACTTTTGAAGAATTGGAAGGTGCTTCTGTTGTAAATTTACTACACAAAAATAGTATGTGTATTGTGCCGTTCTATATAAATCGTAATAAATGGACTGAAGACTTTGAACGATTTAACAATATTATGTAAAATTTAACAAACAAAAGTGTCCTTATAATAGGCAAGAACTACCAACTTACAAGTATCTTTCATTTGCAACACAAACAACTCTTCTATAAACCACAGTAGTAGAATATCTAAGGATGATGTATGCAATCGAAACGGAACCAATCTTACCACATGCCCATTAGTGTTGAATGGTCAGATGAATTAACTACAAACTAAAGAAATCTTCAACTTATCCCGCAACTTAGATGGAAACAGGATTACTTTTTGATGTATCAAAACAAGCTGGACATAAGTCTTTTGAGTCTTTTAACAATAAATGAGAAACTAATTCAACTGATGTACGTGCAAGCCATCTAATATCTTGCATAAGAAACTCCGTACCAAGATTAACCTCACTCAATTTTTAAAATTTCAAGCAAAAGTGGTTTGACCAAGAGTGTATGAAAGCGAGAAAGAAGTCATTTACCCTTTTGAACGCTCTCCGAAATTCTAGCTGTCAAAACTTAAGAAATTGGTACAAAGAAGTAAATAAAATATACAAAAATCTTTGTCTTAAAAAGAAAACCGAATTCAAAGCTTAAATACTTGGTAGAAATTCAAAAGAGTTTTGGAAGGTGACAAAGGAAATTAATGGATCAAATTTTAAAATAGGGTTAGAAGTATCTGCTGACGATATTTCAATTCACTTTAAAAATATATTACACAATAAAGCAGAACTTAAATTTTTGTATGCTGAACCCCTCTTCACTAATGACGTATTAGACAGCGAAATCACCTTAGCCGAAGTACAACTTGCTATCATTAAAGCGAAAAACTACAGGAGAAGATGGGATTCCATACGAATATTTCAAGAATGCCATATCATTATTTATTTCCCAACTAACAATGAAGTGTTTTCAAAAGAAGAGGTTCCAACATCGTTTAAAAAGTCTGTGATATTTCCCATCCACAAGAAAGGAGACATCAATGACGTTGAAAATTATCGAGGCATATCGTTTATGAATGTCATTGCAAAATTATTATTATTATATTATGGTATTCAAAGCAACACAATTATCTCTTCATGACATCTTGAAGAGTACTTTTACAAGATATTTAAATTCTTCAAAAAATCTTAAAGATATCGTTAAGACCCAAAAAAGCCTAAAGGGTCGGAGCCAACTGTATGGAGCCAAGAGTTCTCAGTTTAGTATGTGTAAGAGCTCGTTAAGAGGATTGTTTTTCTTTGGTCGGTAAAGATGTTTTTAAGAGTTTTTTAATATCTTTGCGAAAAAATAAAAAAAAGGAATCTATTTCTTTCTCTTTTTTACTAACTCAAATTTAATACAATTTTTATGAAACGCAATGAACTTTAAATAAAGATTAGAAGATGACAAGTTCTTTCATTTTGTTTTAAGACTTTGTTTTTATTCTATTTTATAGGCGATATAAAAAAATATCTTTTAGCTTGCAATATGTGAGTTTTGATATGCGAGTGGTAATTTACTTTGAAATAGTATATTCTACCCCTCTCAAAATAAACGCGCCGCAAAACAGATTGGTATTTATTAATAAATATTAACAAAAAAATAAACAATATCGCTCAAGCAAAGATAAAAACAACAAATTAGGTTTCCAGATATTTTTAGGTACTAATAAATTACTGGGCATGTCTATAAAATAACTGTATTTCTTATAGGTATCAATAATTAGACATATTTTTAAAATAATTTTACTAAATTTATTGCAAATAACAGGGGTGAAAGTCATTTGAAAATAAATATTCTAACAGGGTGCCTCCTTGTTTTTTAAGCTTACAAAATTTGTTTGTGCATCATCTTGTTAGTATACAGGGTGATTGGTATAAGATGCACCAAAAATCTTGAGCGTGTAGGTGGAATCAAAACAAGTATGGGAGGGGGTCTATTTATCCCCGTTTAGGCGGGAGTGGCTATTTTCTAAAAACTTGACTTAAATCAGAAAAAAAATTATTTAAAAACAACGGTGAATGATAC
Organism: Baccha elongata; assembly: GCA_951217065.1. NCBI lineage: Eukaryota > Metazoa > Arthropoda > Insecta > Diptera > Syrphidae > Baccha > Baccha elongata. The sequence continues at coordinate 20,444 of CATNUY010000313.1, forward strand.
AAAGCGTTGTTATATTTTTTTGGAAAGCCAGAAAACTACTCTTTTATTTAATTTTTAAATAAAGTTGTTTAAGTGAACAGTTTTAATTTAAAAATTATATAAAAGAGTAGTTTTCTGGCTTTCAAAAAAAATTTAACAACGCTTTGTATCATTCACCGTTGTTTTTAAATAATTTTTTTTCTGATTTAAGTCAAGTTTTTAGAAAATTGCCCCTCCTGCCCAATCGGGGGGAAATAGACTCCGCTCCTGTACGATTTTTTTCTTGTCTTAACTACACCTACAAGTTCAAGCTTCTTGGTGCATCGATTTTGAGAGATATTAAATTCACACAAATTCTTAATTCCACAAGAGGATATCAAATTTTTGTTTACAAATTCTATAAATGAGAAAATTCGTCAACAGTAATGAAATTAAACTTGTTTTGGCGTAATGTGCTTATGCATGATAAATAACAAACCAGCTATGATCATTTGAAGAAAATTTCAGTAAATAAAACTCGTTCATATACGAGTCAAACTCCTCCTGCCACAACACTCGAATTTTCTTATTAATTATAAATACGTTGGCATAGAAACTGTTAATGTGACGGCACCAAAGTTGCACTTAATATTCGAAAACGTCGAGTTCCTTTTTAAGATCTTCATTATCTGTCAGACCACAATGTTTTAAAATACAATTGTATGGTTTCTTTCAATATAATTTTTTTTTTTATTTTGACGGAAGGAATAAAATAAACATCAAAAGATCGTTCATTTAAAATGTAATTGAAATGAACTTTATTTATTTTGTTTTGACACTTTGAAATAAAAGTTTCGGATTTGTCTTCTTTCATTAAATGGGTGTTTCTCTTGTCAAGGTTAAAATAAATTTTGAAAATTTGAAATTTGACTGTCAAAACTTAAAATATTTTGCTAAGACCCGGGACCATCACATTGCATTTAAATAGGCAGAGAGGAAATAAAATTGAGGATTGTGGCAAGAATTTAATCCAGACGTAAAATTAAATCCAGATGTAAAGTATTCAGGGGTTTAGTCTACTTCAAACTAAAACCTATCTTTTTTAATAATCTTTTTTTTTTACTTATTTATTGATATTTCATGTGAGCAAAGAATATTAAACTTGACATAGAAGTAAATAATATGGAAAGTTTTCAATGCTTTTAAATATTAAACATTTATCTTACCATTTGTGAATGCTGACGTATTTATCTACCTTTTTGGTTTTTGTTGTGATTATAATATAAAATTGCTGAACCGCTTAAACACTTCGCGCCAAAACATGCCAAATGATAAAATAATTGAATATTTGAAACTCTTATTTCTTTTTAATAATCTCAAAATATTCTCAAAGTGTTACTCTGTTCAAAAATATAATCAAAAGTTAATTAAAACTTTTAAAGAGTTTTTTAAGAAGACGTGAAAATGTCTTTACTAGATTTAAATCTATCAACTGCCAGATATCTGTTACCAATTCCATGAAAAGATATCATTAAGTGGTCATTATTTGCATTCTATGTCTTTAAAAGTCGTCACAAAGAGTCAATACCAATTAAGAATTTATTGATTAAAAGTAAATAATTTTACAATACTGATAAACATAATTGCAATTATAAGTAGATACGTTTGTATGGTTTTAAATCCTTTTAAAAAACTTTTGTTTTGATTTGGATTATTTTCCATCTTTACTATAAAATCGTGTTTCTAGAAATGGTGATCAGCTGTTGATTGGTTGCAGTCCGTCAAGCAGCATTATTTATATTTGTATGGTTAATATTTTGTCAAGCATCAAATGTTTAAAATTTTTCCAATCTCCTAACTGCTTTTAAAATAGAGTACTTCCTCGTCACCGTCTGCAGATTTGACTGCCTTAGAAAACACACAAACGTGACACGAACACTGTATTCTTGTATTTATTTAGGTATTCACTTTAATTCAACGCGGAACTCACAAACGAATTGCAATTACTTTAATGTGACAGATGTGGATATTTTTTTTTCTTCAATTTGACAGATGTCACATTGATGATGATGTAACGAAATAAAAACCATTTGAAAAACTCTTCCAAACCTATTGAAAAGAGGAGATAGATATAATCTTAGCTGCATAAAACAAACTACTTTTAATACATTCGTTTGATACATTCGTTTGAAGAACTCTGTAAGAGTTAATGTGTTATTTGGGATGCTTGTTACCACGCTGGAGACATGGGTGGATACCAACAATGTACTTAACAAATTTCAAGCGGATTTCAGAAAACATTTCTCCACGGTAGATCACATTTTTGTACTTACCTCAATCATTAAAGCATTTCAAGCAAGGAACAAGAAAGTATATGCGTTTTCTGTTGACTTTAAGTCTGCTTTTGATCTTGTGAATCGAAATGTGCTTTTCTACAAATTCTGGAAACTAGGGATATCTAGGAAGTTCATTCGTATTATAAAGGAAGTGCATGCGAAATCAAGAGCAGCTGTGTGGGATGGATCAACGTACTCCAAATGGTTTGAAACGGACACCGGTGGTAAGCAGGGATGCCTTTTAAGTGCTCTTCTGTTTGCACCCTTTATTAATAATGTAGAAGCTTACCTTCCAGGAGGGGTCCGAATTGCTGATTTGACCGTAAATGTACTTTTATATGCTGCTGACCTAGTGATACTTTCCGAATCTGGAGATAATCTCTAACTGATGATTAATCGCCTAGCAGATTATTGCACCAAATGGGGAATTGCTAATAAATCAAAAATTATGGTGTTCTCAAAATCAGCGAGGAACCAAACCGCGTATAATTGGACCTTCAATGGAACTGGTCTAGAGTTAGTTAATGAGTATAGATATCTTGGAGTCAATTTTAACAAAACTGTAGATTTTAAAAATCACATAACCTTTAAAGATAAAACTTTACAAAGTCTGTTAAATATATCTTGGAAAAACATCTTCTCAAACCAACGGATAATTTTATCTGTGAAATACAATATATTTGATGCTGTTATCAAGAGTTCACTTTGCTACGCTGAACAGGCATAAACGAATACGAAGCGATAGAAAAAATTCATAGATACTTTTTAAAGAAACTTTTTAATCCACCTTTGAATACCCCGAATTATACATTATATCTGGAAACGGGTCTCCCAAAATTTTTACTAGCTCTCTGAAATCGCATGCAGAGTACATTGTTAAGGTGTTGTCACATCATGATGTCCGACTGACATAACAAATGACACTTTACGAGCTAAGAAATGATGACTGGTGGGTGTCAAAATGGAAAGATTTGAAAAACGCTTGTGGTGATCAAGTAAAAGATCAACTCTATAAAAAATACAAACGCACGAAAATTAATACAAGAGGCTCGAAAATCCGAGTTGAACCAACATAATTTAAATCAAGTAAAAGATCAACTCTATAAAAAATACAAACGCACGAAAATTAATACAAGAGGCTCGAAAATCCGAGTTGAACCAACATAATTTAAATCAAGTAAAAGATCAACTCTATAAAAAATACAAACGTACGAAAATAAATTAATACAAGAGGCTCGAAAATCCGAAAGTAGACTTCTATAGTCAAAACTTGAATTAAACCTTATGAATTCAAGCTACTTCAAAAATTTTCTAAGTTACAGAGAAATATCTTTGATTTTTAAAACAAGATGCGAAGTCCTTGGACTTAACGGATCCCAATACAATGGCAGGTTTAACCAATTTTGTACGTTATGTAATTTTAAGGCAAAAGAGGATTGTTTCCACTTTATGAGTATATGTCCCATCTTTACTTGACCATAGAAAAATATTCTTCGGAAAGAAAACTATGACGTCTTAAAATCTCAGTGCTTAACGATTCTGATTGGAAAATGTTATATAACTTCTTAAGAGTCATTTGTAAATATAGGATGTTACTTATAAGAGAATTTGCTTAAATATTTCAAGTTAAATTTTCACTATTACCGAACATACAATGTAGATAATTTGATAACCGAGCTGACGGCAATGCCATAGCTATACATTCATAAAAATTATAAATATTGTATTCAACAAATCAAAATAATAAATGAATTCTTAATCTAATCTAATCTACTCATACATATTTATTATTAAGAAAAAGTTGTAGGTAGGTTCCCTTAATAATATTTTTATTACAAAAAAATTCCTATGAAAGACATCGCCGTTGGTTGGTAGCAAAAAACAAGTTTTATAAAATTTTATCAGAATTGATCATATTTTTTCGAGAATTTTTTTTTCAAAATTTTTCTTTGCAGTATTAATCAAGCTTAACAGAGCTTTTAAAATGATACGTTTTGTTAAAAATGGTGTTTCCAATTATGATACGGTTTATTTATATATTTATTTATTTATTTCAAGAGGAGTTAAATTTTCAGATACATACTTTTAGTAATTAAGTTTAATTTGGAGTGAAAAACTCAAAGTACAAGAAAAAGGAAAAAAAGCCATACACGTGTCGGAAAAAACAAGTAGAAATAAACCATTAAAATGAAAAGAAAATTTCACTTATAAGTTAGAGATGGTATGACTAAGGTTTTGCTTACATTTTCTTCGTTTGTATAGGGTTAATATTTTTCGTTAGAGAAAGTGTTCTCAAGTTCCCATACGTTTTAGCAACTGCTGAATTAACTTGATCCTTCATCGTCAGCGATCTATTGATCCAAATTCCTAAATTTTTGCTATCCTCGTACTCAACGGGTGTTGCGCTAAACTGTACAACTGAAAAATACGGAAGATCAAGCAGTTTTTTTGAGATCACAAGACATTTATTTTTTTTTGATTAAGCCAAACCGGATGGAACACTCTGAGATCACGTTGAGGTCTTCATTTAATTTTTGAACACAGTCTTTAATCAAGCCCAAATCACAACTTATTACCAACTGAACATCAACGGCAAACATGTAGCAATACGTTAGAACACAAGGAATATCAGTCGATCTTCAGCTGTGAAAGCATACAGACGCATTGACGACTTTCACAGCATACAAAATGAATTTCGGTGATTCAAGTTGAATTAAATTCATTTTAAATATTAAGTGCTATAATTGCACAACCAGCATCGGTAATTAACTTACCAATTTTAAGCGGCGAGTTAGCCCAGTTGGTAGAGTGGCAGAGAGCGTGGGTTCAATTCCCACCAGGGTCAAGGCTTTTTTTTTTAAATAATTTTTGGGACGAAATAATTAAAAATCGTCACCAACGGCAACATCAGATGGTTCAGAAAACGGGGACATCGAAAGATGGTACCCAAACAAAAAGCAAAGCAACAGCTGGCACTTTGGATGATGCAACAGCCGATATAGCGTGTTCATCGAAAGATGTAGCAACCACGGCCCCAAAGAAAAGGAAAAAGACAAGGAAGAATGACGATGCAAAGCGCTATTCCCAAGCAACTACAGCTGAGCTGCCAGCTGAAGGGAGGGAAATGACGCGCATAGCTAAGGCAACTGCAACAGAAAAAATCCAACAACAATTGAAAAATACAGTGTCCGACACCGCCGATGAGATGGAATATATATCGGATGGTGGTGAAGGGCACTTCACAGGAGACAGCAAGCTGCTTGAACTGACGTCAGCAGCTCAATCATCAGACTCCGAAAAAGAAGAGAGAGCTGAGGAGGACGAAATAAATTCCCTTACAGAGCAAATAACGCGCCTTACTAAAATGGTTCAAACTCTAAAACAAAAACAAGAGGCGCGCAAGGCCGTAGCCAAGGGGGTGACAGGGGTTCAAAACTTTCCTTAGAAATTCTAACGGCGAAGAAAGACTAACGGGATTGGCATTAATGTCAATTCATCGACAAATTGAGATTGACACTGAGGAAGTTTTAGACATATTTGCAGCACAGAAGGCCAGAAGATTAAATTTAATTTTATAAAAATGATATACTTATATGTTATTTAATACTTTTTTTATAATAAAATCTTAAAGAGTGATGATAAATGTACCTACCTAATAAATAATAACTTAAAATTATTTTAAAAAAATATTGGAAAAATCTTTTAGTTTTTCAAATTTGTTTGAGAGTTTTCTTGAAAAACTAAGTATGCAATTGTATTTTATTAGCAGTACTCCACCTAGGAAAAAATATTGAAAATCGTTAAAGCAGTTTTTTTTAAACCGTTTTCTTTTCTAATTTTTGAAAAATATTTTGCAATTTTTTGAGTATTTCAATACATCGAAATCTGTAGTTCATCTGGAAAAAAAATCTGAAAAAATTCGATATTCGCGTTTCCAACATATTCAAAAAATCTAAAAAGTTATGTATATGAATTTGGAAATAAAAACCTTCCTAAATTTTAAATTTAATTGAAATCGATTTTGTTGTTAGCGAGAATTTCTGATTTCAAAAAATCGGTTCTATGGGACGTACTGTTTTAAGATAAATCTCGACTGTTTTATCAAAATCGTTAAGGCCATTTTTAGAAAAATTAAGTTTTAACAAACTTTTATATGACATTTACCATTGTTTTAGAGCTAAAATTCCAATTTCAACAACGCCTAGTTCGAGACTACTAAAGTGCCACCAATCAACACCTACAAAATGGAGCTACAAGATACAATAAATCTGTGTAAGTCAGCCATAGGCAATAATTTTACAATTAAAACATTAAGCACAGATAGGCATGCTATAAACTGCTTCACAGTTGAACAGCATAAGAAAATAAGAAGTCTTCTTAAAGACTCAACCACAGAATTTTTTAGCTTTACGCCAAAAGAAGACAAACTCCAAACGGTCCTCTTAAAGGGCATAGATTCCTCAACGGAACCACAGGCACTCTTGGCTGAGCTCCGCAAAATGGCGAACGATGATCTCGACTTTATCGGAGTCAAGCCAAATACCACAGTAAAGGCCAGAAGGGAGATGCGGAAACTACCGTTCTTCCTGGTCCAGCTCTCACCCAAAAGCAAACTGGATAGACTAAGGAGTATTTCCGTCCTAGACTACCAGGTTGTAACTTGGGATAAATTAAAAAGGCGCGGTGACATGCTTCAATGCATGCGCTGCCAAAGGTTCGGCCACGCCGCAGCGAACTACGAAATGCTGTCACGATGCGTAAAGTGTGGAGAGAACCACAAGTCAGGGGAATGCAAAATAGGGCAAGAACGGGTTATCGACAGAACCCAGCTTAAATGTGTACTTTGTCATATCGGAGTACACCCTGCTAACTATCGGGTATGTCCAAAGTTTCAGGACATGAAAAAAAAAAACAAAATAGTCTCAAAGCAAATAGTAGAGGAGAAGCGACCACCAGCCCGTCCTCTCCCAATGCCCGTCAACCCCCAGATTTCTTACGCCCAAATGGCGTCCGAAAGGGAAAGAACGGTACAGCCTCAACCAATGGTAGCCAAACAGGTCCCCGTGCCTAAGGCGCCGGCGAAAGAGGTGGATCTAATGACTGTGTTGCTGGCCATTCAGGGTCAGTTAACAGGTCATCAAAAAGAGATCCGGGAGCAGGCAACTAGAGTGGATCATCTCTACTCTATTCTGCCGAGCTTAACGCTTAACGGTTAAAGGCGCGCTGCCATATAGACCCTTAAAAGTCCTCGCTGTGAATGTAAATTCACTGATTAGGACCGAACGAAGAGCAAATCTCTTTCACCTCTTGCAAGATCAAAGTCCTGATGTGCTTTTGGCTAGCGAAACTAAGCTTAATCAGAAGCACAAACTGACTCATAATAACTTTACTACAATATCGTAAGAAGGGACCGGCCAAACTCCTCACAAGGGGGTGGGGTCGCAATCTTTGTACGAAAGAGCATTAGTCATAAAGTAATTTATAAGAATGAAGTGCGCAGGTTCGGGTTGCTAGAAGCCTGCATCATATGCATTCCTCTCCACCAGGGGAAACGAATGTATGTAATCGCGGTGTACGCACCAGAAGCACCTCAGCCAGCTAATTTTACAGCAGAACTCGAAAAACTTTTTGAATGCCTTAGATTGAATTTGGAGGAGAACTTTTATCTCATGGCCGGTGATTGGAACGCCAAACATGAAGATTGGGGAAATCAAATACAAAATCCTAGAGGGAACCATCTATTTAATTGGATGGGTCAGTACAATATTGAGTATAGAATCGATCTTTTTGCTACAGATAGGCCGTCATTTCCAAGAAGCGGTGCATTTCTGGACCTACTGCTAATTGACTCAAGACTGACAATTACTGATACAGTGACTCAAGATACAAAAAACTGTTTACAAACGATTGACTACGACAGTGACCACAACGGACTTTTTGCTGTGATTCAACTTGAACTCGTGGAGTTAGAGGAGTATGTGCCTGAGCATACTTACAACTGCAGTAAAATGCGATGGTCACGCTTTTCCAACACATTGACAAGAGAATAACGTTTAAAAAACATATCTCCACCTAATGACAGAAATTTAACAAACGAAGAGATCGACGGATACCTACTACAAATGGACGAGGCCATAAAACAAACAATGCGTACGACTATTCCACGTTACAAAGAACAAGACGCAACTGCCAAGTACCGAAACGCGACAATTGACGCACTACACAGACAAAAAAGTGGACTGCTTACAAGACTAATACTTTTGTATAGACGGTTCACTGATAGACATAATTCGGAGATTGGGACTCTGAAGTCTTCGATTAAAAACATCAATCAATTAATAAAGCAGAATTATAGGTTGACTATTAATTCCTATTGAAATAATAGAATTCGGGCTATTAACTCTAGTGACCCAAGTATGTTTCCTAAAATAAATAAAATTTTCATACGGAAAGATCAAAATATCAAAATGACCTTCAGTGTCTGAAGCTTCAGAAAACGATTGAAAACGAAAACTTACTTTTGAACGCAGGCATAGATCCAGGGGATGCCGTTTTTAATGATGATTTCTTCATTATCGAGGATCCTAAGGAGAAACTGGAGGCTGGGGGGGCTGCTTTTCAGCAAGTGTATAAGGTGAATACCAGTATTCGCCCAAATCATGAACTGGAAAGCAGAGCCCTGCTTCACCACTCCGACCTTCGAAATGATATAACGCAATCGCGATCAGAGAACCGCTCTTTTTTGGGGTTCAATGAAGAACACTTGGCAAACGCCATCATCGCCGAGCGAAACGGGTCTGATTCCCTGTTAATTTCGAAGCTAGAACTTCAGATAATTTTCGATTCATTGAAGAAAAAGAAGTCGGCAGGAGTAGATGGTATATCCAATATTGTACTACGACATCTACCTCAGGATGCAGTCGACATTTACACCACATTGTTTAACAACGCACTGAATAATGCATATTATCCAGTGCGTTGGAAGACAGCAGTGGTACATCCTCTCTCTAAAAAGGGGAAGGATAACTCCAATCCGGTAAATCTACGGTCGATAAGTCTCCTTCCGAGTATCAGTAAGGTATTCGAAAAAGTTCTCAATAGGGCTTTGTTCCAATGGGCTGAGGACAAAAATATTATTCCTGATAAACAGTTTGGCTTTAAGGCAGGACACGATACAATTCATGCCGCGTCAAAGCTTGTTTCTGAAATTCAATGGAACAATGCGAAAAAACAGTGCACGGGTGCCTGTCTGGTTGATTTGGAGAAAGCTTTCGACACCGTATGGTTAGAAGGTCTGATTCTAAAGCTGACCAGACTTGGTATTAGTAAATCATTATTGTATATACCTTATGATATGCTCAACGGTAGAAAGTTTGTTGTCAAGAGTGGCAGTGTAACGTCTAACAAAATATTTGAAATAAAAAATGGTCTGCAGCAGTTAGCGGTTAACTCGCCGATTCTTTTCAGCATTTACACTAGCGATCTTATAAGTAGTCTAACTCATGCAATTGCGTATGCCGATGATCTAATAGCGTACAGAACAGGTTCAAAAGTTGAAGTTATCAAAATTCTTTTGCAGCGAGACTTCGACAAGATTCAGCAATATTGCGATGACTGGAAGTTGAAAATCAACTTTCAGAAATGCGAAACTATTCTGTTTAGAACCCCTTTGTCTAGAGCTTCTGCGGATACGAGAAAGAACTGGCGAAAACTTGTGATCGTTGGACCCCTTGGACAGCCACTGGCAAGTAAAAGTGTAGTGAAGTACCTTTTCATCTGTCTGGATCAATATCTGTATTTCGACAGACATATAGATGCTGCTCTGACCAGGGCTAGGGGAGCCTTTGCCCTGGCAAGACGCCTGTCTTACAGCAGCCATCTTGATAGCAGGGTGAAGGTGATTTGTTACATGGCTTTAATCAGGCCGATGATTGCCTATGGATGTCCTGTGTGGTTCAACGTTGCACCATCTCAAATGGAAAAGATTCGGGTATTTGAGAGGCAGTGTCTTAGACACTGCCTTGGATTGCACAGAACACCAGAGTTGGAGTACATAAAATATTATTCCAACGAGGTTCTGTACAACAGGGCTAACATAAATAGAATAAATAATTTTTTAATCAAGCTGATTCGGGGTCATACTGCAAGAGCGATGACTTCAACTAATGGCTTGATTTTCGGGGCTTACTACCCCAAAGATGAATACCACGAAAGTGTGTGTCTAAGCGGATTTATCCCACCCGACGCTTTCCTCTTTTTAGACAGTCGAGGGCTGATACAGGATAGTTCGGCGGTACCGCTGATCTACCACGTCGGCCGAAAAACTGTGGATAGGCGACTCCTTTATGGTCGTGACGTCGTCGCAGAAAGTGGAGCAGAGCGCAGAGAACTTTCTTTAGCTGTCTAGAATTGTTCCCTGCCAGATTAAAGGTGAATCCACAGTCCGCTGCAAGCTTTCGCCAATCATCGTACCACATATTTTTATACTCAACAGCATACATCCAGAGTTTTTTTTGGCAACCTAGCATTTTCCATGTCCGCAATTTTATATATGTAATCTTCATTCATTTTCAACGATGATATAAATAGTGTCGGCAGTCCAGTTTCTAGGTAATACATATACTTGGGTGTTTTATTTGGTAGAAAAAAGATCTTCTTCAAAAAGGAACACAAAAGATTGTCTAGCAAATCATATTTTCTAATACCCCATATTTGACCACCATACAGAAAAACAGATTTAGCAGTAGCATTAAAAACCCTGTACTTTGCGTTTAAAGACACTAGCCCATTGCTAAATATTTTTTCCAATTGATGCATATGACAGATTTGGCCAATTTCCTTTTTGTTTAAGGTGTTTTTCCATATAAAGGTTGTAAGTCAGCTCCATTCCCAGGTAAGTATATGATTTAACTACTTCCAAACTTCTGTGAGCAAACTTCTAGGATTCATCCCTTGCAAGTCTCCCACTTCCATTTTGAAAGATCATCACTATAGATTGCACAGTGTTTACCTCCAAACTCCATGTCTTATGATCGACATAATTTGTCCCACCTGAAAATCTTTAACGCTGGAGTAGCAGTCTCCACCAACCAAACAATAATCTATCGTTGAACTGCTCTGCTTTCCTTTAAATTTTAACTCCCCCTCAAGATTTCCAAAAGAACATTCATTTAAAATACTCAGCCCTAACGACTTTGGGCTAACAGCTAACAGCTCCAACATTTTATTATCCTCAGCATTAATTTTTTGGTCTTTTGATTTTCTTTCTTGAATTCCTTGATTAGCGGTAGGTTCTATGTTTGCTGTTCTAGCATTAAAATCACCAATTATTATTACATCGTGTGTTTTAAGAAAGCAGAGCATGTCATACAAATTATCAAAATCATTTTGCCATTTAGAACAGTTTAAATTTATTGGGATAATGAACATATTTTTCTGATCGTTTTTAATTTCAATATAAAAAAAATCTTGACTTGCTTAACTTCATAATCTATTTTTACGTTTTATTTTAAATGCCAGCAGTATACCAACACTAGATCTTCCTTTGATCGCAGTCTTCTTTGCAGTAATCCAAAAACAGTTATAAGACGTGAAATATTTTTCAAAATTTGTTATTTTTCCTCCACAACGTGAGTTTTCATTAGACATATAATATTAAACGTATAGTGATAATTAATAAAGCATGTGAAAATCCATTTATTGTTAAGTTCACCCACATTATACGTGACAATATCAATTTAAAAAAAAAATTTATTTTATCCAATTTAGCCTCCATGTCACCCCTGTGGTAATGTTCAGAACTTGTCGCCTGTTCGGAGTCATTCTCGATGACGTTTCCTGTCAATTTTCTGTCACTGCCAGCTGAAACTTCATGTGCAGATGTTAAACAATTTCTAAATAAATTTTCCGAAAGACCAAACGTCTGAGATTTTATTAAAACCACGCATATTTCCGTGTCGTAATCCGGTCAAATCGTCCCAAGCAAATAATTTTTCATACATGAAGTAGACGAGCCCTTTGTCTTCTCATATTAATGGAAAATCTTTTTGTATATATATATTTCTGTTTTTTAAATTATGTGTATTTGTCAATATCGAATAAACATCATTTTTCAATTTATCAAAAGTAACAATAAAGTTTTTAAATCTTGAATTCCATAACTTTACCTCTTTAATTGCATTTGTGTTAATTTTGTTTACATTGCCCTTTGACAGTTTGGAACAAATATCCACAACTTCATCTTTTTGTTCAATAGATTCTTTGGCTTCAATTTTGAAAACTAAAGTTCCATTAAGTGCTCCGCCGTCATATCCGCAACTTTGATAGGAATTTTGATTTGTTTGCCTCTTTTTGTTACAATATTCATCTTTTTCGGTGAAGTTTCTGATACTGGACGTTCACCACTTTGTTGCTCACTTACAGTAAAAGTTTTTTTTTGTCTTCACACAAAAAGTTTTATAAAAATAAAACAACTACAAGCACTTGCTTTTCGTTTTTCTTCTTGTTTTTATAAATACGATGTTCCTTTTTCGTTTATTAATATTTTTTGATCACTTTTTTTAAATCATTATTACCTACTTTTTAAGCCAAAAAAATCAAAATTAAATTAAGAGATAATAAAAAACTAAATTTAGCGTATTATTACCAGTGTTGCCACTCATCAAACTATTTATTATCTTTTTCAATTCATAAACTTTGGGTTTTTTACTAAACTTTTTAGTTTTCATCATTTTCATTCATTTTAACAAATTTGATTTTTAAAACAGTTTAAAGGTTTACACATACAATAAGTATTTGTTGCTACACTACTGCTAGAAACATATTAATATAAATATAAGAAAAATAATAACAATAAAGTTTCTAAAAATACAAAAATATAAACTGTGATTTTAAATTCTGAATAAGAAATGGTTATAAACATTTGAAGCACTTTATTCTTATCGTGCATTTGACATTTGACATAAATAATTCCATGAAATGTAATCAAGTGCAAAATGCAATATTTGTTTATTTGTTTTTGTGAGCCATTCGCGCAGATAGATCGAAACATTAGATTCGATTCCCCCGTCGCGTAAAAGTTGCCTTTTATTTTTCTAGCGAAATTCGTCAATTTTACGTAGAACTAAATTTCTTTCATACGACGACGAGAAGAATTTAATAATGATCGCAGAACTAATTCCATTTCTTTCCGGGTGAGTTCTAAAAATATTTTGTAATGTTGGTGCTAGGATGTTGAGTGAGGTACAAAGTTCGTTGAAAATAGATTGTAAGTTAGATTGATAAGCAGGATTTGTTTAGAAATTAATTTTATTACTTTAATAACTAAAAGTAATATTTAAATTAAATTTAATTTGACTTTAAATAATTTTACCATTTTTAAAATATTGTAACGTGTTCTATAAGATGTTTTCCGTTCTATTTTTTTTGTTTTACGATGCGTAAACTCACCATTGTGATTCCAACTTAAAGTGACAGCCACAATGAAGTTAAGGAAACCTCATTTTTTTAAGAAAGCCCCAGAAGACTCTATGTGGCGTGTTGAATGGTGCAGCCACTATAAATACGAGCGCACCATGCGGCAAGAAGTCAGTTTGAATTTGAAATTCGTCGGGTACAAGTCGGTAATTTGAAAGTGATAAAGTTTGAATTTAAAATAAAGAAAGGAAATAAGGAGTGTTTTGAAATATTAAGTGGAATTAAAAGTGAAAGACGTAAAGAGAGATGTATTAAAACGGAATTTATTTAATAAAACGAACCTATATAAAACCTAACATAGGTGTCAGAAGTGGGATTATATAAAACTTTAGTGAAAAGTGATTGTGTAAAAATGGGTAAGCATCTGAAAGATTTAAACGCTAATGAACTAAAAGCAGAACTAAACAAACGGGGTCTTCCTACTGCTGGAACGAAAAAATACGCGGCCAATGGAAGCCATTATATGCTTACGCGATTGTAGTTATATATCCATGACAAAGATTTAAATTGAAGCGGACTAATTATCAATTTATTATTGAGAACACAATAAAATATTCCAAAATTAAAAAAAAATAAGGAACAATCCTAACAGCTACAGCAAACAGCAAACCCTACAGCACCCAGGAAACAAAGCAAAAGTAGTACCCACAAATTTCAGCAACGACAGCAATTATTATTATACCAATAATAATAAGTTACATAGGTATATCCTCTATTGCAATTAGCATTCTTATGCGTGGACTTTATTCCAAAGTCGATAGCAACCACCTGACAAAAAGTGTACAAAAAACGAACAAATGCTTCGAAAAATATTAAAAAATCCGACGAGCAAAAGGACCAACTTTGATCCAGATTAATAAAAAATAATAAAACACGAACTTCAGCTATGTGTAATACAATGGGTGGTAGGAATAAAACGGAGTACGTTCTCCTAGCACGTACTCTGTAGAAATCGTAGGAATTACTTCAAGCGATTTCCAGTTTCATATGAATAAAAATAAGCAACAACCTCAGAGCATCTCCTCCATCAAACAGAGTAGATGCTATCATACACCGAATCAATTTCTGTGGTATAGAAGGCAATTTTCTTCGGTAAATAGGTGAGTTCATAAAAAAAATACGATCGTTGGGGTTTTTTAATAAATCGATTTTTCTTAAATATGTTTTTAAAAATATTTTTTTTATTTAAATTATTGGGTATGAAATATTGCATGAGCCGTTATCGAAAAAACAGAAATTTATTCTATGGGAGGTACCTAACCTATACAGTTAAACGACTTTATTGCTCATTATAATATTTAGTAGAAATTATTATATTATTACAATATAATAAAGAAAATGCATGTATTGTTATATTTAAACTAACTCACTAACCTTAAATCGGTTCACCCATTTAGTTACGATGCAGACCAGACCAGACAAACAGAATTGACGGAAAAACTTTTTTTTTCTTTATCATCGCTATGCAATGTTTGATTTTATTCTCAATTTTTTTTACGATTCCTGAACTTGCCTATATTGCAAAATTATCGCAAGTTATGATATAAAACGTTTCCTAATTAAATGTGTACATAGTTCAACCATGAGCAAAAAAACAAGTTAGTAGTACGTCCTCCATGACATGCGTAAGGCTTGGGCTTTAAAAAACATTAAATTAAAAGATTCTACAATTCACCAATAATTGATAGACTTTTTAAAGCAAAGATGTAGTGCTTTAGACACAAGTCACTCAAAAATTAGAGCAATAAATCCAGTGCGCGGAAGGGTAAGAAGTTTAGCTGTTACCAAATTCTCTTGTCCCAAATGCAAAGGCAAATATAACCATAATCTGTATCAGTGCTCGCAGTTTTTAGCTTTTTCTGTCGAAAATCGTCGTCGTTTTGCTAGGGACCAAAGATTTTGTTACAACTGTCTAGAAACACAACATTCGTCGCCGCGTTGTCATGCAAAGAGTGGGTGCTCCCATTGTCGTGTGCGTCATCAATCGTTGATGCATTTGGATAATGCTGGCTTCTTTAATAATGACTCTTTGAAAGCAGTTGCTCCAGTTACTCTTCCCTCGCCCTCTATTGTCAGCCATCACATTAAACCTATAGCAATCCAATATCTGATATTTTACCAACTGTCTTTGATAAAGTGTTAGAAGCTGCAGGAAATCCTCAACTTTGTTATGCACTTTTGGACACTGGTCCACAGGTCTCCTTCTTAACTGAACGTGTAGTTAAAATGCTAGGCCTTTCTCGTTGCCATGCTCGCTTACCTATCTGTGGGATTTCTGCTGATAGTACTGGTGTTTTACAGGGAGTTGTAACACTTCAATTGAATTCGCTTTTTGATTAATATATTAAAACAAACTGTTTATTTCCAAAAAGAGCTGGTACAACCATATTAGTGCGTGGTTTGAGCAATACTTAACAATACTACTTAAAAAAGGTACGTTTTGGCGTGAATATTCACGTTTTGGAGTCAAAAATCTTAAGTCTATTGAAAAGAAAAAAATAAATACATCGGGTAAATGAATTTAAAATAGTCAATTTAGTTCTAAGGACGAAAAATAATTGCTAAGATTAAAGTAACAAAACAACTCAAAAAAATAAATTAATCGTGTAGTTACATTTCAATATGTAATAGAAATTTGAATAATGTTGATCGTTGACAGAAATAAGTGGTAAGATTTTTTCAAGACAAGCACTGATGATTCAAAAGCGATTTTAAGCATTGCTTGCATAGATAGTGGACTGGCATGGCATGAAGTGTTATGTGATGAATGTCGTCGCAGATGAGTATGTTCAGTTTTGATGACTTTGGTACTAGAAGTGGAGACTTTTTGTCAAGGGGTAAACGAATTGTTTTTAAGTTTTACCTCCTACTCTTAGAATTCCTTTTAAGAGCAAAAAGAGAGTGCAGTTTCCGTAGCTTGCTATGACGCAAGAATGGTCTATTCAAGCGACTAAGTTGGCGGTGCAATCAATTTTCTGTAGTACCCGTCAGGGTTGGCGGCGTGTTAAGAAACTAATTTTATTTTTTTATTTGTAGTTTTAATTGAGAAAATAACGTAACCTAATTATTTGAAATTTAGAGTAATCAATTTAACTAATGCCCAGTTTCACCAAAATGCACCTAAAAGCATTTAAGTTAAATAATGGAGTAATGAATTTCACTGGCATGTTAACTTAAATTAGTGTGCATCAACATTAGGAGGTGAATTTTTAAAATGAGGAATCTTGATGCCGACCCCGGATTTTTATTCACCACACATGGGTCCCTTTCATTAGAGCAAGCGAGAGGAGAGCATATTAATCGAAAAACTTCAATCGGTTTCTTTGTCTTGTATTTTTATGACGCCTTTAAAATTTATTTGGAACAAAATGGGACTTTAGTTAATTGGTCACTTTAAAACTGAAAGTGGTTGGTGCAAATGGAAAACCCCATTTTAAGATTTAACAACCCAGTAAATGAAGTACTTGGCGAAACTGGCCATAAATAATTTAACTTTGTAATTTTTCTGAATTTTAAAGCGTCAGTCATCTACACACATAATCAGTCATCAGGCAAAATCAAAAGGGTTTTGATTTTTCGTCAAACAAATGCACACATACAGACTTATTTTTTATACTTGTGCTGTGCTGTGAAAACGGTTATCATATTTTCATCATACAATCCTGTTCTTGGTCATTGTGGCGATTGCTTAATTCGATTTCTTTGAATAACAACCACCAATGAACAACATCTTTGCTCTTGCCATTAGCCGTTTGAATTTTCTTAATTTATGGTCTTGACCAGAAAAATAATTGTAACAAAACTACACAATTAATGAAAGTTCATGTTTTATTATTTGGATCATTTTGGGTTTATTTTCGATCATTTAGTGCATGTTAGGGCTTCTACCAAGAAAAAGAACCACACCTGTTAACGCCATCTGTGAGCGAGTCACAATTATAGAATGCTATATGGAATGTTATAGATTGCTATAGTAAGATAAAATCTGATTTAATTTTGTTTTAGCTAAACTAAAAGCCTGATTTTTGAGGATAAAACTCAATCCAATTTCGTTTTAGATAAACTGAAAGCCCTTTTAAATTTAATTTCGTTTTATCTAAACTAAAAGCCCGCGATACCAGCTGACTTTTACTGCTTCCATGTTCTGTTTTGTTTTAGGTAAACAAAAATCCTCTCAATTTAATGCGTTATGGTAAATTGAATTTTAATTTATTAAATGTAAAATAAAGCCAAACTTATGTCTTAAAAATATGAATAAATAATGTTATTTACTTTATTAATTTCGTTTTAGCTAAACTAAAAGCCTTTAAATTTAAGTCCTTCTTTGTTCTAGATTATGTTTAATTAATTTTTTTTTCTGCTTCGTAATTCCTATTTTTTTTGTCATAAATCTTGTTTTAAGCCACCTTGTTTTATTTTTTAATTTTTTTTTATTCATTTTCTCTCAGATTATATAGATATATATTTAATTAACCTGCAGACGGCTTAGAGCCATGCTTGTTTATCTTTTTTAACTTTAAGTTAATATTCTTCTGAAAAAAACAATAAAGATAATCAGCCCTATTAGGGAATCCGACGAATGAGTTGCGGAGGGAGTCTTACTCACTTTCGTTAGATTTGGTATCAGCGAATCCGCAAGCCATAATGGGAAATAAATTGGTATTACTGAAAACCACATTCGCACTACATACAAATGTTTGAAAAGCAAATCCGCAGTAAAATTGGTGCGGATGAGAGTGATTTATATGCAAAAAAATTCAAGAAAAAGCAGAAAGTTAACAAATCTGATTTTTATTAAACAGAAATAAAAATGTTTGGCTCGTTGAAACGCATAAAGTTTTTTTTGCAGTATTTCTAATAAATAATTGACATATTTCCAGTAATATAGTTCAACGACCTAGTTTGACATTTTCTCTATCCAATAGCAAATGAACCTTGAAAATTGGTCCAGTGATTGCTGAAGCGCAGACGGATTAATATTTCGTTAAAATCATTAAAAAAAATTATTTTACTCAAAATAATAATTTTTTGCCCTATTTTTACGAGTTCCGGAAGTACAATTTTGGTGTCGTTTTTTGGCCAAACCGTGGAAATCTGTCCAGAAATATAGTCCCCGATGTTGAATTCTAAGCTTTCACTCATACACAGCTTTCACTCATTAGCTTGTATTTAAATTACCTATTACATATTAACTTCTTATTACCAGGATGCTTAGTTATAAGATGAGTCTTAAAAATATTGTCTATCAATAAAGATCTAATAAAAGTAAGCCCCTGACTTTAAACCAACATGATGTCAAAAGTAAACCAAACTGGAATTCAAGTTAACGGCATAGCTCAACCAAGGCCGTAACCAGGGGGGGGGGGTTCACAGGGGTTCAAACCCCCCCGAATTTTTTTAGAAATGCATCTGTAAATCAACCTTTTCCGCATAAGTATGAAATTTGTGCTCAAATAATTAGTGATTATGTTCAAAACATTCCGATTTTAGTTTAAAGCCTACGTAGTTAGGTACCAACATAATTTTCGATGAATTTAGTAAGGTAGCTCTAACAGTTTTTAAATACAACCTCAAACAACACAGCCTCAGGATGCCAGGTTACTTTTGCTTCGATTGCACATATGATGAATAACTAAACGCCTCAAGGAAATTTAGTATACCTAGATAGGTATGTGTATGCATCTACATGAAACAATATGTATAGTATAAACGCATATTCTTATTTCCCTTCCAAATAAACTAATGTTGTCTTTGTGCGCATTAGTTTTCAACTTCGTTATTCCACTTATATAGTTGCAATTGTAACTTGCAACATTTTAGCCGGTTCATTCCATGCGTTTCTATTCTCTTGCCAGCAATAGGAAAAAGGAATGAGCAACAACGTAATATGTGTTGTGGATGAAAAACTCCAAATTCCACGAATTGTGTCAAAGCAACAGCACAGACAAAACTTGAGCACAACGGATCCTGAAACCTATTTTAGGATAAGTATAATGATTCCTCTTTTAGATGATTTTTTAAGTCAGCTTAAAATAAGATTTGAAAATCATAAGTCCATACTTTCCTCTTTGTGCATTTTAATTCCATCGATCTTTGGCGGCAAATATGAACAAAATTACAACGAAGAAAACTTCAAATTTTATAGATCTTTTTTGGATTGGGACACTTTAGAAGCTGAGTTTACGTTATGGAAGACAAAATGCCACAGACAAAAAGATACAGAGCGTTCAAAGAGTGCAATAACAGCTCTTGGGGAATGCAATAAGAATCTGTTTCCTAACATCCACAAGCTTCTCAAAATTTTGGCGATACCACCGGTTTCAACGTGTACACCGGAAAGAACATTTTCGACAATGAAACGTCTAAAAACTTACCTTAGAAATTCTACCGGTGAAGAAAGACTAACAGGATTGGCATTAATGTCAATTCATCGACAAATTGAGATTGACACTGAGGAAGTTTTAGACATATTTGCAGCACAGAAGGCCAGAAGAATAAATTTAATTTTATAAAAATGATATACTTACATGTTATTTATTACTTTTTTTATAATAAAATCTTAAAGAGTGATGATAAATGTACCTACCTAATAAATAATATCTTAACATTATTTTAAAAATATATTGGAAAAATCTTTTAGTTTTTCAAATTTGTTTGAGAGTTTTCTTGAAAAACTAAGTATGCAATTGTATTTTATTAGCAGTACTCTACCTAGGAAAAAATATTGAAAATCGTTAAAGCAGTTTTTTTTTAAACCGTTTTCTTTTCCAATTTTTGAAAAATATTTTGCAATTTTTTGAGTATTTCAATGCATCGAAATCTGTAGTTCATCTGGAAAAAAATCTGAAAAAATTCGATATTCGCGTTTCCAACATATTAAAAAAATCTAAAAAGTTATGTATATGAATTTGGAAATAAAAACCTTCCTAAATTTTAAATTTAATTGAAATCGATTTTGTTATTAGCGAGAAATTCTGATTTTAAAAAATCGGTTCTATGGGAGGTACTGTTTTAAGATAAATCTCGACTGTTTTATCAAAATCGTAAAGGCCATTTTTAGAAAAATTAAGTTTTAACAAACTGTTATATGAAATTTACCATTGTTTTAGAGCTAAAATTATAATTTCAACAACGCCTAGTGCGAGACTACTAAATAAACACTCTGAACCAAGTTTGCAAATCAGCCTATCCATTTAGACTGCAGATCTGCAAACAGGCAGTCGGACGAACAGAATTTTCCAACACACTTTTGTCTACTTCCCTATCATCGCAATATCATGTTTATTTGTTATCTCAATTTTTTTTTTTTTTTTGACTAATCCATAATTTGCCTTATACATAGAATAGTATCATTATCGCAACTGAAAGTCGTGTTTGGTGGATTTTGGGTGAATGGGCTGTATGTAGGGAAACTATCTCAACACCACGACAGCATAATAATGCAAATAACATTATCGCCTAATATGCTACTACCAAAAACCATACCAACTTGAAAATTTTCGGAACTTTCCGAAAATCAAAATTGTATTCATTTCCTTAAATTATAGCAAATAGCTGAAAAATAAACAATTTCCGAATATTGTGGAATGTGTCATAGACACAAACCTCTCTATTCGGAAACTAACAACGTAAAAATAAATCCTATTGGGATAAATAACTACATCTAGTGAACCATAGTAGAAGCTGCAGATAAATTACCTTTCAAACGAAGCAAAACGAGCGCGAAAAATCTACAGTCCATCAAACGTCACTTCTACACACATACCCGAACACACTTACATGGGGGTAGAACGCTGATACAACATAAAATACAAGATGGATACACACTGTCTAGAGTCAAGGAGAGTCTACTTGGAATGGGAAGCACTGAAAATTAGAGTGGAGCCAATCAACCACACAATAAAAGAATTTTTGAGCCGAAATATTTAGGTAGTAAAATATAGGTCAAATCAGGTAAAATATGAGTAAGAATATATTCATATAGAAGAAATAAAATAATTTTTCAGTAGTTAAAGTAGCGACGACAGACAAAGACCGAAAATGCTCGAAAGCATCTTAGCTAAAAATAGCCAAATAGTCAAGTTAGAAAAACCGATGAAAATAGATAGGTAGTTATACAGTAATAAAAACTTTTATAATTTCAACATAGAGCAGATTACAGTAGAAATAGTCAAACAATTCGTAAAAATTAAGTTTCAGTAAACAATAAATTGTACAGTCGAAGTAAAGTCATCAGAACAAGTTAAACTAAAGTTTATCAGCAACGTCATCCGTACCTGAAAAGCACAAAAAGAATCAGAGGTAATAATTAGAATATGACAGATAACTTAGCCAGAAATTGTACTGTAGGTAGTAAACTAGTCCAATAAGAGGTGTCATAATCCAGAAAAATAAAGCAAACTAATAAGATTAGACAGTCCACTAGAAAGACAAGGCGAACTAAAAAAAAAAGAAGTATTGATGAAAAGTTAAAATATACGTGAAACAAATCTGAAAAGAAAAGAAGAAAATTGAAAATAATCATGTCATAACCTGAAATAGAAAGGAAAAATATCGAAAATGACAACAACTAAACATCTGAAAGAGAAAAGAAAAAGAAAAACTCTCAATTAAAATGTAAAATGAATTTACAAAATGTCACGAAAATAAAATTTGCTAAACGAAAGAAATGTTCATAAAATAATACTTACCATACAACAATACTTACCAAAACACCAAAACACTTAACGCGCAAAACATAAACCAAAGTATTATCGCATTTGCAAACTAAAGATCAAGTTACAAAAATCGTTTTGAGCTACTTTGTATACACACACGACCTTAAGTCATGCCATGCAAGTGCGTAAACAAAATAGGTCGAACGCTGAAGAACGTACGATCAAAGAGTGAAGCAACCAGATCAAAAGAGACAGATAGATAGAGAAGACAAAAAAACTATACCGTGCTCACTCGATCTACCTAGAACCAATTGGACGAATTAATTCAGAATTTAAAGTCAACCGAGGTTAAATGTTGCAAAAATTAATTACGCACCACCTTTTCATTTTTATCGCCCAAAAAGTTCGGACGAAATTTGTTAAATACACAAAAATTAGTATTCCCGAAGTAGATATAAAAATAAAAGTGAAAACCTAAAGTAAATCAAGAGGAAACATTAAAAAAATAGACAAGAGGAATAGCAGCAAAATTGTAAGTACATTTTTTTTTGGTCGACCATGATAAAACAGAGTTTAATAGAAGTAGATTAATATTATTCTGTACCGTCATATAAACGTTTTCTAATAAAAACATTTATTACCTATTAATTAAAGTGATATAATCTGAGTGCGAATTACAAAAAAAAAAGTCTCTGAAAAAGAGTTGAAAAAGTGACGCCGTAAAGCAAAAGCCGACATAAAAAAAAATACTTCGAGAAATACATCGAACAACAAAAAAAACTCGAAAGGAAAGAAATATCAACGCCACGAAATCCTGTCCAGACAGCCAGGTAAAATACATACATATTTCGTTTTATAAAATTCGCCAATTCGAATCGAAAAATATTTCAACCCCATTTACAATAGAAATGAAAAAGCCAAATACACAGTAATGTGCAAAAGTAACTGCACGGTACGGTAAATTTTTTTGAAGCCAAGCGTTGGTGAAAAATTTAGTACAGTTGTGTAAAACGTAGAAAGTAATTTTTGAAAAATTTATAGAAAGCTTTAGTAGATTTCGGCTCAAGTAGATAGTTCTTTTATTGAAATATAATAAAACATATTCTAATATAATTTTTTTTGAAACAACATATAGGCAGATTAGAAGCAGAAAGTTCTAAGATCATTCTGACGACTCAAAGGACCAACCTGACCTCAAGAATTCGCCAAAGAGGCAAAAATACGTTTGGCACAAAACGTTGGATGACCCAGGAACTGACGTCACACAATCTGCCTGGCTTTCTTGGTAGCAGAAGATACCAAAACCAGGACAAATACCTCAGAAGTACCTCAGTGCATACGTGAGATGATTGGGAAACACAATCCAGGAGAAAATGCTGAAAAATTAAAAAACTAAAAATATTGAAAAATGGGATGTACCAACTTAAAACTACGTAATTAAAGCTACATAAATAATTAATTAAATCATACCAGGAGCAGAATCAATAAACCGACGAATTTAATCCACCAGTGTAAAGAAAAATACGGGCTGGTATGTAAACCAGGACCAGCCACACATAAAGATTAAACGACGAGGGATTTTTGTTCAAAAACATACAACGACATTGGACAGGACACGACATAACACATCGAGGGATTATTTTTGGCCAAAACGTCTAAAGCCGAAAATAGATTCATCAGACCAGGACATCAAGACATCGACGGACAAAAAGCAGTTTGATGAAAAGATCACCTCATCGTTGGATTTATATACACCATGCAAATAACGTCATTAAGTACCATTTTGTGGATTGGTAAGGTGTTTTACGGTTAATAAAAATTATAGTAGGATATTATATTCCGTTTTTCCTTGGTACATGATACTTTTTATTGCACCCTATATATATACTCATATAATAAAATAGTGGGAAAATTTATTCTGTTATAAAAAGAGAAAAATCCTGTGTTAAAGTCAAAGACAGATAGTGTTACCTACTTTTGGTCTAAAATTCAAAAAAATTGTAAATACGAAATTATTTTCAATACGAGTATTGAATGATAAATTGTTCATAAAATGTTACCTGCTTTGGTACCAAAAAGAAAAGATACATAATTTATAAATATATTATGGTATGGACGCAATATATGTCACATTACCTATCTACGTTTGCGTTAAAGTCTTGCAAATCTCAACTATGAATTAGTTGAGGGAGAAACATCATCATTTTGGAAACAAATTAAAATAATCATCTATGCAATGTCATAGAGATTTACCTATATAAAAAAAGAAGAATATTAAAGTGAAAAGAAACAAAATTGTAAAGAAAATCCAAATCTAAAGTCTATCAAGTGTACAAAACCTTTAAGTGTGAGATAAAATTTTTTTTTTGTTATTCATTATTTTTTTTTTTGAATCGGTCATATAATTCAATCCATAAGAACTAAACACTCGGTCGCGAGTAAATTTACGAACGTACAAAAAAAAAAATAAGTAAATTACTTCGGTTAATTCGTGAAGAAGATACTATGTCAAAATAGTTACCTACGTAAAACTTTTTTTTTGAGATAAATTATTAAAAGTTACGAAATCGTAAAGTGTATCCAAACAGGAAGTTTAAGTGTTCAAGTGATTTATGTGTGTAGCCTTCAGCATAATAAAACAAGTATTTTTTTTTTGAAATTATAGCAAATTGAAAGCAGAGGTCATAGACTTGAATTTTGTTAATGCCTGTGGACATTTTGTGATAATTTCATGCATTTGTCATTGAGTTGCTGAAATAAATAGCAACAATAAAGTAAAGTTTATATTTTTTTTTGAAAGTGAATTCGTTTCGATTAACAAATTTGAGTCACTTGGACATATGTAAAAGAGATTCGAGATTAATTTCAAAAATTAGATCTTATTGAACACTTACATTTCAGTTATTGTGATATGAAGTAATTGTCGCGTATAAAAGTTTATTGAATTTTTTTTTTGAATTTCGTGTTGTCGGGAGTAAAAATTTTTTTTTGCGAATTCAACTCTCACAAAGAAAATATAGAATCGGTCAGTTAAGTGAAGTCGAACTTTACTCACATACTTACCCATTGTCTGAATCTTATCATACCCCTAAACTCCTGAAAGAAAATGTACTCAACCAAAATTTTTTTTTTGTCATCTATAAATTTTAAAGTCTGATCTGTAGGTATTCCATTGAATAGGGTGCACCTTCTTCGACGCTATACCAACCTTTTTTATATTTAATGAATTTTATTTAAACTACTATATTGATAAAAAATATAAATTTTGATTTACTAACTTTTGAACATCCACAGCAGGACACGGTTTGGATGCACCGGTCAAACTTTTATGAAATTTTTGCTATATTTATAAAACTTTTTATACTTTTTGAATCCAGTGAGTACCCATTTTGGTGGAAAGCTTAAACAACTTATTCTTTCTTGAATTTGTGGGTGGGATGAATTTCTTTTAATGTGGAGACGTCCTACGTGCAACAATTCTTGTTATTGTAAAGATATTCTCTTGAGAGATCGTCTTTTAGTTTCATCTGAGACTACAATTTTCATTTCGTGTTTTGCAAAAAAACAATTCTGTTTTGCAACCGGTTTAGATCGTGTTAAATTATCATACCTATTAATGTGATTGGTCGCGAAAGTAACTAAGAACGACGTTAATATTCAACTTAGACGAAGTGGTATCGTTTACTTTATCTAATACAAAGATAAGCCGCCAATATAAGTTCAATATTACGTGTGTGTTCAATTGTAACGTTTTTGATTATTCGTGTAGGCATTTTTCGTTGGAGCCATAAGTTTCTTTCGTTCCAAAAAAACGGGGAAAAAAAAAGGAGGAATATTAAATTTAATTTTCTCTCCTTCGTACTTTATTGTCTTATAGAAATCAGTTTACCTACACTTAAGAGTTTTAAAGACTAGGTGAAGGATTTCTAATTGGAAAATAATTTAAGTAAATTTTAAATATGATTTTCAAGTTAAGTGATTTTTGAAAAAGGTCTTGAGCAAAATCTTATATTTTTAAGAGATAGTGAAGAAGATAAATTATTTTTATTCTTGTCAGAAGATAATGTTAGATTTAAGTTTTTTTTTAGTTTTGAATAAAGTTGTAAATCAGGGATTTTGAAATAAGATAACTTTTCTTTGATTTTGAGACTTTGATTCGAATATGTTTTCTGGGAAGATAATTTCATTCATTTGCAGTCCCATAATAGTTATGGATTAGTGAAGACACATACAGGAGTTGTGGCTGGGATCCTTGCCAACATGGGGTAAGCAACTTTTGCTTCAATAACAGCGATGACTGCTATAACGACAACAACAACAACAACAACATTGATTTAATAAAAGGAGTTTAATTACTCCTATATATAGCGGGAGTTTCTGAGAAGATTTATTGGTGCAATACAGAAACGCAGGGTGGATGACTGCGATTAAGATAATGGTAGTAGCATTCACTTAGGTCGGGTGTAAAGCACTAGAGGAAATCACAACACCTATATTCCTCACTGTTAGAGATTTTTCACATTACAATGTCGGGACAGTGAAAAACCCAAACATGAAGAGCAGATGATAGTCCTTTGCTATGATAACATCTTTATTAGCGTTTTGAGGGTTGTCTTCTAAAATTAACACAATTATCTTCAGACTTTTCGAAGTTTTATCCTTCTTCTGAGTTTCATGATTTCAAAGTTCGTTATCGGGTCCTTTTGCTCATTAGCTTAGCCTTTTCAAATTAATATTTGAGTCAGTCATCAGCATGACTCTTTCAGGTCAAATAATATGTAACACGACTACACTTCTATTGTCTGATCCGCCTCCCTGAACCGATGAGCTGAGCCAAGGCGAATTTCAGTGACCTGAAGCAGTAGTAAAGTGATAGTCACCCTAATTGTTCGGGCTTGGACGTGCCTATAATACGTAGGTACTAAAAGTCGTCGTGAACAATTAGGTTTCTAGAGGATCCATAGGTCGATTCAGAGTTTACAAGCGATGGTATACCTATGAAGTGCGCATACCTACATCGAGACATTAGGTTGGAGAAATAAACCCTCTCCTTTGTGTTTTTTTTTGTTGTACTTCAAAGAAGACACTTGTTTTGTAAAATGATAAACCGAAATAGGATTAAGGCGATCGGTGCTGGTTGAAGATGTAGGATAATTCAGTTTTGGTTTCCGAATCCAATTTTTTTTATTCAGCATTAAGCCTAACAATTCTAGGTGTGATACAAGGACGTATATGCCACCCACATATGTCTGGTTCTCCCGATGCAGGGAAGAGAAACAACGACGATCGTTAGAAGGTTAGTGACCTCTAAAATATAAGATTGTATCGTTGTTAATTTATCTACTCTTTCTTGGATCGACTGACCCAAAACCTATTTTTTTTATGATGTGGATCCTACTTAAAGAGAAATCATCACAGTCCACATTACATGGAGTATTTCTACACTGACCCTAGTATGAATCTTTGCCGTGGTTATGCACGGGTAGACACCCGCGATAAAACCCATGATCTATCAAAGTGGAAATTGCAGCAGAGATTGAAACTGTCTTGTTAAGAGTCATATTTTCGATTTTGAGATACATAGTTTAGAGCCGTTCTTTTCTTATGATGCGTCGTAAAGAATGTAGTAGTATTTCCGTAGTCCATTGTTGAAGCGTGTGGAGTGTATGGTCGAGTCTTCATAAGTTCCATTACATAAATGGCGCCCAACGTGGGGTCACGAAATTTCGCAGGTGCGGAAATTTTCGCAAGAGCGAAATCCTGAATCATAGATTTTTCTATGTATTATTTTTAGGTTTCGGTCCCCATTGGCACGGTGTTTGTGTAAGGTCTTTATGTATCCATTACATAAATGGCGCCCAGACGTGTGGGGCCCGAATAACGAACAATCATAAAATTTTGAAGAAATTTTAGGAGATAGTTGAGAAGTTATGTCAAGTGGTAGAAAATTTAAAAAAAATTTTTTTTGAAGTTTAAATTTTTTCTGTTTAGAAAAATTATCTTGTCTAGTTTTGTTTGAGAGTTGGAGATCTTACTGAGATTTAACACCGAAGGGTAGTTGACTTAAGTGTCGACCGGTGATTGGTTGAACTATTTCCCAGATCATGTCTGTAGCGACAACCTGATCAAGTACCATTCCACTCGTAAGATAAATTTTTTTTCTCTTAATAAAGAATTAACTTAAAATTAGATGTCCGTATTGGATGTTCCAATCCAATAGCCGTAGCTTCTAATGAAAGTAGTTCAAACTTGGAGAAGTCTTTGTAGTTCAGCTGTTTGTACTTTCGACCGTTAGTTAGTTGATCTTTGTCCTGACTAAGTCAGCCGCGAAAGACAAATCGCTTAAACAATGCATAAGGCATTCCAACTCAAACAGTAATTTAGTTTTTTTGGTCACCTGCTACCCTTGACAGAGGTAATTGTTGGTAGTAAATTTTTGTAACTAGTTGGTCTTGAACTTTTAGTCTGTTTTCCGCTAAGGGATGAAGTTGTTCTTCCTTAGGTCCGCTGTTGCAGGGAGGAAGTGATAGGCGAAACAAAATTACGAAGCATTACCAATGATTACGGAAGACGAGTTCCAGTAGAAGAACTTAGGTTGTTGTTAGT
Organism: Baccha elongata; assembly: GCA_951217065.1. Taxonomy (NCBI): domain Eukaryota; kingdom Metazoa; phylum Arthropoda; class Insecta; order Diptera; family Syrphidae; genus Baccha; species Baccha elongata. Next base: position 49,476 of record CATNUY010000313.1, read on the forward strand.
TGTTTGTTGAAGCAAGAAGAAGCATTGTTGTTGGAAGTTGTCCATGGAAGGTAAAATTCCAGTCACAACTCCGAACCACAATGAATATAAGAAAAACATTTTATTTTGAAGTTTAGCATAAAGTTTAGTATTGAGATTTAGAGTAAAGAATTTTGAAAGAATTTTGAGATTTAGTATTTTGATATTTAGTATTTTGATATTTAATATTTTGAGATTTAGTATTTTGAGATTTAGTATTTGGAGATTTAGTATTTTGAGATTTAGTATTTAGTTTATTTTTGAGAAATTAAGTTATGCCTGGTGGCAATATTTTGAGTTAGCAATTTTTGCAAGTTCTCATTTGGGCTTGAAAATTGGAGGTGCCTGGTGGCGGTAACGCAACATTTTTGTTGGCGTTGTAGTTTAAGTTTTGCCTAGAGGCAGTATTATTTAGTTTGAGTTTTTGCCTAGAGGCAGTATTTGTGAAGTTTAGAAGTTGAGTTATTGCCTAGAGGCAGATTTGAGTTATTGCCTGGAGGCAGATTTGAGGTTTAGTTTAGCATTGCCTAGAGGCAGATTTTAGTTTAGTATTGCATAGAAGCAGATTTTAGTTTAGTATTGCATAGAGGCAGATTTTAGTATTAATTTAGTATTGCATAGAGGCAAAAATTTAGTATTTAGTTTTTTTTGATTCAGTAATCTAGTTTTTTTTTGAGTTTAGAGTTAGAGTTTAGTATACATTTTGTAAATATTTAGAGGGTTTACCCTACAGAAATATTAGGTTAGGTTAGTTAGTAAGTTTTATAGTTAGTAAGTTTTTATAGTTAATAAGATTTTCATAGGTAGGAGGATTTATATTGTTAATAGATATTTAAGTTATAAAATTTTTTTTTTGAGCAACTTTATTCAAAAGTTCTTAGTAAGAAACGAGTTAGCATTCTTTGTAAAGAATAAATTCTAAAGTTTTAATATGGGTCGCCACGGGAAAAATAATGGTAACAAATCTGAAAAGAAAAAAGATGATAGAACACCTGTCCACATAACCCCTGAACCACACAGACCAGCTACGCCTGAAGATCATGACACACGGTATCGCAGAAGGCAAAACCTATTCCACAACATGACAATGGAAACAGCCGCCGCTGCTGATATTAGTCAGGTGGAAGATGTAGCTGGACCGTCAAATACAGAAAATGTTCAGGAGGAAATTAATCAGATCCTAGGAGAAGTAATGGAAGTGGACCTGACGCAACAACGAAGTCAACGTCCATCACGACAACAAGGAATAAGACACGATACGTCGTACCAACGAGATAGTAGATGGGAAGATTATATAAAGGAGATAGCCCAAGCAACGGTAGGATTCGGACGTGCCGAAGATCGGAAAAACTTACAAGAGGCGATAGATCGGAGTCAAGAGCAAATTCTGGAGAAAGTCGGTCAAGTTATTAAAGCAGCTTTAGAGAAGAACACAGCCGCAGTACCACCACCAGCTCCAGCAGTCCCACTATGTGACATGCCCACTCCGGACACACGCCAATATAATACCGGAAGGATTCCGAACCCAGCTACAGTCACGAGACCCAACGTTGCAGAATTACGAAGAGAACCACCGAGACGTGAAACCTTACCTCCTAGATTGGAAACCATTAGAGATAATGTACCTGAATTTCCGACAGAAAGACCGAGAAGACCACCATCACCGCAATTAGCTGAGGCGTCAAGACGATATGAGCCTAGTTTCTACGAACGATTGGACCAAATTAGATTCGAAAACACTTCCGCTAACCGAGGATATCGTGTGCCAATGCCATCACCAGCCACTTCAGTAATACGTTCGCCACACTACCACAAGTGGGGAATAACATTCAATGCTAAAAACATGTCCATTGATGAATTTCTGTTTCGCCTCGACAAGGTGAAAGATAGTTACGGAGCCTCGTGGGAGGAAATAGTTGCGAACTTTCATAATTTTGTCGGAGGCGCAGCAGAGGTTTGGTACTGGATGTTTATGAAAAACAATCCTTATTCGACCTGGGCAGCATTAAGATTAGCATTGATTGAACAATATAGGAGCCTAGAGACAGATTCGGAACTGTCTAGGCAAATGGCAGAACGAAAGCAGGCTCAAGGCGAAAGTTTCGATTCCTTTTATGATGCGATTTTGAAAATAAACTCGAAAATGAAGAATCCCAGGCCGAATGAGGAATTGGCCGAGATCATTAAACAGAACGTACGAAGAAGAATGGGAGAACTTTTACTAACTTTTAAGTCAACACGTTTAGCAGATTTGGTGTTCACATGTCGCGATATGGAAAGATATCTAGCACAATACGATCCAATGAGGAACCGAGCACCACCCATCTATAATAACCCACCTCGAAAGCAAGTACACGAGATAGAAATCCAAACGGATTTCCAAACAGAAGACATGTCCATGGCGTTGGAAGCATTCCACAGAGAGCGCAACCGAGATACAAAACCTAATCCAGAACCAGTCAAGTGCTGGAATTGTATGAAGATGGGTCACGTATATCGGGATTGTGACGATCCACAGAGACGCATATTCTGTTACAGATGCGGCCAGCCAGACGTACTATCTCCAAGTTGCACCAGATGTGCGGGAAACTTAATCAAGAGTCAGACGTCATCCGAGGGGGCACTGACGAAGACGGGAAGCTCGGGAAATCCGATTTAAGTACAACAATAACACCTGAAACTAAAATCACTATCTTACAAAACCCGGAAACCCGAACAAGAGAAAATACTCTATTAAAAATTTCTAAAATACCTATATTAAAACCTAATAAATCCCTTCACCAAAGGCAGATCGAATACAATCTGGCCCGAAAACGAATATACACATATCCTAAACACCTTAAGAAAATTCAGAATTTGAGAAACCGAATATATATGAAAAAACTACAATTCAGATCTATAGCTTCTACTAAATTAGCAATTGAAACAGATGATCCACGTCCTTACGTTAAAGTCAATTTTCTTGATGAAACTTGGATGGGACTTCTAGACTCAGGGGCCAGCGTAAGTTGCTTAGGCAAAAAAACAGTTAAGTGGTTAGAGCAGAAGAACATTCCTTATAAGAAATTTGACACAAATGTTTCAACTGCTGATGGTCAGAAACAAGCTGTCATTGGCGTTATTAAGACAACAGTAAAGTTTAAAGAAGAATCTCATGTTATGAGTTTGTTTTTAGTACCTTCTTTAAGTCAAGAACTTTATCTTGGAGTAGATTTCTGGTCAATATTTAAATTAGCACCTCACATAATTTCAGCTTTAAGTCCTATTACGGAAAATAAACCAGAAAAGCCAACTTTCGAGGAGTGCATTTTAACTCCAGATGAAAAATTACGGTTGGATGAAACTATCAAGTTATTTCCATCTTTTGTAGAAAAAGGACTGGGGCGTACACATCTTGTGGAACACAAGATTGATACAGGGGATGCTTTGCCCATAAAGCAACGCCACTACCCTATATCTCCAGCGGTACAAGCCCTAGTGTACGCGGAATTGGACCGTATGATCTCTTTGGGAGTGATTGAAGAGAGTTCAAGTCCATGGTCTTCACCTGTTGTTTTAGTTAGAAAACCAGGGAAGAACCGAATGTGCTTGGACTTTCGGAAAGTCAACTCCGTAACAAAGAAGGATGCGAATCCAATTGCGCATATAGAGGGATTGCTAGCACGCCTTTCAGAGACGCGTTATATTTCTAGCGTGGATCTGAAGGACGCTTTCTGGCAAATACCTCTGGAGAAAGAATCCAGGGAAAAGACTGCCTTTACAGTACCAGGCAGACCCCTGTATCAATTTTGCGTTATGCCATTTGGGTTGTCTAACGCAGCTCAAAGTCTAACTTATTTGATGAATAAAGTCATTCCATCAAGTCTTAGAGATCAAGTTTTTATATATTTGGATGATTTGCTAGTCATCTCAAAGTCTTTCGAAGAACACGTTTCTGTTTTGAAAATAATAGCAACTCGGTTACTGGAAGCAGGACTTACGATTAACGTCGAAAAGTCTCGGTTCTGTTTCCAGGAACTGCAGTATTTAGGATACGTCGTTGGGCAAGGCTGCCTCAAAGCTGACCCGTCCAAAATTTCAGCTATTGTAGATTTCCCGGTACCCACCTCAGTTCGACAAGTTCGCCGATTTTTGGGCATGGCTGGATGGTACCGGAGGTTCATTGCGAAGTTTTCAGAGGTAGCCGGACCGATTTCCGACACTTTAAAAAAAGGGACTAAATTTGTTTTTGGCGAAGGGGCGCTAGAGGCTTTTAAGCAGATTAAAATCGCTCTCACTACAGCACCTGTTCTTCGCAACCCCGATTTCAGTAAACAGTTTGTCCTGTTATGTGATGCATCGTCAACTGGAATCGGGTGTGTGTTATGTCAGAGGGATGAAGAAGGCAACGAACTGCCTATTTACTACTATTCCCACAAATTAAATTCCGCGCAACGTAACTATTCGGTTACGGAACGCGAATGTTTAGCAGCAGTTATGGGTATCTACAAGTTCCGTCCATACATAGAAGGATATAGGTTCTTGGTGATTACCGACCACGCTAGCTTGAAATGGTTGATGAGTCTAAAGGATCCAACTGGGAGGTTAGCTAGGTGGAGTCTGAAGCTTCAGAGCTTCGATTTTTCGGTGGAGCACCGTCGTGGAAGTTTACATGTTCTACCAGATGCACTCTCACGCATGTTTGAGGTAGAGGCACTAGGTGTAAACGAGCCTCCGGCGGAATCCATCGAAACCAGTACATCAGAAGTGATACATATTGATTTGGAGGATCCGTCTTTCAAATCGGATGAGTATCTCCAAATTATATCACACATTGAGAAAAATAAAGAACGTCTGCCGGATCTACAAGTTTCTGACAAGTTCATATACAAAAAGATCCGACACGTTACAGGTAACCCCATCCAGGACGATCAAGCTTGGAAACTTTGGGTTCCGTCGAAGCTAACTGAAAAGTTAATCTTCCAGTCTCATTGTCCACCTCGAGCAGCACACGGCGGGATCGCCAAGACCTTATATCGCCTTCGTCAGCAATTTTATTGGCCAACTATGGCAGCACAAACGAAGCTATTTGTGAACAATTGTGACACGTGCAAAGAAACAAAAGCACCTAACCAGACACTGCGTGCGGAAATGGGAAAAGGATATATAGTAGAGAGGCCATTTCAGCACCTCTACACTGATTTCCTAGGGCCATACCCTAGATCACGTAAAGGGAATACGTTCATTGTAATTGTGGTTGACCAAGTTACAAAGTTCGTAGTGATAAAACCTTTAAAGAAAGCGACAGCAACAGAAGTAATAAAATTTTTAGTTGATGAAATTTTCCTTATGTTCGGAGTTCCAGAAACTCTATTATCTGATAATGGTTCTCAGTTCATAAGTAATGAATTCCAAGCTTTATTGAAGAATTTCGGAATATCGCATATAAGGACAGCAGCGTATGCACCTCAAGCCAACGCTAGTGAGAGGGTGAACCGCTCTATCTTGAGCGCAATCCGATCCTACATTGACGAAAAACAGTTGAATTGGGATGAGCATTTGTAGCGCATTGAGAACTTCAGTACATAGTACTATTAATATGTCACCTTATGAAGCATTATTCGGTCAAAGGATGATTGAGCATGGTGCAGATTACCAACTGCTAAAGAAATTGGGAGGCCTTAATCAATCAGATATTGATTGGTTGCCTAAATCCGCCAAGATGAACATATTACATGCGTACCTCAAAACAGCACTCAGTCATGCTCATGACACCTATGAAAAAGTATACAATTTAAGAAGTAGATCGATATCATTCAATATTGGGGATGAAGTGTTCAGACGAAACCACATATTAAGTGACGCATCTAAACACCGTAGCGCTAAACTATGTCCTAAGTTCATTAAGACGCAAGTGATAAAATTAATCGGGAACAATTTATATAGAGTAAAGGATAAGAATGGTTTCGAGACAGTAGTCCACACAAAAGACTTGCGCAAGTAAAGTCGTTTCGTAAATCATTTCTTTTTAGATTTTTTTTTGTTACGTGCCCGGCATACAGTCTGCGCATGAGACATCATATGGGTCGTGGGTACAGATTTTAGTTCAAAGCGACAACACTTAGAAGAAAACTTACAAAACATCAATAGGTGTTTCCTTTTCATCGTCGTTGCTCGAACTTACGCAACAAGCAACTACGATGTTTTGTAGGGAAACTATCTCAACACCACGACAGCATAATAATGCAAATAACATTATCGCCTAATATGCTACTACCAAAAACCATACCAACTTGAAAATTTTCGGAACTTTCCGAAAATCAAAATTGTATTCATTTCCTTAAATTATAGCAAATAGCTGAAAAATAAACAATTTCCGAATATTGTGGAATGTGTCATAGACACAAACCTCTCTATTCGGAAACTAACAACGTAAAAATAAATCCTATTGGGATAAATAACTACATCTAGTGAACCATAGTAGAAGCTGCAGATAAATTACCTTTCAAACGAAGCAAAACGAGCGCGAAAAATCTACAGTCCATCAAACGTCACTTCTACACACATACCCGAACACACTTACATGGGGGTAGAACGCTGATACAACATAAAATACAAGATGGATACACACTGTCTAGAGTCAAGGAGAGTCTACTTGGAATGGGAAGCACTGAAAATTAGAGTGGAGCCAATCAACCACACAATAAAAGAATTTTTGAGCCGAATTATTTAGGTAGTAAAATATAGGTCAAATCAGGTAAAATATGAGTAAGAATATATTCATATAGAAGAAATAAAATAATTTTTCAGTAGTTAAAGTAGCGACGACAGACAAAGACCGAAAATGCTCGAAAGCATCTTAGCTAAAAATAGCCAAATAGTCAAGTTAGAAAAACCGATGAAAATAGATAGGTAGTTATACAGTAATAAAAACTTTTATAATTTCAACATAGAGCAGATTACAGTAGAAATAGTCAAACAATTCGTAAAAATTAAGTTTCAGTAAACAATAAATTGTACAGTCGAAGTAAAGTCATCAGAACAAGTTAAACTAAAGTTTATCAGCAACGTCATCCGTACCTGAAAAGCACAAAAAGAATCAGAGGTAATAATTAGAATATGACAGATAACTTAGCCAGAAATTGTACTGTAGGTAGTAAACTAGTCCAATAAGAGGTGTCATAATCCAGAAAAATAAAGCAAACTAATAAGATTAGACAGTCCACTAGAAAGACAAGGCGAACTAAAAAAAAAAAAAAGTATTGATGAAAAGTTAAAATATACGTGAAACAAATCTGAAAAGAAAAGAAGAAAATTGAAAATAATCATGTCATAACCTGAAATAGAAAGGAAAAATATCGAAAATGACAACAACTAAACATCTGAAAGAGAAAAGAAAAAGAAAAACTCTCAATTAAAATGTAAAATGAATTTACAAAATGTCACGAAAATAAAATTTGCTAAACGAAAGAAATGTTCATAAAATAATACTTACCATAGAACAATACTTACCAAAACACCAAAACACTTAACGCGCAAAACATAAACCAAAGTATTATCGCCTTTGCAAACTAAAGATCAAGTTACAAAAATCGTTTTGAGCTACTTTGTATACACACACGACCTTAAGTCATGCCATGCAAGTGCGTAAACAAAATAGGTCGAACGCTGAAGAACGTACGATCAAAGAGTGAAGCAACCAGATCAAAAGAGACAGATAGATAGAGAAGACAAAAAAACTATACCGTGCTCACTCGATCTACCTAGAACCAATTGGACGAATTAATTCAGAATTTAAAGTCAACCGAGGTTAAATGTTGCAAAAATTAATTACGCACCACCTTTTCATTTTTATCGCCCAAAAAGTTCGGACGAAATTTGTTAAATACACAAAAATTAGTATTCCCGAAGTAGATATAAAAATAAAAGTGAAAACCTAAAGTAAATCAAGAGGAAACATTAAAAAAATAGACAAGAGGAATAGCGGCAAAATTGTAAGTACATTTTTTTTTGGTCGACCATGATAAAACAGAGTTAAATAGAAGTAGATTAATATTATTCTGTACCGTCATATAAACGTTTTCTAATAAAAACATTTATTACCTATTAATTAAAGTGATATAATCTGAGTGCGAATTACAAAAAAAAAGTCTCTGAAAAAGAGTTGAAAAAGTGACGCCGTAAAGCAAAAGCCGACATACAAAAAAATACTTCGAGAAATACATCGAACAACAAAAAAAACTCGAAAGGAAAGAAATATCAACGCCACGAAATCCTGTCCAGACAGCCAGGTAAAATACATACATATTTCGTTTTATAAAATTCGCCAATTCGAATCGAAAAATATTTCAACCCCATTTACAATAGAAATGAAAAAGCCAAATACACAGTAATGTGCAAAAGTAACTGCACGGTACGGTAAATTTTTTTGAAGCCAAGCGTTGGTGAAAAATTTAGTACAGTTGTGTAAAACGTAGAAAGTAATTTTTGAAAAATTTATAGAAAGCTTTAGTAGATTTCGGCTCAAGTAGATAGTTCTTTTATTGAAATATAATAAAACATATTCTAATATAATTTTTTTTGAAATAACATATAGGCAGATTAGAAGCAGAAAGTTCTAAGATCATTCTGACGACTCAAAGGACCAACCTGACCTCAAGAATTCGCCAAAGAGGCAAAAATACGTTTGGCACAAAACGTTGGATGACCCAGGAACTGACGTCACACAATCTGCCTGGCTTTCTTGGTAGCAGAAGATACCAAAACCAGGACAAATACCTCAGAAGTACCTCAGTGCATACGTGAGATGATTGGGAAACACAATCCAGGAAAAATGCTGAAAAATTAAAAAACTAAAAATATTGAAAAATGGGATGTACCAACTTAAAACTACGTAATTAAAGCTACATAAATAATTAATTAAATCATACCAGGAGCAGAATAAACCGACGAATTTAATCCACCAGTGTAAAGAAAAATACGGGCTGGTATGTAAACCAGGACCAGCCACACATAAAGATTAAACGACGAGGGATTTTTGTTCAAAAACATACAACGACATTGGACAGGACACGACATAACACATCGAGGGATTATTTTTGGCCAAAACGGCTAAAGCCGAAAATAGATTCATCAGACCAGGACATCAAGACATCGACGGACAAAAAGCAGTTTGATGAAAAGATCACCTCATCGTTGGATTTATATACACCATGCAAATAACGTCATTAAGTACCATTTTGTGGATTGGTAAGGTGTTTTACGGTTAATAAAAATTATAGTAGGATATTATATTCCGTTTTTCCTTGGTACATGATACTTTTTATTGCACCCTATATATATACTCATATAATAAAATAGTGGGAAAATTTATTCTGTTATAAAAAGAGAAAAATCCTGTGTTAAAGTCAAAGACAGATAGTGTTACCTACTTTTGGTCTAAAATTCAAAAAAATTGTAAATACGAAATTATTTTCAATACGAGTATTGCATGATAAATTGTTCATAAAATGTTACCTACTTTGGTACCAAAAAGAAAAGATACATAATTTATAAATATATTATGGTATGGACGCAATATATGTCACATTACCTATCTACGTTTGCGTTAAAGTTTTGCAAATCTCAACTATGAATTAGTTGAGGGAGAAACATCATCATTTTGGAAACAAATTAAAATAATCATCTATGCAATGTCATAGAGATTTACCTATATAAAAAAAGAAGAATATTAAAGTGAAAAGAAACAAAATTGTAAAGAAAATCCAAATCTAAAGTCTATCAAGTGTACAAAACCTTTAAGTGTGAGATAAAATTTTTTTTTTGTTATTCATTCTTTTTTTTTTTTGAATCGGTCATATAATTCAATCCATAAGAACTAAACACTCGGTCGCGAGTAAATTTACGAACGTACAAAAAAAAAAAATAAGTAAATTACTTCGGTTAATTCGTGAAGAAGATACTATGTCAAAATAGTTACCTACGTAAAACTTTTTTTTTGAGATAAATTATTAAAAGTTACGAAATCGTAAAGTGTATCCAAACAGGAAGTTTAAGTGTTCAAGTGATTTATGTGTGTAGCCTTCAGCATAATAAAACAAGTATTTTTTTTTTGTTGAAATTATAGCAAATTGAAAGCAGAGGTCATAGACTTGACAAATTTTGTTAATGCCTGTGGACATTTTGTGATAATTTCATGCATTTGTCATTGAGTTGCTGAAATAAATAGCAACAATAAAGTAAAGTTTATATTTTTTTTTGAAAGTGAATTCGTTTCGATTAACAAATTTGAGTCACTTGGACATATGTAAAAGAGATTCGAGATTAATTTCAAAAATTAGATCTTATTGAACACTTACATTTCAGTTATTGTGATATGAAGTAATTGTCGCGTATAAAAGTTTATTGAATTTTTTTTTGAATTTCGTGTTGTCGGGAGTAAAAATTTTTTTTTGCGAATTCAACTCTCACAAAGAAAATATAGAATCGGTCAGTTAAGTGAAGTCGAACTTTACTCACATACTTACCCATTGTCTGAATCTTATCATACCCCTAAACTCCTGAAAGAAAATATACTCAACCAAAATTTTTTTTTTTGTCATCTATAAATTTTAAAGTCTGATCTGTAGGTATTCCATTGAATAGGGTGCACCTTCTTCGACGCTATACCAACCTTTTTTATATTTAATGAATTTTATTTAAACTACTATATTGATTAAAAATATAAATTTTGATTTACTAACTTTTGAACATCCACAGCAGGACACGGTTTGGATGCACCGGTCAAACTTTTATGAAATTTTTGCTATATTTATAAAACTTTTTATACTTTTTGAATCCAGTGAGTACCCATTTTGGTGGAAAGCTTAAACAACTTATTCTTTCTTGAATTTGTGGGTGGGATGAATTTCTTTTAATGTGGAGACGTCCTACGTGCAACAATTCTTGTTATTGTAAAGATATTCTCTTGAGAGATCGTCTTTTAGTTTCATCTGAGACTACAATTTTCATTTCGTGTTTTGCAAAAAAACAATTCTGTTTTGCAACCGGTTTAGATCGTGTTAAATTATCATACCTATTAATGTGATTGGTCGCGAAAGTAACTAAGAACGACGTTAATATTCAACTTAGACGAAGTGGTATCGTTTACTTTATCTAATACAAAGATAAGCCGCCAATATAAGTTCAATATTACGTGTGTGTTCAATTGTAACGTTTTTGATTATTCGTGTAGGCATTTTTCGTTGGAGCCAAAAGTTTCTTTCGTTCCAAAAAAACGGGAAAAAAAAAAAGGAGGAATATTAAATTTAATTTTCTCTCCTTCGTACTTTATTGTCTTATAGAAATCAGTTTACCTACACTTAAGAGTTTTAAAGACTAGGTGAAGGATTTCTAATTGGAAAATAATTTAAGTAAATTTTAAATATGATTTTCAAGTTAAGTGATTTTTGAAAAAGGTCTTGAGCAAAATCTTATATTTTTAAGAGATAGTGAAGAAGATAAATTATTTTTATTCTTGTCAGAAGATAATGTTAGATTTAAGTTTTTTTTTAGTTTTGAATAAAGTTGTAAATCAGGGATTTTGAAATAAGATAACTTTTCTTTGATTTTGAGACTTTGATTCGAATATGTTTTCTGGGAAGATAATTTCATTCATTTGCAGTCCCATAATAGTTATGGATTAGTGAAGACACATACAGGAGTTGTGGCTGGAATCCTTGCCAACATGGGGTAAGCAACTTTTGCTTCAATAACAGCGATGACTGCTATAACGACAACAACAACAACAACAACATTGATTTAATAAAAGGAGTTTAATTACTCCTATATATAGCGGGAGTTTCTGAGAAGATTTATTGGTGCAATACAGAAACGCAGGGTGGATGACTGCAATTAAGATAATGGTAGTAGCATTCACTTAGGTCGGGTGTAAAGCACTAGAGGAAATCACAACACCTATATTCCTCACTGTTAGAGATTTTTCACATTACAATGTCGGGACAGTGAAAAAGCCAAACATGAAGAGCAGATGATAGTCCTTTGCTATGATAACATCTTTATTAGCGTTTTGAGGGTTGTCTTCTAAAATTAACACAATTATCTTCAGACTTTTCGAAGTTTTATCCTTCTTCTGAGTTTCATGATTTCAAAGTTCGTTATCGGGTCCTTTTGCTCATTAGCTTAGCCTTTTCAAATTAACATTTGAGTCAGTCATCAGCATGACTCTTTCAGGTCAAATAATATGTAACACGACTACACTTCTATTGTCTGATCCGCCTCCCTGAACCGATGAGCTGAGCCAAGGCGAATTTCAGTGACCTGAAGCAGTAGTAAAGTGATAGTCACCCTAATTGTTCGGGCTTGGACGTGCCTATAATACGTAGGTACTAAAAGTCGTCGTGAACAATTAGGTTTCTAGAGGATCCATAGGTCGATTCAGAGTTTACAAGCGATGGTATACCTACGAAGTGCGCATACCTACATCGAGACATTAGGTTGGAGAAATAAACCCTCTCCTTTGTGTTTTTTTTTGTTGTACTTCAAAGAAGACACTTGTTTTGTAAAATGATAAACCGAAATAGGATTAAGGCGATCGGTGCTGGTTGAAGATGTAGGATAATTCAGTTTTGGTTTCCGAATCCAATTTTTTTTATTCAGCATTAAGCCTAACAATTCTAGGTGTGAAACAAGGACGTATATGCCACCCACATATGTCTGGTTCTCCCGATGCAGGGAAGAGAAACAACGACGATCGTTAGAAGGTTAGTGACCTCTAAAATATAAGATTGTATCGTTGTTAATTTATCTACTCTTTCTTGGATCGATTGACCCAAAACCTATTTTTTTTATGATGTGGATCCTACTTAAAGAGAAATCATCACAGTCCACATTACATGGAGTATTTCTACACTGACCCTAGTATGAATCTTTGCCGTGGTTATGCACGGGTAGACACCCGCGATAAAACCCATGATCTATCAAAGTGGAAATTGCAGCAGAGATTGAAACTGTCTTGTTAAGAGTCATATTTTCGATTTTGAGATACATAGTTTAGAGCCGTTCTTTTCTTATGATGCGTCGTAAAGAATGTAGTAGTATTTCCGTAGTCCATTGTTGAAGCGTGTGGAGTGTATGGTCGAGTCTTCATAAGTTCCATTACATTTACTAATTTTATTTATTACATCTACAGAAAGGTATAGATTGATTGGTGTATGGAATAAGTATAAACCCCCCCCGAAATAATTGTCTGGCTACGGCCTTGAGCTCAACTAAATTTTAAAACTGAAAATCAAGGAGCGGCCTGGACAATTGGTTTAATCATTTCAAAATATTTTTATGAGCTTCGAATCTTGAGACCGAGTCAAATGAAAGAAAAGTTGCACTTCTTCTCCACTATATGGGTCAAGAATCAGTAAATGTATTAACTCTTTTAATCTTGAACTGTTAAATACGATGATCTCATTAAAAAAATCGAAGAGCATTTTATACCCAAGAAAAACATCGCGGTTGAGAAATAAGTTTTTTATGCGTAAACAGCATTCAGGGGAGACCATAGAAGATTATGTGACGGTACTCAAAAATTCAAGTTTAGTTTGTGAATTTGGTTATCTACGCGAAATCCTCGTGCGTGACATATTTATCTGTGGATTATCTGAAGGACGCGTGAAGGGAGCTGTACGTCGAAGCCATGGAAACCGAAAGAAGAGCAGCGAAAACAGTGGCAACCTGAATCAACGCAAATTTGTGGTAAATGTGGGCAATCACATAGATTTCGCTGTCCCGCCATCTGTGTTGTGTGTAGTAAATGCAACCGTAGAAACCACTACGCAAAAATGTGTAGGAATACAAGACAAGTAAAAAACGTAGAAAGCGAAACAGAGTCAAATGTATCCCCGTCACCTTCACCATCTTTATTTTTGGGTCCGCTAAGAATTGTCTCAGACTCGCCATCGTCTTCCATTTTGTCACACTCATCATTATGTAATCCAATGATGTTGTCCTTATCGCACTCGTCATCAAAAACAACGCCGCAGAAACTACATATTTCTTCAAATTTGCCTTCGTCTTCAACTTCATCATCATTCAAACAAATTTCTTCTTCACACTCAATTCTATCAACAAACCTAACACCGTCTTTATTGCACTCATCGTCACAATCAGCAACATTTATGAAGAATCATAAAACGTCATTGTATGAAACCGAAAGATCATCTCCACCGGTAAAACTTACAGCTGCCATTAACGAAATAAAAACAGTTAACAAACTGAAATGGGAAAGCTCATCGGCAAAAAAACGTCATATTCCAGCTTGACACCGGAGCAGAGTGCAACATTATTTGTAAGAAAAATGTTAAAACAATACAGGTAAATCCAACAAAAACGAAATTGTTAACTTTAAATGGAAATCAATTACGTATAATTGGAAAATGTATAGTAAATTGTTTGAATATAGACCGTAAATTATATAAAATAGAGTCTTATGTGCCAGATTTTGAATGCACACAAATTCTAGGATTAAAAGCTTGCGTAGAATTAAATCTTTTTAAAAAGGTCAACAAAATAGATTGTGAAAATATTGTAAATCGGAATCTCGATTTGTGTACCGGTCTTGGTTGTCTTAAAAAAAAGGTTGAACTTAAATTAAATCCGGATATAGCACCTGTAGTCGGTTGTCCGCGTCGCATACCATTTGCTTTAGAAAGTAAACTTAAAGAAGAATTAGATCGTATGTTGAAATTAAAAGTAATAGAGCGAATTGAAGAACCTACGGAATGGGTTATTTAAATTGTGCTTGTTCAAAAATCAAACGGTAAATTGCGAGTATGCCTAGATGCACGTAATTTAAATAAGTCAATTTTACGTGCACATTTACAATTTCCAAATTTATATGAATGTAAATCAAAGTTATGTGGATCTAAGTTTTTTACATATTTGGATGCCAGTTCCGGTTATGGGATGCTCCAATTGAATAAAGTGTCTTCAAAAATTTGCACATTTACTACGCCATTTGGGCGATTCAGGTGTCTTAGACTTCCATTTGGCAAAAATGCTGCTGCGGAAATTTTTCACAATGAAATGGTGGAAAACTTCAAAGATATACAAAATATTGTTATCTACTTTGATGATTTTTTCATACATTCAGAAACTATAGAAGAACATTATAAAACATTATAGTTTGTCCTCTATAAATTGGCAGTACAGGCCTTATGGGGAAGCTTTTTCAAAATCAGTAGCGCGCCTTATTTGTGCACCATACTGAATTGAAAGAAACACCATTTAAAAAATGTTTACCCGCCAATGATTTTTCGATCGCATCCGACATAGATCCCACAACGACATTTCAACCCTCTTTTAACATCCATTCGAACAGAGATACCTTTGTCAATTTGGTAACTCGTTTCGTATTTTTTTATATTGAGTTTCTGTTGAGGAACTTTTGATTTTAGAGCTTAAAAAATACCTTTTATTGATGAAATGATAATGAGATATTGAGATGAGCATATTACTAGTACAAAAGTGTTATCGTGCAGTGTTTTTGTTGATCATGTTTGTGTTTTTTATGTGGGGAAAATCTTAAAATGCAGTTACAAAAATGTAGGTATGCTGTTGTCTTTAAAGAATTTATTTGCGTAGATTCTCGTGCCGGTCGGTCGGTTGATATTTCGTGTATATTTTTTCTTATTTGCGTAGATTTTTAAAGCGCGTGGGCGGTCGGTATTGATGTTTCGTGTACCTATTTTTGTGATTAGTGTTTTGAAATTAATGTGAAGTGAAGTGTTGTAAATATTACTTTTTTTAAAAACGTAAATTTTTTGAGAAGTTTGCTACTGTTGTGCTCCTTCATCTAGTTTATAATGGATTCAAAAACATCGAAAGATTTAAGCGCCGAAAAAAAAAAAGAAATTGTAGAAGCGACAAAAAAGATTTACAAGAACCTGCAAAATAAATTATGCTTGTTTATTTATTTTGCTTGTTATATTAATCTTTATGAATAAATTCTTTATTTTTTGTTTGTTTTTTATTTAAAAGGGATTAGGCCTACTGGGGATACACTTCAAAAACTCGCCTGCTATCTTACCTCTTGGTGGTGTGGAAAAAGATAAATTTCATTTCATTTTTATAAATAAAAATTAAGAAAATAATTTTAATTAAAAAAGAAGAAAGGTAACCCTACATCATATTTTTTCAGCTTTTTCCAATTCAAAATGCTTACTACGGCAACCCTGTTAGAGCTTTTGAAAGAAGATAACCTTATGGAAAGCAAATAAGTGCGAATGAGAGACAAACATCCCTATCTTCCCTGTACTGCCAATTTTTAGTGGACAGACTATAGACATTGTATTTCATCGTGCTCGTTCAATTGGTTTGCGATTCAATAAAGAAAAGTCAAAGTTCTTTCAATCTGAAATCAAATTCCTTGGGCACATATTCAGTGAAAAAGGTATTGAAAAAAAAAGGGCTATATCTGAAATGCCTCGCCCTAAGAATGTTTCCGAGTTACAAAGGTTTCTCGGCATGGTTAACTATTTGGGTTTATTTATAAAAAATCTGTCCGTTTGTTGTGAAAATTTAAGAAATTTACTAAAAAAAGAAACTATGTGGCATTGGTCTTCAGCTAGTGAACATGATTTCTTAAAACTGAAAGAAATGTTAATTAAAGCTCCTATTCTTATATATTTTGATCCTAAAAAACATCTTACTATGTCCGTTGTTGCATCAAAAACAGCCGTAGGGGCAGTAATTTCACATTCAAAGTCTCCAATAGCATACGCCTCTGCATCACTCACGGCATGCCAGCAGAGTTACGCTCAAATAGAGAAAGAACTCTTTGCCGTTGTGTTTGGCTGCTATAAATTTCGTCAATATATTGTAGGTCAAAAAATTACAGTTGAAACTGACCATAAACCTTTGGTCCCGCTGTTTGATCGTGAACTGCACGATGCGTGAACTGGTTCGTCTTCAACGTCTCATGGTAAAGAGTTGTTTATAGCAGATAATCTTTCAAGATCGCCTCTTAAAGAACAAGCTTTACCTGAAATAGACAACGAGTTAGAACTTCAGTGGAATTTGCTTACGTGTAGTATTTCTGCTTCAGAAGAAAGAATTAGGCAGATCAAAGAACATACACTAAATGATCCTACCCTAATGAAACTTAAAGAGTATTGCCAGAATGGATGGCCAAACGCGAAAAAATATTTGGATCACAATGTGGCACCATTTTCTAGCATCCGAGAAGACTTACAGTTTGTGGGTGGTATAATTTTAAAAATTGATCGCATAGTGATTCCAAAAACTGTACGTCATGAAATGCTTAGCATTGTTCACGAAGGTCATCTCGGTATTGAAAGATGTAAAAGTCTGGCTAGAGGTCACATTTATTGGCCAAATATCACTCAAGATACCACAAATCTAGTTAATAATTGTCAAAAGTGTATTCGGTATCGCAATGCAGTACAAAAAGAGCCACTTCTTCATCATGAAATTGTAACAATTCCGTGTTACAAACTCGGTATGGACCTTTTCGAATTTAAAAACAAAATATTTCTGCTTGTTGTTGATTATTTCTCCAAGTACATTGAAGTTGAGCCGCTTAATTCAGGTTATTCCAGTCATTTAGTTATAAACAAATTAAAGTCAATATTTGCGAGACACGGAATACCAAATATTATAATTTTCGACAACGTTCCCCCGTTTAATTCACAACATTTTAAAGTTTTCATGAAAAACTGGAACGTAGAACATTTAACATCGAGTCCATATTTGCCGCGATCTAATGGATTGGCAGAGAGATCAATTAAAACGGTTAAACAAATATTTAAGAAATGTGAACATAGCGGGTCGGACCCCTACATTGCGTTATTGCATTACCGCACAGCGGACAAAGGTATAATTCGTTCACCTTCTGAACTTCTTATGTCGCGTAGATTCGCTCAAAATTGCCCGCTCTAAATAACACATTTAAACCCCTTCTATCTAATGAAAATGATTATAAACAAAATCTTAAAAAACATCAAAGCCTGGTTGAAACGAGATACAATAAAGATTGAAAACCAATTCAGACGCAGCACACAGCACATTTTTAAACCAAACCATTCCGGAAATTCAAAAGAATTTATTAACGAAACAACTTATAATAATATGGAAAATGAGGTTTATCAAGAAACTCAAAACAAAAATGTTCCTTTAACTGATCCGGTAGAAATCAAAAATGAAATGTTGAACCAAGATAAACAGGCTTCAAACAAAACGAGATATGGTCGATTAGTAAAGATTCCTGAAAGACTTAATTATTAAAAAAATATTATGTATCGATTTTGACATACATACATTTTTAATTTTGAAACATAATGAACGTTATAATAAAATGAATTAAAATTGCTTTTATATAAATTAAATATTAATAAGAAATTTAGAAATAGTAAAATACAAAAAGGAAGATGTTGTATTCTAAGCTTTCACTCATACACAGCTTTCACTCATTAGCTGGTATATAAATTACCTATTACATATTAACTTCTTATTACCAGAATGCTTTGTTATAAGATGAGTCTTAAGATTATTATCTATCAATAAAGATCTAATGAAAGTAAGCCCGTGACTTTAAACTAACAATCATGACCAAGTTTGTCATTTCCTTTCTCCAACAGCATATTTACCTTGTTAATCGGTTAAGTGATTGCTGAAACACTGACGGATTAAGATTGGCCGTTAAAATAATTAAAAAAGTTTAATTTGCGGTATTAGATATTTTACGATACTAAAGTATCTTAGATTGCTTTTCTCGTGTGTACTTGAACGCGCCCAATTTCAACTTTTGACATCCACGATAATGCAGTTTCAAAAATGGAAAAGTAGTTCGCAGATCGATAATGCAGCTCATTCATCGGATTCAATAATAGAATTTTATCCGAATGCGGATCCACTGAGTCGAAGAAAACAAATAACTTCAAAATACTCTCATGATAATTTGAGTTATTTGTTTTTCAATAAAACGCACAAATTAACTATTTGTATTTTGTCGCTGCTCCAATGACTCAGCATATTAAGGGTTGCTACCTATACTCAACTGTATAAGTATAGGTAAACATATTTTTTATTGAAATTAATAAAAACCAAATCAAAGTCTAGTTGCAATTCGAAACTTATCAATGAATGTTATTTTATTTCGAAGATACATAAAACTTATCTTACGCGAGTAATTGGACGGACTTTTGAAAGATTGTGTCGCAGGTGTTGACGTGAGTATTTTGCACTATTCTTTCAAGGATGATGTTAAAGGAGTCACATGACAGTGCATGGCCTTGTCTAAGTCCATTCTATCGGTGAGTTCCTTACTGACTTTGATGGAGCAGCGTGAGGTCTCCATCGTCATCCTGCACAAACGGACGAGTTTGGTAAGAATGCCAAACTAGACATTGCTCTGTATAGTTTGTCTCTATAGATGCTGTCATAAGTGGTCTTGAAATCAATGAAGAGATGGTGGGAATCAATTTGAAACTCCTGGGTTTCCTTCAAGATCTGCCGTAGTGCGACTTTCCTGGCCCAAACTGATATAGACCAGGTTGTTGAAAAATGGCTTCAAGGGCTAACATAGTACGGCAGAGAAGATCTTGAATGCTATGTTATGAGAATAATGCCTCTGTAGTTAGTGCAGTTCAGGGGATCTCCTTTCTTCAGGATCAGGCAAACAATGCAGAGGTTCCATTCATCGAGCATGCTTTCCTCTGACCATTTTTTGCAGATTAGCTGGTGCATACTCCTATTTAGTTCATCGCCAGCTGCTTTGAACAGCTCAGCCGCAAGACCATCAGCTCCAGCAGCTTTATTGTTGTTAAGTTTAGATATAGCTATCTTCACTTCATCTATTTCGGGTGGGCAGAATGGCAGGTGGAATAGTGCAATGTTCGGTTCGGGCTTTGTAGCCTTGTGATGTTCTTTTTACCTTTTGGTAAGACTACCGAAATTCATTTCTGTTATGGCATCCTTCTATTTCCTCGACCGCGCGCTTTTCATGCGTCTTCTTTTTTCTTCTGAGAAATCGATGTTCTATTTCCTCTTCTGCACGTAGAGCTCTCGCGCTGCTCTATGCCTGTTGTTTTGCTGCATGTACTTGCCGACATTCTTCGTCAAACCAGGGATTTCGCTGTATCGGTTGAGTTAATATGAGAACATCAGAGGCAGCCGGCGTTTCTTATTGCTTCCTGGTTAGACTGGTTTTCGATGCTTGAAAGCGGCATAGGACTAGTTAAGAGGTTGGAGTGACTCGATCGGAAAAGGACTAAGTGATCTCTTGCGAATGTAGCCGGCCGACATTGAATTTCCTCACAGTATCTCAACATTTTGGTTTTGTTCTGGATATCCGCAGCATTACCATGGCTACAACGAAGTAATGGTTCTAGTCAACGTTGGCTCCTCGGAATGTTCGGACATCTGTGATACTGGAAGAATGCCTCGCGTCGATCGTAATGTAGACAATCTGGTTGACGGTCGATTGATAAGAATGTCGCCCAACCTCCTAGTGAATATTAAGATGCGGGAACTGCGTACCAGCTACCACCACGTTTCTTTTAAGGGGGCAAAGTACTAATGAGTACTTTACTAGAGATTCTATATGGAACGCTTCACTAGTAGCAATCTATTACTGATTTGCATAATTTAGTGTATTAGTGTAGACAAGCTCAACCTTTTGGTCACACTGTTATTGTGAATTGATAACTATCCTGATTGTAATAGAATTAATATCTTATTGTTGTAGTAGTATAAGTAACATATTCTGAACACTCTGTATAGTTGACAATTAAGATGGCTTTTCATAAAATTTCTTTCTCTTCCGGTTGTACTTCAACAACACGTCTTTTAATTTACTCCTCAAGATATCCGAGTTTTGCGTCCACATCTCAACAGGTTATGGGCCCAGGTGAATTAAAATAAAAAAGGTTTTGTTTTAACTATTCAAATGTTTATTTAAAACGGATTTTTTTTCTCTGTGATGAGTTTTTGAGAAATTTAAATAAATGTCATCAAACACTGTTCTGATAGAGAAACTGAAGATGAGGGCAAATTACGATATTTGGAAGATTGCTGCAAAATCTTATCTCGTCATTAAAGGCTTGTGGAAGTGCATTGAATCCGCTCCAGTAGCAGCGGCAACTGCAGAGAAGCTACTTAAAGACTTAATAGCAAAGTCTGAGTTAACCTTGCTGTTAGAATCCCAGAATTTTTGCATCCCAGTTTATTGCAGACGCAACGACAGCAAAATATGCGTGGGACAATTTAGCAAATGCATTCGAAGACAGGGGCCTATGCAGAAAAGTTGATCTTCTAAAGCAGTTGGTAAAGCTGAATCTGTCTGGATGCGATAATATGGAGGATTATATAAACAAAATGGTTATGACCTCTATGAAAGTAAAGAATGCAGGGTTAAGAATCGATGATGAAACTTCTAAAGCAGTTGGTAAGGCTGAAGCTGTCTGGATGCGATAATATGGAGGATTATATAAACAAATTGCTTATGACCTCTATGAAAGTAAAGAATGCAGGGTTAAGAATCGATGATGAAATCATAAGATCACTCATGCTAGCTGGATTGCCAGACGACTACAAACCTCTGGTGATGGCTGAAGAAAATTCATCGAAAGTATTGACGTCAGATGCAGTTAAAACATTGCTTTTGCAAGAAGTGCATTACTTCTCCAAGAGCACCGATATCTAAATTTAAACCCAACAAATTTAAATAAAATAAGAAATATCGTACAAAGAAAGAAATACGGAGTGCTTATTTACATCGTTTCTCGCAAACACGAAGAATAATAAGCATGACAAAATCAATTCTACAAAACCAGAGCCTTCCAACTCACAAAGAAATTGTCGTCACCAATAACACAAAAATGCTAATCGAATGTATCGGTCATGTTAATGTTACGTTAGTTCTCGACAACGAAATTAAATCCGATGCTGTCACACATAACGTGCAATATATACCAAATGAGTTAGTCAGATTGTTAATAGCGGAAAAAAGTGTGTTTTGGTAAAGAAAGATGCAAAATATTTAACAGCAATAACGAACTTATTGCTACAGCTAACTTAGAAGACAATTTTTACCGATTAAATAAAGCTTTAATAGAGAATGACGTTTATACGAGTCTGAGCAGTAAACTTGCTTTAAGTGCAAAAGTTGGAATGGAGCTCTAGCATCGACGCATGGGTAATATATGTGACAAAAATTTTAAAGAAATTAAAAAGTGCTGTTGATTGAGTTAGCTTTTCAGATAAAACAAAGAGAAGTGCACTGTCTGTAATAGAGGAAAGCATGCTCGTGCATCAGTTAATAAGTCTTATAATCGTGTGAAGCAAGTGCTGGATTTAATACACTCTGATGTGTGTGGCCCGTTATCAGTAAAATCATTTTCTGGGTATAAATATTTCGTGAGGTTTGTCGACGATTATAGTAGAAAAGTTTTCCTCTATCCTTTAGAGCAAAAATGTGAAGTGATTGAGCAATTTAAAGATTTTAAAGCGTTAGTTGAAAACCAGTGCTCTCGGAAAATACAAGTGTTTCGCACAGATAACGGGACTGAATTTTTAAATAAAGATTTCGAGATGTACCTTTCAAAATGCGGTATTCATCAAAAGACGGCCGAACGAAATGGTGTAGCGGAGAGAATCAACAGAAACGTCATTGAAAGAATCCGATGTATGCTATTTGATTTCAACGTTAAAAAAAACTTTTTGGGCTGAAGCGGCAACCACAGCTGCTTATTTAATTAATAGAATTCCAAGTAGAGGTGAAAAATTAAAAACCCCAGAAGAGTTATGGACGAAAAGAAAACCACATTTGGGTTCTCTAAAAGTGTTTGGTTGCAATTCCATGGGTCCATGTGCCACAAGAAAAACGTCGAAAGCATGGACGAAAAATCTATCTCGGATATTGTGGCGACTCAAAAGCATATCGATTGTACAATAAAAAGAATAGGAAAATTGTGGTAAGCAGAAACGTTATTTTTTTCGAAACGCCATCAAAACAATCTGCACTTAATAAAAATATTATTTCTCGTGACGATTGTTGTTCAAGTTCTGACATTTTTTACCTGGCTGATGATCCAACTAATGTTGATGTTCCAGTCTTACAAAAATGTTCAAATGAAGGTTTAATGCATAAAATCAAGGATGAAGATCAAACTTACGTTGATGTACCAGCCCGACAATTCTGTTCTGGTGAAAGTGCTGATGAACCAACTTATGTTGATGTGCCAGCTCAACAATCGCGTTCTAGTCAATGTGCTGAGGATCCAACTTACGTTAATGTGCCAGCTGAACGATTGCGTTCTTTTGAAGGTGCTAAGGATCCAACTGAGGTTAATGTGTAAGCTCGACAATTCCATTCTATTAAGGGTGCTCAGGATCCAACTAACGTTGATGTGACAGCTCGACAATTTCGTTCTAATGAAGTTGCTGAGGATCCAATTTACGTTGATGTGCTAGATAGCAATCAAATCGATGACTCGTGTGCTGTTTCCCGTGGTTTTTACCTAGTTCCTGCTGTTACTGTTGGAGTCTCTGTTGCTGAGTCTCAAGGATTAAATGCTGAAAATACTGCTGATATTGTTAATGCTGCCGGTGCTAATTGCGATATTTCTGCTCCTGTGAATAAAACTGCTATAAGACGAAGAAAAAAATCTAACAACGACCCTGAACAAAATCAGGGCACCTGGGATCTCGTCAAGTTACCCAACGGCAAGACACCGATAAGGTGCAAATGGTTTTTTTAAAACAAAGAGATCAATTAATGGTGATATATTACGATACAAAGCACGTTTAGTGTGCAAATGCTATTCCCAAAAACGAGATCTTCGCACCATAACGAGGTCTTCGCACCAGTTGCTAGATACCCTTCAATACGATTCCTTATAGCATTAGTAGCTAAATTTGATCTTAAAATCTGCCAACTGGATGATGTAACAGCTTTCCTTAACGGAAGTTCAAAAGAAGAAATATATAAGTTCAGCCCGAGTATTTTAACGATAGTTCAGCTCACGTATGCAGGTTGCGTAAATCGCTTTATGGTTTGAAACATTATAGTCGGGTCTTTAATGAAAAACTTAATGATGTCCTCTTGCGTTTTGGATCAAAACGAGCTGATGCTGATCAATGTATTTACCACAAGGTGAATGGAAAACAAACAATTTTCGTTGCGGTCTATGTGGACGATGTCCAATTTTTTTCAAAAGATAGAAGTCAGGAAACTATTTTGAAAGGACTATTGAGCAATAATTTTCAAATGAAAGATTAAGGCCCGGCTTCTTCTGTATTGGAAATACGTATAGCTCGTGATGATGTCAAAGGTTGGATTGCTATAGATCGGTCACAATATATAGCTGAAATTCTTATTCGGTTTGGGATGGGCGATTCCAAACCTGTAGTGACACCACTTAATGCAAACATAATAATTTCAGCGAAAATGTCTCCTTCTTCTGAAGCTGAAAAAGAACAAATGTCAGACGATCCATTCATGGAAGCAGTTGACTGCTAACTGTTTGTTGCCAACCAACCAGACCTGATATTAGCTTTGCTATTAATGTGCTGAGTAGTTATTGCACAAATCCAGGGAAAGCTCACTGGACAGCTCTAAGGCGGGTGCTTCGCTATCTCAAGGGTACAATCGACACAAAACTAGTCTACAGCAAAGAGCCTGCCACGATACAAGGATTTAGTGATGCCGATTGAGCAGGTGATGCAGGCAATAGAAAGTCTACAACGGGCTATATTTTTACCATGCAAGAAGCTGCAATAGCTTGGGCTTCAAAGCGACATGCAAGAAGCTGCAATAGCTTGGGCTTCAAAGCGACAAGCTACTATAGTCCTTTCGACTACAGAGTCTGAATTCATGGCAATGGTTTGAGCGGTCTAAGAATCGATGTGGCCTAAACGTCTTGAAGGAGAACTTTTACCAAACTCCTTGAAACACACAACATTATATTGCGACAACAGAAGCGCCATACAGCTAGCCACAATCAACACACATCTCAACACACACATTCCGTCCTTGTATTGGAACATTTTATTTTGTTTATTTGTTAATCGTTGGCTGTTTTTCTGATAAACAATAATGGTAAGATATATTTATAATGTGTTGAGCAATATTTGATGTATTTTTCGTTTTGTTTTTATTAATAACAATTTTCCTTTTAGGTGGAAAAGTACTCACGAAAAGTAATCTAGTACAAACATGCTCTCAAGCCCGAGTAGATGAGCAGAGTAGTTATGCTTCTAGAAACCGCCAGATGGCAGCGTATAGTTTTTTTCTTTTCTATTGTAACGTGTTACACATATAATTAAAGGGTGCTGAATGTTTTCATCTCTTGAGGTAAACGACATCTACCTGTTCGGTACATCTACTAAATCTCTACATCTACTACATTGCCTACTCTATATTGTACTACATTGCCTACTCGATATTGTTTCTAGCAAGTTCAAGAACCTTCCATAAGCCAAGCATTTCTGTATCGGTCCGCATCCGCTTCTGAGGAAACGGATGCGGACCGACAGTCAGTTTGAATTTGAAATCAATCGTGTACAAGTCGATAGTTTGAAAGTGATAAAGTTTGAATTTAAAATAAAGAAAGTAAAAAGGAAATAAAGAGTGTTTTGAAATATTAAGTGGAATTAAAAGTGGAATTAAAAGTAAAGTTGTATTAAAACGGAAATAAGTTTTATTTAATAAAACGAACCTAGATAAAACCTAACATTGGTGTCAGAAGTATAATTAAATAAAACTTTAGTGACAAGTGATTGTGTTAAAAGTAAAAATATGGGTAATCTTCTGAAGGATTTAAACGCTGTTGAACTAAAAGTTGAACTAAACAAACGGGGTCTTCCTACTGCTGGAACGAAAAATTACCTCATTATTCGTCTGCAAGAAGCCATGAGACGGCACGGTGAAAATCCAGACACATCCGTGTTGGAAATAGAAATAACAGAAGAACAAGTAAGTACCAACACAAACTTGTCCAATATGTTGGCTCTTCTTCTCGAACGTTTCGAAGATCAAAGAAACGAACAAACGAAACTTCTAGAACGTTTTGAAGATCAAAGAAACGAACAAACGAAACTTTTCGAAAATCAAAGAGAAGAACAAAGGATTGAACAAACGAAATTTCGCGAACGTTTTGATGATCAAAGAAACGAGCAAAAAGAACTCTTCGAAGAACAACGCAATGAACAAAAAGAACTTTTCGAAAAACAGAAGAACCTTCTCGAAACAAAGCTTACTGTATTAGATAATAAGTTTCTTGCTGAAAAACTACTTCTAAGTGTTGATATAACATTTGAGAGGTTCAAAGAACAAATTACGAACGTAGAACGTAGAAAATACGAGCAAAAATTTGAAAATATTGTCAAAGAATTGGACAAGATAAGAAAACTGAAGGTACGAGAAAATTCAAGTGACTATTAAAAGAGAAAAGAAATGCATCCGCCAACTTTTGATGTACAAAATTCTTGATCAATATATAAGAGACAATTCGAAGCAGCAGCAATGACAAACGGCTGGGACGATGAAGACAAGTTTGTTGCACTTACACTGGCTCTTAGAGAACCTGCTGCTAAGTTACTGCAAACAATACCAGCAGAGATGCATGGCAATTTTAGTGCACTTTCACAAGCCATTGAAAAACGCTTTGGAGATGGCCATATGCAAGAAGTCTTTAGAGTTCAACTAAACACCAGAGTTCAGAAACGGAGTGAAACTCTTCAGCAGCTTCAAGCAGACATCGAACGACTAGCTTACTTGGCATATCCAACTGCGGGCGAAGAAATCATAAACCAATTCGCCGCAGAAGCCTTTGTTCGTGCCTCGTCTGACATTAATCTCCAGAGAGCAGTACGAACAGCTGGAAAACTAACACTTCCAGAAGCATTAGCTTTCGCCTTGACTATGAA
Source organism: Baccha elongata (assembly GCA_951217065.1). Taxonomy (NCBI): domain Eukaryota; kingdom Metazoa; phylum Arthropoda; class Insecta; order Diptera; family Syrphidae; genus Baccha; species Baccha elongata. The sequence goes on from CATNUY010000313.1 coordinate 76,410, forward strand.
AGCAGCTGAACAGGCTTCACTAGGAGTACATCGGGTAAGAGAAGTTGCTATAGAAGAACGCTCTTGCCAAAGAATGGCATTCCAGAACAACCGTCGAGATGGAGAAATCCGATGCTGGAATTGCAACAAGACTGGACATTTCCAGCGCCAGTGCCGAATGCCACCAAGAAGAAGCGCATGTCAACATTGCGGAAGCAGAAATAATACATCAGATGAGACTACAAACAAGACCAACGCCCAACCTCGTCAAGTTTCCCAGCAGGGAAACGAGAAAGAACCAACTTCGAGGGGCAGAAGCTGGTTTCTGGTGTTTTCAACACCAACAGCTATTGTCTGAAGACTGCAACAGGAGAAGCAGCAAGAGTATACGGAGAAGTCCGTCTTCGGATCTGCTTGGCAGAACTAGAGTTTGAACATCTATTTCTTGTGGCAGATATGTGCGATGAGTGCATTATTGGAATCGATTTTATGGAAAAGCATGAAATACTTCTCGAAATTGGTAACCAAGTTCTTAAATACCGAAATATAGAGATTTCAATGGTTTATGGTAATCAAAACTCATCATCGATAAGAGCAATCATCAAAGAAAATATGTGCCTACCTCCTTCGTCAGATGTCTTTGTTTGGACAAACATCAGAGATGATTCTGGGAGCCATCGATACCTCATGGTGGAACCAGACTCTAAGCACTGCTCCCAAAATTACGTTGTGGGAAAGACGCTGGTGGCACCTCAAAATAACATGGTGCCCATACGAATACTCAACATCAAACCATATAAGATCAAGCTCAAAAAAGGAGTAGTTGTCGGTAAATGTGACCCTGTAGCGGCAATAACAAAGATAACCGAAGAACATCCCCAAAAACCAGTGAATCCAGATAAAGTCATTGCTTTGAAGTGAAAAATGTTTAACTGCTGTAATCTCGATCAACAACAGCTAAAAGTTGCTGGAAACCTTCTACAAGAGTTCGCTAATGTTTTCGCTTCACAAGACGGGCAATATGGACGAACACAACTTGTACAGCATCGAATCGATACTGGTGATGCAAGGCCGATCCGTCAACCAGCAAGGCGCCTGCCTTTAGCCAAACAAGATGAAGTTACGACCTTGGGCATCACCAGTCGTACTAGTCAAAAAGAAGGACGGAAGTACTCGATTCTGTTTGGACTACCGAAGGCTGAATGATGTCACCCAGAAAGACATTTATCCTCTGCCTAGGATAAGCGATACTCTATATGCGATGGCTGGAGCTCAATGGTTTTCAACATTGGACCTGAAGAGTATTAACTGGCAGGTTGAAATTCACCCAGAAGATCAGGAGAAAACTGCATTCTCGACAGGTAACGGTTTATGGCAGTTCAAAGTTTGGCATGTAACGCTCCTGCAACATTTGAGCGTTTAATGCGTACTACAAGGCCTTACTTGGAAAGCCTGTCTAGTCTAGTGTTTGGGAAAATATTTGACGAGCATTGTGAAAACTTAAAAGGGGTATTTCAGAGATTGCGAAATGCTCATCTCAAGCTCAATCCAGAAAAATGTACGCTGTTCAAGTCTGAAGTGAAGTATTTGGGGCATATCATCTCGTCTTAAGGGGTAAGAACTGATCCCGAGAAAGTGGAAGCTGTGAAAAACTGGCCAAATCCACAAGACAAGCATCAACTTAGAAGTTTTCTTGGGCTAGCTACATATTACCGACAATTTGTGAAGGATTTTGCCGGAATCGCCAAAAGCTTGCACCAACTCACAGAAAAAGGAAAACAATTCAAGTGGTCAAATGAGTGCGGGAAAAGCTTTAAGGATTTTAAAAGACGCTTGTGTGATGCTCCAGTGTTAACCTATCCAATCCTGGAAAACAGTTTATAATCGATTCAGATGCAAGCAATTTCGGAATTGGAGCCGTTCTCTCCCAGGTTCATGACGGCCAAGAAAAAGTTGGAGCATACTTCAGCAAGGTGCTCTCAAATACAGAGAGAAATTACTGCGTGACCAGAAGAGAAAACCAAAGCAAGAAGGCTTTGGTTTTGGCCACAACACACTTTCATAAACACAAATATATATATGGACAGAGGTTCTTTTTACGGATGGACCATGGAGCGCTAAGATGGCTTTTAAATTTTAAAAATCCAGAAGGTCAAGTAGCCAGGTGGATCGAGAGACTTCAGACATATGACTATGAAATCCAACATCGAAAAGGAAAACTACACTCGAATGCAGATGCCCTATCTCGTCGGCCATGTAACCAAGACTGCAAGCATTGAACTCGCCGGGAGGAAAAGGAATCTATTGCCGCACAACGAACAAGAGTTGAACCCATCGGCGGCTGGAGTAACGATGAAATCAGGAATGCGCAGCAACAAGATTTGGACATCGAACCCATTCTTGCATGGAAAGAATATGAAGAGAAACCAGAATGGGAAGACATTTCTGATAGAAGTCCAACCAATGAAATTCTTTTTATGTGCAGAAGGTTTACTCAAACGAAGATGGGAATCCTCAGATGGCAAAACCTATGTGATGCAGCTTGTTGTACCCCGGACAAAGGTTAATGACATTCTACGTGAGATGCATGATGGATCTTCTGGAGGCCATTTGGGTATCAACAAAACTCTATAGAAAATTCGAGAACGTTTCTACTGGCTGCAAGCAAAAGATGATGTAGAAAAATGGTGCAGAAAATGCGTCACTTGTGCAGCCACCAAGGGACCAGGCAGAAAACTACAGAGTAAGATGCAACAGTACAACGTTGGAGCACCTTTTGAAAGAATTGCCATCGATATTGTAGGTCCATTTCCTGAGTCTAACAGTGGAAACCGATTCATTCTTGTTGTCATGGATTACTTCAGCAAGTGGCCTAAGGCGTTTGCCATTCCAAACCAAGAAGCGAAGACAGTTGTGGATCAGATTGTGTACAATTGGGTCAGCAGGTTCGGTGTTCCTATGGAGCTCCATTCTGATCAAGGAAGAAACTTCGAATCCAAAATCTTTCAAGAGGTCAGTACGCTTCTTGGCATCAAGAAGACGAGAACGAGGACACCACTTCATTCGCAGACTGACGGAATGGTTGAACGTTTCCACAGAACTCTCAAAGAATACCTTTCCAAAGTGGGAGGTGACTTCCAACGAGACTGGGAACAACACATTCATCTATTTTTAATGGCATACCGAAATGCGGTATGGTCACACTCCATCAGAAATTGTGTTCGGTACAAATACCCGGTTGCCTAGCGAAATTAAATTCGGATGTCCAACGGGCGAAAAACTAAATGAAGAGGAATACGTGGATTGACTAACGGATGACATCCATGACAGGACAAGGACTAAAATAAAGCTAGCTAGTTGCCGAATGAAAACACGCTATGATGCAAACGCCAAAACGAAACCTTTCCATGAGGGAGATCTAGTGTGGCTGTATAATCCTCATCGACAAAAGGGGCTGTCACCAAAACTTCAACAGACCTGGGAAGGACCTTACCGTGTTGTTACAAGGATCAATGATGTGGTTTTTCGAATTCAGCGAGGTCTAAGAGGAAAGCCAAAAGTTGTTCACATTGACCGGCTATACCGCTACATTGGAGAAGATGGTGAAGAAATTGTTCGTGGCGAACAATCTTAGGAGGAGGGCAATGTAACGTGGTACACAAATAATTAAAGGGTGCTGAATGTTTTCATCTCTTGAGGTAAACGCCATCTACCTGTTCGGTACATCTTCTAAATCTCTACCTTCCATAAGCCAAACATTTCTGTATAAAAGAGGAAGCGGATGCGGACCGACAGTCAGTTTGAATTTGAAATCAATCGTGTACAAATCGGTAATTTGATAAAGTTTGAATTTAAAATAAAGAAAGTAAAAAGGAAATAAAGAGTGTTTTGAAATTGTAAATCTTACACAGACTTTTTTAACTATATATACAATTGCCTGATGCAGCCTCACATCAGGGTAAAAGAATGGCTTGGTACAATTGCAGTGATATAATGAATTTTTATTTCTTTCTTATTCTTATTTATACAAAATATTCTTACAAACTACCTACATAACTAGGGCAATAAATTTATGATTTCATAATAATTTCATAATAAATAATTGAAATTATCAGGAAATCAAAATACTGCAAATCTGCAGTTATTGCAAATTAATAGGTTACGAGCACAGGTGCACTCGTAACCAAACAAGACCAAATAATAATAATAAAAGCACAAAGTGCTTATTGTGCACAAATAGTCTAGCATGACTAAAAGAACCGATGATAATAAATTTAAAGTTATTGTTGATGATGTCAACATTTTCCCTCCTCCAACTTAGGTTCCCAGTTGATTTCAAACCCATGTCCTGGTGTGCTTCTGTGGTCTGTCAACTTGATATTAGTGGAGTTCATTTTTGCAGTTGGTCTTTTTCCATATTTGAGAATTACTGCCAACAAACAGATGATGATAATTCCAGCTGCCAGTATTGAGCACAATCCAAAGGTCCAATATTGGTGTTTTTTGATTGTCTTCCAATTACGGTCATGTAGACGGTTTAATTCCTCTGTTGCCTCTCTAAAGTTTGAATTGGACACATCCATCATATCTTTGTTGAGAGGTATGACGGTTTCATTTGTGAACAAAAGTGTGACTTGAGTGGAGAGAGATGTGTCTAAGATGGCAATCGATTTGCTGTAGTGGATCATCACCTTTGTTTCCGTGACCAGTTTTGTTTCCAATCGTATGAATTTCGATTGAATAATGCAATCTGGGGTTACGTTAATAATGCCTGTATTTTTAAGCACCACTTCTTCTCTAGTTAGTCCACAATTTACAAATACCGTAGTTTCCTCAGGAGCAACAAACATCCATGTGTTGGGCGTATATAATTCTTTCCACATCGTGTTTGTTAACTTTAGGGTTCTCGTTGGACATCGTTTAAATGAAATTTTCTTGTACAGTTGTTGAATAATACAATCCTTACTTTCCTCTATACTATGAAATATGGATGGCTGTAGGATGAACGTTGTGTCGTTGAGTGCTGGTGTCTTGCCTATATCTTCCAGTGGAACTTCGAAGTATCTCTGTAGATTGTAATTGACGCCAAACACTGAATTCTGCAACTCCACGTCTTGAAAAGCCTGCTCATCTATTCTTTTTGGAACTGTAGTAGTTTTGATTAACTCGTAATGACTGGTGTCACTTATCATGAAATATCCTGTTACTAAAACCTCCTCTGAAGTTGTTGACATCTCTAGTCTGTCCGTTGGATCTGGTAATATCTCTAATTCTCGGCCAAGTTTGTTCATGCTCTTAGCGATAATGTCTTCTATACTTTTATGCGACAGAAATTCAAAAAGGTGGCTGCGTTTAAGATACGCATTCAACATTTTATTATATTTTGTTTCGATTTCCCGCATGTAGCTTAGTCCAATCAAATAGGCGTTAGTCACATGAATATTTACCTTATTTTCGTCGACCATGCGAAACCACGATTCCATTTTGTTAATTTCTTCTAGGCCAGCATTCAGTTTTTTTGTAAAATTGTTGATCTTATTGTTGATCCTGCCTTCAGTTTCGTTAACAGCAACGATTGTCGATAACATAATCTTTTGTGGCCTTTACTCCATCGAATTAAAATTTATTTAGTGGAGTATTTATGAATGAAATTCAATATTAAAGGTTTTGTGGCCTTTACTCCAGTAAAGGCCACAAAACCTTTAATATTGAATTTCATTCATAAATACTCCACTAAATAAATTTTAATTCGACTATTTTTAGTCTTTTTATTGTTTTTATTTTATTCTTATAACATAATCTTGGTATTGGAATTGCTGCTTCTTATGAGGGCCTTCTGATTGTTGTCCAAGTTCTCAATGTCGTGATACACTTCATCATTAACCCCAAATATTGAGGTAAGTACAGTTCCCAGTATTCCTCTTCTTTGTCTTCGCAATTGTTTTACTTGAAGTCTATTGAAAATTGAGAGTAAGTTCCTCCATTCCTCCTCCATATGGTGACGCAATTCGCTACATTGGCTATCTTTTGTAACTGATTTTGCCCTGTTGCATAATTGAGCAAACTGATCCTTTGTTTTATTGACGTTAACTTGGTCACGTAAGATGTCTACGATTGGGAATTTAACGCTTGTTCGTAGTATGCCACGTTGAATCCTCGCTGTACCGATTCCTTCTACAAATAGTCCAGCTTCCGGATGAGTGATTGTATATGTTGTAGACGCAGGCATGACAGAAGCCAATAATGACAGCATTACTAGTGATGTAGCAACGCTGGATGATTTCTTTTTATCTCTTAGTTTTCTTCTGGGTCTGTTGGTTATTTCATTTTGTTGCACTGTGTTGGTGTCAGGTTTGATGATATTTTCGTCATTTGGAAGCAAGCATACCTTTGATATTGGTCGCTTATATGTACCTTTCTCTGTTTTCACAGTTACTACTCTTATAAGTCCATCATTTCCGCTGTGTACTTCTGTGATTTTTCCAAGAGGCCATTTTGTTGGTGTCAGCAGCTCAGTTTTTAATAATACCAGTTGGCCGATTTCCAAATTCTTTGCTGGGTGCTTCCATTTGTGCCGTTGTTGCATTTTGTTTATATACTCTGTGTACCAACGCTTGCACACATCTCTTTTGATCTTTTGGATTAAACTCCATCTTTTTACACTACTTTGGGCCAGGTCCAAAATGATGTCATCTTGTGGTGCTAGTAGTGGTGATCCAATGATGAAGTGACCTGGAGTTAATGCATCAAGATCTTCAACATTTTCTGTTAACGGACAAAGTGGTCTCGAGTTTAAGCATCCTTCTATCTGCACCAGTACAGTGTTCATCTCTTCGTATGTTAGTTTTTGATCCCCAATGATCCGATTCAAGTGATACTTCACCGATTTCACACCTGCTTCCCAGAGTCCGCCAAAATGTGGAGCTCCTGGTGGGATGAAATGCCAATGTATTGCGTTTTCAGCCAGCTTGGATTGTACGGAATCAATGATGTTCTTTGCTCCAACAAAATTTGTTCCATTGTCGCTGTAGAGATGATGTATGGATCCTCTTCGACTAATCATCCGCCGCAACGCTGCCATGAATCCATCAGTAGTTAGATCTGACGTCAGTTCAATGTGTACTGCCTTTGTTGCCATGCACACAAACAATGCTATGTAAGCCTTGTGCGACTTAATGCCTCGCATTTGGGAGCAGCGTATGTTGATTGGGCCTGCGTAATCTATGCCACAATGTGTAAATGGTCTCGAAAACCGAGCTCTTTCTTCTGGGAGCTGTCCCATAAGTTGAGATGATTCTTTGGCTTTGAACCGGAAACATCTGATGCATTGATTTAGTATGGCCTTAACCGTATTTGTTCCTCGGATGATCCAAAATTTCCTCCGAATGTGATTTAGAGTCATCTTTATTCCACCATGAAGTGTGTCGCTATGTGTCTTTTGTATGATAAGTTTTGTCAGCGGATGTGCTGATGACAAAATCATAGGATGTTTTTGATTGATTGACAAATTAGCGTGTTTCAATCGACCTCCCACTCGCAATATTCCATTGGCGTCCATAAATGGGTTAAGTGATGAGATTTTGCTAAATGATTTCCAGTTCTCAGCAAAACCTTGTTGTGCGCCGCGCACTAATGCCCTTTCTGCTTCAAATAGCTCCTTTATAGTCAATTTACCAATAATGAGTGTTTGATGTCTCTTGCTTAATTGACAATTGGTTTTGAATCGTAGACAATATGCACTTATTCGTTGAAGTTTTGACAGCGATGAAAATCTAAGATATATGTCGTCTTTGTCTGAAGAGCTGCTGCAATGTGTTGCCATGCAGGCGTGAGATTTTCGGATTTCAGGTATTTCTGGAATTTCTATTAACGATTTATCAATGGGCCAGCTTTGTTTCTCTTCCTTCAGCCATTCTGGACCATGCCACCATGTACAATTTTCAGCTAGAGTATCTCCAAATGCTCCTCTCGATGGAATATCCGCAGGATTCTCCTTTCCGGGTACAAACCTCCATTTGCCATCAAAATGTTCCTGTTTATACGAAACCCGGTTTGCAACAAATGTGTTCCATTTCACTGGATGCTGTTTTAACCAGTTTAATACTATGGTCGAATCTGACCATGCATAAATTTGAGTGTATTTCGTACTTGTTTCATTTCTAATGTATTTCATCAGCTTCGTAAGTAGTGCTGCTGCGCAAAGTTCTAGTCTTGCCAAAGAAACTTGCTTGACCGGCGCCACCTTTGTCTTGGATGTTATGAGATTAACTGAAGTTGAGCTGCCATCCATAACCTTCAGATACACCACCGCTGCATAGGCTGACTCTGATGCATCTGCAAACCCATGTAACTCCATTTGTGAACCCTCTGTTTGTTGTGTCCATCGTGGAATTCTTACTTTTTCTATGGTTGATAATCTTGTCTTGAATTCGTTCCATTCATTTTCAATTTTAATAGGAACCTTTTCATCCCATGTGATTCCAGTGAGCCATAAATTTTGTATATGAATCTTTGCTTTGATAGTGATTGGCGACAACCATCCAAACGGATCAAAGATTTTTCCGGCATCACTCAATATTGCTCGTTTGGTTCCTTTTGTGTTGAATGATTCAAAGTTGACCTTAAATTGAAATTCATCAGTAGTTGGGCACCATTTTAGTCCTAAAATTTTAAACGTTTTGTCATTGGTAAAATCGTGTTCTGGCTCCATTTCGATAAGTTCCTGTGGTAACGATTTTATAAATGCTGAATTATTTGACGTCCATTTTCGTAAGTTGAATCCACCCTGTTGAAGTAGTGGCATTAGTTCTTGTTGAAGATCTCGGCATCCTTGCAGAGAGTTTGCACCTCCTAGACAGTCATCTACATAGAATCCTTCCAGCAATAATTTGCTTGCGCGTGGATATTTATGTTTTTCATCTTCAGCTAGCTTACATAAGGTTTTAATTGCCAAATACGGAGCGGATGATGTGCCGTATGTTATGGTTTTAAGAATATATTCCTTAATTGGATCCTTAGTACTTTCTCTCCATAAAATGCGTTGTAAATTTTGATCTTCACGATTCACTAAAATCTGACGATACATTTTTTCAATGTCAGCTGTGAAAACGATTTTATACGATCTCCATTTAAGTAGTACTGAAAACAAATCCTTTTGTAGCGTAGGGCCTGTCATCATGATGCTATTTAGTGAATCTCCAGTTGTAGTTTTTGCGGATGCGTCAAATACCACTCTAAGTTTAGTGGTGGTGCTGTCATCTTTTATTACTGCATGATGTGGAAGATAATATGTTTTTTCCGAAGTAACTGCTGATACCTCCTCCATGTGTCCAAGATTAATATATTCTCGAATGAATTTTGTGTATTCATGTCGAAGACTTTGGTTTGTTGTGAATCTTTTTTCTAGTGTAAAAAATCGTTTTAATGCCATTTTCCGTGAGTCGCCTAAGGCCATACGATCCCTTAACAATGGTAGTTTAACGATGTAGCGGCCAGTTTCATCTCGTATGTGCGTCAAATTGTAGTGGTTTTCACACATTTCATCTTCTCTGGATTTAATCTTTGTAATTGGCACTTCTTCCAGTTCCCAAAACTTCTTCAAGTCTTCATCCTCGTTGCACACACTGATAAATGATGTAAGTATGTTTGGGTTTGTCTTCTTCCATGGGTTTGAAGTAGTCAGTACTGGTCCTGATAATATCCAACCAAATCTTGTGTCCTGTGCCATTGGAGTATTCAGTGGTCCTTTAATTAGTCCTTGAGTCAGGAATTGTGGGAAAACATCTGATCCAATGAGTAGTTCAATTTCTTTTGGCTGTTCGAACCATGGGTCTGCTAATTTTAAACATTGAATGTGAGCCCAGTAGTTTGTTGTTATTGGATGTGCTGGCAATCTCGATGTAATAACTGGCATTACGAGAGCTTCAACGTCTAAGTTTACTTTTTCATCGTGAATCGACTGAATGTTAAAACGGCATGCTGCGATGATTTCTGTAGTATGACCACTGATTCCCTTAATCTTTGACTCATAATTGATCATTGGAACCTTTAATTGACTGGCTAATTTCTTGGTAACGAAGCAAGTTTGAGACCCTTGATCTATTAGTGCTCTTACCAATTTAGTTTTTCCTCCAACACATATGTTGACCATAGCTGTGGCTAATAATACCATCCTATCGCTGTGACAGGTGGTAGCGATTTTAGTGGATGTAGATGCTTCTTCTTTTGATGTTGCACCCATTGCTGAAACTTGGGGTTTCTCTCCTCGGGGGAAATGAAGTAAGGTGTTATGTTGTCGTGCGCATATTTTGCAACCTCCCTTCGCCAAACATTCTCTTGTTGTGTGTCGTTCTCCCAGGCAGTTAATGCACAGCCTTGATGTTTGCACTACATTGAGCCGGGTTTTCGGACTCATGCTCAAGAACTTGTTGCAAGTGAATAAATGATGAGCCTCACTGCATACAACACATTTTGACCTTGTGATTGTGGTCAAATGGTTTTTAGAGATTGGTGCTCGTGAACTTTGAGAATGATGTTCGCGATTGATGTCACGACTGCTTTCCAAGCCCCGGAATCTGCCTTCGATGAAGTCAAAAAATTCACTTAATTTTGGAATTTCTGTTGAAGTTCCCCTTGATTGTTGATATAATTTCCGGGATTCAGGATCAAGTTTTGGGCATACTAATTGAATCACGAGTGGATCCCAAGAGTTCACGTCAACTCCTAAATTATATATCCCGTACAAAATTTCTCTCGATGTATCCAGGATTGTTTTCAAGTCGAACGCATTTTCATTTCGCACTGATTTCAAGGTAAGCAGTTTTTGGATGTAATTGTTGACCAAAGCTGCTGGATTTTGAAATCTCTTCGTTAGCAATTCTATGGCGGTTGTATAATTGTTTGCTGTAGGTGACAAGTGGCTTATAATCCGAGCTGCTTCTCCCTTCAGGTTGCTTTTTAAGTACTGCATCCGTTCAACGTTACTTAATGATCTGTTTTGATGAATCAGTCGATCAAACAATTCCCAAAAAGATGTCCAGTCTTCATATTTTCCTGTAAATGAAGGTATGTTTATGGTTGGAAGTTTTATTTCGCGATATGTTGAGGGTTGTGGAGTCACTGGCTCCGGGTTATGTTGAAGCTGTTGCGCTTCTTTGATTTGGATGTATGCGTGTTGATATATTTGCTCCAACTCGATGAATTCATTGTTGGAGACGTACTCCTGATCGAAATCACTTTCTTCTAATGACGACATGATCTCGTCGTCAATCGCCACCAGCTTTCTCCAACATTCTTGAATTTGATCAAGTTTAAATGACAAATAGACTGCATTCTGATTTAAGTCTAGGTTTCTCGTTATTCGTCTGAAATTGGTTTTGATTAAGTTCAACCTTTTGAACCTTATTGAATTGTTGAGGTTTTTGCGAAGGTCATCTCCTTCTGTGATTGATGAATTCTCCTTTGGTTTCTGATTTAGGACTAGTCCTGATCCTTGGGATGTGTCTTGTATAGGGGCAATTGGTTGTGCCTTTTGTTGAATCCTTGGTGGTCCTTGTAGTAACTGCTGCGTTGTTTGTGTTTCAAGTTGTGGGATAGTTGTTTGAGATTTGTCTTTGAGTGCTTGACTTTTCTCTCTGAATGTATCCCTGATTTCAAAGTATTTGGTTTGGAATTGTTCAAAATATTTTTTGGAAAAATATTCATGCTGTGGATTACTGTTGCGCTGCTTTTCCAAAAACCCGTTATTGCTCTGGAATTCTGTCCAATACTGCTCCAACTTCTCGAGCTTCTTTTTAAAATACTCTGCTGAGTATCTGGATTCTCCATCTTTCCGAAAGTTGGTCCAAAATCGTTGGACTTCATCGGTAATTAGAGTCTGGTTATATGCGATCTCGTCTATATCACTCATGTTGCTGATCTTCTCCTCTTCTTAGTGGACTGTATTGCTTCTGTGGTCCCTGTAGTGAACTTCGCACGATTTTTCTCAGCTGTTGCACTGGTTAGATCGCCTTTGCAGCTGTGTACTGTTGACTGGCTGCCTTAGTTGCGGAGTTTTGGGACCCAAGTTAACTTTGTTTTAACTAGTAGGTGCGATCCTGCGTTGGATCGAAGGACCATGTAAATCTTACACAGACTTTTTTAACTATATATACAATTGCCTGATGCAGCCTCACATCAGGGTAAAAGAATGGCTTGGTACAATTGCAGTGATATAATGAATTTTTATTTCTTTCTTATTCTTATTTATACAAAATATTCTTACAAACTACCTACATAACTAGGGCAATAAATTTATGATTTCATAATAATTTCATAATAAATAATTGAAATTATCAGGAAATCAAAATACTGCATTTTTTTTTTTTTTTTTTTTTTTTTTTTTTTTTTTTTATTTATACAAAATATTCTTACAAACTACCTACATAACTAGGGCAATAAATTTATGATTTCATAATAATTTCATAATAAATAATTGAAATTATCAGGAAATCAAAATACTGCAAATCTGCAGTTATTGCAAATTAATAGGTTACGAGCACAGGTGCACTCGTAACCAAACAAGACCAAATAATAATAATAAAAGCACAAAGTGCTTATTGTGCACAAATAGTCTAGCATGACTAAAAGAACCGATGATAATAAATTTAAAGTTATTGTTGATGATGTCAACAGAAATATTAAGTGGAATTAAAAGTAAAAAGACGTAAAATGAGTTGTATTAAAACGGAAATAAGTTTTATTTAATAAAACGAACCTAGATAAAACCTAACACTATTAATAAAAACCAAATGAGTACATAAAATATTGCTCAAAACATTAGAAACATACCCTACCATTATTGTTTATCGGAAAAGCAGTCAATGATTAACAAAAAAAAAAAAATAAAAAGTTTCAATACAAGGACGGAATGTGTGGCCAAATTTATAATAAGTCCTCATTAGTACTTTGCCACCTTAAAAGAAACAGGGCTAGAAAACAAAAAAAAACTGAACGCTGAAATCTGGCGGTTTCTATGGTAGTACTAGATTACTACTTGCGAGTACTTTGCCACCTCAAAGGAACAGGGTTAAAGTCGATTAGCCTGAGTCCATTGTTGGAGGTAGTGTTGTGCAGGCTGTTTTTTCCCCCAAAAACTTCTTCTCTTTCTAGTTTGGCGTTAAAATCACCAAGAACAATTTTAATGTTATTACTAGGGTATTGCTCATATGTTTTTTCCAAGAGCTCGTAGAATTCATCCTTGGTGTCCTCATCTCTCTTCTATGTTGCAATTAGGCTAATGTTAGCAAATTAAGCCTTGCTTAAGTCTGACTCTAACAACGAGTCCACATCCGAAAAGACGCTGTTTTTGCTCGTGGTAGCAGTCGCCGTAATAGATATCGGAGTCCTTAATTGGTCTTTTCCCCGACCCATCCCATCGCACTTCTTGGGTTTTTGTGTTATTTGCTTTGCAGATTTCTAGGGCCTCCACTAATAGCTCGGCTTCACGGGTTTATATAGTGATAGTACATTCCATGTGCAGATCCGAAGTTCGCTGTCCTTATTTCGTTTGTATGGTTCGTCAACAGTAAATCCGTCCTCATCCGAGGCTTGTTGTTGCATCGCAACTAAAACTTCTTTACATGGCCAGGAAATCAACCCGACGGCACGACCCCCAACCTGCAGGACGAGACCTTTAGTATAACTCCATAGGCGGGGAGCCGGATCAACCGCTTCTTAACGGCCTGAGTTCTGAATATGTCGTAGTAGCCCGTATAAGGTACTCACTAAATAGTTCGTACCTGACTGAAACTGTAGACGCCACCGTTGATTCCATCTGGGGAATTCCTTCACTGCCTCCGTGTTGAAAGGAGAAGGTGCCTTAGCGGAAACACTTCTCAACTCCTCGTAAGCTGCCACCACAAACCTCCAAAGGGATTGGTAACACCGATCTCAGGCACCCGATGTTCACCACGGGGAGGTGAGAGCAGTTTTTGAGAAAACTTGTGGACTATGTCCTCTTGAATGCACATAACTACCATTTTACAGACGAATTAAGATAAAACCTTATAATTATTAAAAAGGTCTTAACTTTCGGTGAAAACTTGAATTTTAAATTTAACCTTCTCAAACAAGAACATTATTATTTTTTATTTCCTTTTTAAAAGAGTTTCCATTTATATGTCTGTAAACGATACGATACGAACGCCAAACTTATTTATAGGCATTTTGAAAATACAAAATTCAAAACTCATAAATTCTTACGTGGGAACACATAACGTTCTTCAGGTGGAAACATGTTCACAGACCTTAAACAAATAATTGTAATAGAACTATTGTAGATTTTCGTTGATTTTTTTTTACGAATGTGGGCTAACTATTCCATGATATATTTTGTTTTATTAATAATAAATTTTTACTCGTGACTTATCTTTTATTCTATTGTGTAGTTAAAACATGATTTAGAGACGAAATAAGCCTTTTTCCATAAAAGGGGCTGAATGAGTATAAAAAAGTTGAGGCGGATGGTATATTAGCAAAATGGATGAAAGAATTAGAATCCGAATGACGACCCACTAAACAGCCCTGGTTCAGTTCAAAGGTTCATTTTCTGAATATTGAGCATAATAAAAGGTTTGCTGTTTTTCATTTTATTCTAAAATATTTTTCGTTTCATTATGAAATATTTCTCATCACGACTAATCCAAATATCGAAAATTATCTTAATAAAACTATATGAAGATTTTTTGAACACAAAAAATATTAGCCGTGTTCCTTTAAGGTGGCAAAGTACTAATAGCCCTGTTTCTTTTAGCAAGGTGGCAAAGTACTCACAAGTAGTAATCTAGTACTACCATCTACACATGCTCTCAAGCGCGAGTAGATGAGCAGAGTAGTTACGCATCTAGAAATCGCCAGATGGCAGCGTTTATTTTTTTTCTTTTCTATTAATAAAAACAAAATAAGTACATAAAATAATGCTCAAAACATTATAAACATATCTTACCATTAGCCCTGTTCCTTTTAGGTGGAAAAGTAGTCACGAGTAGTAATCTAGTACTACCATCTACACATGCTCCCAAGCGCGAGTAGATGAGCAGAGTAGTTAAGCATCTAGAAACCCCCAGATTGCAGCGTTTAGATTATTCTTTTCTATTAATAAAAACAAAATAAATACACAAAATATTGCTCAAATATTATAAACATATCTTACCCTTATTGTTTATAG
The DNA here is from genome assembly GCA_951217065.1 of Baccha elongata. Classification (NCBI taxonomy): domain Eukaryota; kingdom Metazoa; phylum Arthropoda; class Insecta; order Diptera; family Syrphidae; genus Baccha; species Baccha elongata. Next base: position 91,594 of record CATNUY010000313.1, read on the forward strand.
GAAAAGCAGCCAATAATTAATAAATAAACAAAACAAAAAGTTCCATTACAAAGATGGAATGTGTGACCAAAAGGTATACGTTGAGACTGTCTACATCCATACACTTATTAATACAAATCAGTAGTAGATCGCTACTAGCGAAGCGTTCCATTCTAGTAAAGTACTCATTAGTACTATGCCACCTTAAAAGGAACAGGGCTAATGAGTACTTTACTACCGATTCTAAATGTAAGATTTTGCTAGTAGCAATCTACTACTGATGTGTATAATGTAGTGTATGGATGTAGATAGTCTCAACGTATACCTTTTAGTCACACATTTCGTCCTTCTATTGGAACTTTTTGTTTTGTTTATTTTTTAATCGTAGGCTGCTTTCCCATAAACAATATGTTTTTAATTTAGGTGTATAGTACCCTTTAACTATTTACATGAAGTAACATATAACATAGCACCTAAGTATATACTAATACCATAATGTGTGTAGTAATTAAGAAATTAGATCGAAAAAAGTCAGTATTGAATTGAACTCCTTCGTGTTTAAGGCGTTAAAACTGGGGACGAGCTAAATAAAATATAAAGAGAAGAAAAGTCATGTCGTACTTGGGCAGAACACCAACGTATGACTTCAAAGAAAATGATTGGAATCTTTTTCAGATCCAATCCAACAGTTTTTTATCGCTAATAAATTATGGGGCGATTCTGAGAAAACACGACAGAAAGCGGTGTTGTGGAGTGGTTTGAGCGAGAGAACTCTGCGTTTTGTTAAACAAATCATGCACCCAAAGGCTCCTGAATATGTCACCACAGAGAACAGTGAAATCATATCTGCGATGGAGACAAACCTACGTTTTCGGTGTATGCGGAAAGGCTAACATTTTATGAGGCTGTCAAGCACGATGACGAAACTTTTCAAGAATGGGTAGCAAGAGTAAGGGCTTTGGCTGTAAATTTTTCTTTCAATACTCATCTGAGCGTAGCGTTGAGGGAGCGGTTTGTGATGGATCTTCACAAAGGGCCTGAAAAAGACAAACTGTTCCTAGAGAAGGAGAGTGGTCTGACGCTGGTGAAGGCGTTGGAAATTGCAATGTCCGTTGAATGTGTTAAGAAGCAGTATGACGTCACAGAACAGACCATAAAAGAAGAACCAGCAGGCGTGTACAGTATACACAAAAGAAGCGGTAAGAGCATGCAGCAACGTAGCAGCGGTAAAAATGAAACTGTTGTATCATCTCATCAATCAACAAGCGGTAAACTTGGCCGATGCAATACGTGTGGATACACTAACCACAGTGAAAACAATTTAGATTCAAAAATTACGTGTGTAAAATTTTCAAACAGAAAGGTCATTTAAAAAAAATGTGTAACAAAAAGTTTTATAAAAATACTAACAAAGAGTGTAATTATATAAGTAATGATAATGATTTGCCTTTATTTTATTGCAGTACAAATTCTAGTTTAAATCCTATCATGGTCAATGTTACTGTGAATGGTAAAAATATGTTAATACAAATTGATAGCGGGTCGGTGAGTACAGCTTTTTCGTAATGTGATTATGATAAGCATTTTGCGGATTGTCGTCTGATAAGAACGAGTGTGATGCTTCGGAATTACAATGGTAGTGCCGTAACATCTCTAGGACCTTGCAGATTCAAAGTAATTTATGCCAATAATTGTAAAATACTTGACATACATGTGATAAAAAACGGTGGTCCACCTATTCTTGGTAGAAACTGGATGTACGCGTTTAGCGTCGGTAAAAAAGAAATTAATTTTATAAATTGTAAAGACCAAGATTTAGCATATGTTTTGCGCAAGTTCTTTGATGTTTTTGATGGGAGATTAGGCATGTATAACAAAAGGGAAATTACGATACAAATAAAAAAAAAGCTATTCCAAAGTTTTTTAAACCTCGTCGGCTTCCTTTTAGCATTAAAGAAAAGGTAGAGGGAGCTTTAGATGATTTTGTTAGATTGGGAGTTTACGAACCGGTCGATCATAGAGAATGGGGAACACCGGTCGTTTCTATGGCTCAGTTCGCAAACAAAACAACCGTTAATCAACTGATTGAAGGGGTGAAACACCAGTTGCAATAGATCTGTCATCTGCATATCAGCAGTTAGTCTTAGATGAAAAGTCTAGAAACTTGACGACTTTAAGTACTTCCGAGGGGCTGCTAAGAAGCACTAGATTATTATACGGTATCGCACCGGCTGCAGCCATTTTCCAAAAAGAGATATAACAAATATTAATGGGTTTAGAGTGTGTAGTAGTTTTTATGGACGATCTACGAACAGCGGTACGTTCATTTCGAAATTTTTTGAAAACTTTTTAATTAATAACGGTATAAAACACATTACCACACCGGTGGGCCACCCGACAACAAACGGTTAAGCAGAGAATGGTGTTAGGTTGGTAAAACGAGGATTAAAGAAAGCATTACACTCAAAGAAATCGGAGGACAGTTTGAACTATTGCTTGCAAACATTTTTTAATCGATTACAGAAAATCAATCCACAGTACCACCGGTCGTGCTCCAGCTGAATTTGTTTTTGGCAAGAATATAAGAAGTAGATTAGACTTAATGAATCCATTTAGTTACAATCAAGAAGAAAATTTAGTAAAGAAACACGAACAACTATTAAAAAAAAGTCGAAAACATGCAAAGTAAACAAAGAAAATACTACAAGGGTAATTGTTTTTAGATATTTAAAGTAGAAGATAATGTTGTGGTAAAAGATTTTACGGTCCCTGGAAAAGTTTCTTGGATCAAAGGAAAAGTTATAAAAGTACTAGTCAAACGTTATATTGAAAAAAAAAATAATGTAATTTGGAAACGGCATTTCAGTCAAACCATTTTATTAAATGAATTTAGATACAAAAACAAAAACTACTCTGCTCATCTACTCGCGCTTGAGAGCATGTGTAGATGGTAGTACTAGATTACTACTCGCGAGTACTTTGCCACCTACAAGGAAAAGGGCTATTATAATATATATTTTTTTGAGAAAAATAAACTAGTCTAAATTTACCTGATTTTTGTATTATGGTTGTTACACAATTAAATAAATCCTTATTATGAGAACAAAATTGAACAGATACCTTCTGGGCCCTTTAGCCCTGTTCCTTTTAAATGGCAAAGTACTGGCGAGTAGTAATCTAGTACTACCATTTATGTACACATGCCCTTTAGCGCGGGTAGATGAGCAGAGTAGTTACTCATCTAGAAACCGCCAGATGGCAGCGTTCAGTGTTTTCTTTTCTAATATAAATACATAAAATATTGTTTAAAAATATTATAAACATTATTGTAAAAAAAAAACAAAAAGTTTCATTATAAGGAAAGAGTGTTGACCAAAAGGAATACGTTGAGACTGTCTACATATGTACATACACTTGATTATAGAAATCAGTAAGAGGTTGCTACTAGCGAAGCAGATTCTGTGCGTTCCATTTGGAATCGCTAGTAAAGTACGCATTAGAAGAAACAGGGATACTTTTGTGCAGTCCGATATAAGGGCAAACAAATGAGGCTTTTTTTAAATCTATTTTTTAAAAGACGTTTTTTTTTTCAAATATATAAAATAATATTTTAGTTACTTACGTATCCCTTGATTTTCCATACATTAATCGTTATAGTATAGATTTAATGAACGTATTTACCAACAATTTTAGGCAGTTACAAACGCGAAAATGAAAAAATATTTGAAAATACTTGAATTGTGGGCGGCAATGGTACAATGGATGGAGTGCTTGCTTCAGTCGTTCAGCAACCGTGGAAGAGTGCACATCGTTGGCGGCTTTCACAGTGTAAATTTCAAGTAGAGACGCGAGTGCTTTTAGTAGTGAATTAGATCTACCAAAACCAAGTGGCAAGTTAGCCTAGGTGGTAGAGGAGCAGATTTCAGAGTGGAAGGTCGTGGGTTCGATTCTCACCCCGGGCAAGGCCTTTTTTTAAATAATTTCTGGCAGGAGGTTTCAAAGAGAAGGAAACAACAGCAGCAACAACAAGAAGAGCAGATGGGAAAACCAACGGGGACATCGAAAGATGGTCCCCCAACAACAAGGAAGACAGTTGGAGGAACATCAGGTGATGTGTCATCCGACAGTCAAATAGCGGGGCCATCAGGCCAAGCTCAAAGAGAAACTGTAGCAGGGCAGTCCAAAGCCCAAAAAGCAACAACAACAGCAGCAGCAGCAGCAGTACCAGGAAAGCCCAAAGTGGCAACAACAACAACAACAGCAACGAAAACTACAACAACATCGTCATCGGCACGTGCCGAGGTCGGAACAAGCAGCATGGCAACTGCAAAAACATCGAGCCCTATTAAAGGGAAAAGTCCAGGAGCGGCATGTGTCGATGAACCAGACCCACTGAAGAGAAGGCGCTACATCAGATATAAGCCAAATCTGGTTGTTAAGAAGCGCACCTCAGATATAGAGGCAGCGCAAAAAATAGGAGGGCGCGGACGTTCAGCCAAGCCCTCGGCTCAGGCAAAAATACAGAGGCAGCTGGATAGCTCCTCCAACGACGATGACGACAACGAAAACAACGACAAGAACGTAGAAGGCGATGATGAAGCGGAGGTGGATGACAGGCACGTCAAAAAGGCTGACGGAGCGATCGCCGCTGTCAATCCAAATGATAAGGACGCCAGTCTAACCGGCGAAGAAAACGCCGCTGACGATAATGCATCTCTTACATGTCTGTTGAAGGAGAAGGACATTACGTCAGTGGCGAGGTAGTTGAGCTGTCCGACGAAGAAGAGGACAACAGCAGCCTCCTAAGGAACAAAAACCACTCCCAGACCAGCAGCAGCCACAGAAGCAGCAGTCAAAAAAGCAGCCACAGAAACAGCTTCATAAGCCACAACAACCGGCTCAGCAACCACAGCATCAGCCTCAGCAACAGCAAGCAAAACAAAAACAACAACAACAACAACCACAACAGCAACGACAACAGACACAGAAGCAGCAACAGCAGCAGCAACAACAGCAACAGCAACAACCGCAACAGCAACAACCACAGCAGTCACAACAGCAGCAGACCCAACAGCAGCCAATGCAACAGCAGCAGAGACAACAGCAGCAGTCACAACAACAGCAACAACAGCAACAGCCACAAGCAAAGAAAGGTAAGGTGCCACCTATTAATACTTATAAAATGCATTTAAAAGACACAATTGAAATATGTAGGTCGGTCATAGGCAACAATTTCATAATTAAGCGGCTTAACGCAGACAGGCATTCCATTCAGTGCTCATCTTTAGAGCACTACAAAAAAGTGAAAGACCTTCTGTCTCAAACTAGAACAGAATACTATAGTTTCACCCCGAAGGAAGACAAGCTTCAAACAGTCCTCCTGAAGGGTATCGAATCCTCTACGGATCCGCAGGCGCTCTTAGCTGAGCTCCGTCAAGTGGCGAGCGACGATCTCGAGTTTATCGGGGTAAGACCGTTCACCACAGTCAAAGCCAGACGGGAGAAACGGAATTTACCATTTTTCCTGGTTCAACTCTCGCCCCAAAGCAAATTGAGTGGTCTAAGGAATATAACAGTCCTGGATTACCAAGTTGTACGATGGGAAAAACTAAATAAGCAGAAAGACATGCTTCAATGCATGAACTGCCAAGGGTTCGGACACGTTGCAGTTAACTGTGGTATGGACCCAGTCTGTGTTAAATGTGGAGATACCCACAAAACAGTGGAGTGTAAACTCGGGCAAGATAGGGTCACAGATATGACCCAGTTAAAATGTGCGCTCTGCCGAGGCTCCGGGCACCCCGCAAACTATCGGGGATGTCCGAAGTTTCAGGAGATAAGGCAAAACAAAGCCCAAAAGAAAATAGTAGAGGTGAGACGCCCTGAAGTACGCCAGAAAACAACTTCCGTCAATCCCGCAATTTCTTACGCCCAAATCGCGTCTGGAAGGGGAAACACGGTACAGCCTCAACCACAGGTAGCCAAACAGGTCCAAGTGCCTACGGCTCCTGTGCCAGAGGCAGATCTGATGCAGGTGTTGCTGACCATTCATGGTCAGTTAACAGACGTGCAAAAACAGATCAGGGAGCAGGCGGCTAGGGTGGATTACCTCTACTCTATTCTGCCGGCAACGCGAAATGGTTAAAGGCGCGCTGCCTGAGCGACCCTTTAAGATCCTAGCTGTGAATGTAAATTCGCTGATTAGGACCGAACGTAGAGCAAATCTCTTTCATTTGCTGCAAGACCAAAGTCCTGATGTGTTTATGGCTAGCGAAACTAAGCTTACCCAGAAACACAAATTGACTAATAATAATTACAATATCGTGCGAAGGGATCGGCCTAACTCCTCTCAAGGGGGTGGGGTCGCAATCTTCATACGAAAGGGCATTAAATTTAAGGTTATATATAAAAGTGAAGTGCGAAGATTTGGGCAGCTAGAAGCCTGCATCATTTGCATTCCGCTCCTGCAGAGGAAAAGAATGTACGTGATCGCGGCGTATGCACCCGAAGCACCTCAGCCTGCTAATTTTATCGCAGAACTCGAAAAACTTTTCGAATGCTTAAGACTGCACTTGGATGAAAATTATTATCTAATGGCAGGAGATTTGAACGCCAAACATGAAGATTGGGGAAATCAAATTCAAAATCCGAGAGGGTACCATTTATTTAATTGGATGGGTCGTCGCAGTGTTGAGTGTAGGATCGATCTTTTTGCGACAGATAGACCTTCGTTTCCTAGGAGCGGTGGCTTTCTGGATCTTTTACTGCTTGACTCACGACTTGTTATAACTGACGCAACAAATCAACAGACAAGAAACTGTTTACGAACAATCGAATACGACAGCGATCACTGCGGACTTGCCACCGTAATACAGCTTCCGAGCGAACTTGTGGAAATGGATGAGTATGTGCCTGTGCACTCTTACAATTTCAGTAAGATGCGCTGGCCACGCTTCTCCAACGCCTTGGCAAGAGAAATACGTTCCGAGGACATTTCTCCACCAAATGACAGAAACCTGACGAACCTCGAGATCGACGGTTTTCTGACTCAAATGGATACGACTATAAAACGAACAATGGACAAAACAATCCCAAAATATAAGGAATAAAGACCCAAACGGTTTATACAAGAACGCGACAATCGACGCACTACACCGACAAAAAAGTGGACTGCTGACTAGGTTGAAACTTCTTTATAGACGTTTCACGGACACACGTGATCTGGAGATTAGGACATTGAAGTCGTCGATCAAAAACATTAACGTTCTGATTAGACAAAACTATAGATTATCTATTAATTTATATTGGGATAACAGAATTCGGGCTGTTAATTCTAGCGACCCTAGTATGTTTCCCCAAATAAATAAGATATTTAGAAGAAATGATCAAAACGATCTTCCATGTCTTAAACTCCAGAGGACAACAGATAACGAAGACGTACTAACGATTGCGGGAATTGATCCGGAAGGTGCCGTTTTCGATGACAATTTTTATATGATAGAAGATCCTCAGGAAAAGGTAGAAGCTGTAGGGGCTGCTTTCCAGCAAGTGTATAAGGTGAATGCTAGCATTCGTCCGAATCATGACCTGGAGAACAGAGCCTTGCTGCACAATTTCTATCTTGGAAATAACATAACGCAATGGCGATCTGAGAATACTGGTTTCACCGTGTTCAATGACGAAAATTTGGCAAACGCCACCATCGCCGAGCAAAATGGACCCAGTTCATTGTTAATTTCGAAGGTAGAACTTCATTTAATTTTTCAAACATTAAAGAAAAAGAAATCTGCGGGGGTCGATGGTATACCCAACATTGTGTTACGACATCTCCCTGAGGAAGCCATAGACATTTATACCACACTGTTTAACAACGCATTGAATAATGCATATTATCCAGTGAGTTGGAAGACAGCTGTGGTCCATCCTCTCCCCAAAAAGGGAAAGGACAGCTCCAATCCGGCAAATCTTCGGTCGATAAGTCTTCTTCCAAGTATCAGTAAGGTATTCGAAAAGATTCTCAATAGAGCTCTGTTCAAGTGGGCTGAGGACAAGAATATTATTCCAGACAATCAGTTTGGCTTTAAGGCGGGACATGACACTATTCATGCCGCGTCTAAGTTAGTTTCTGATGTTCAATGGAACAAAGCGAAAAATCAATGCACGGGTGCCGTTCTTGTTGATTTAGAGAAGGCTTTCGACACCGTATGGTTAGAGGGTCTTTATCTGAAATTAACCAGATTTGGCATAAGTAAACCACTGTTGTATATGCTTCATGACATGCTCAATGGTAGAAAGTTTGTTGTCAAAAGTGGCAATGTAACTTCGACCACAACTTTTGATATTAAAAACGGTCTACAGCAAGGAGCTGTGAACTCGCCGATTCTTTTTAGTGTTTACACCAGCGATCTGATAGGTAGTCTCACTCATGCGATTGCGTATGCCGATGACCTTGTAGCGTACAGGATGGGTCCAAAAGTTGAAGTCATCAGAATTCTCTTGCAGCGTGACTTCGACAAGATTCAGCGATATTGTGATGACTGGAAGTTAAAAATTAACTTTCAGAAATCAGAAACTATCCTGTTTAGAACCCCTTTGTCTAAGGCTTCTAGGGATACAAGAAAGAACTGGAGAAATCTAGTGATCGTTGGACCAAGTGGACATCCACTGGCGAGTAAAGATGTAGTAAAGTACCTTGGTATCTGGCTAGATCAGTATCTATATTTCAATCGACATATAGATGCTGCTCTGGCCAGAGCTAGGGGAGCGTTTGCTCTGACAAGACGGTTGTTTTATAGCAGCCGCCTTGAAAACAGAGTGAAGGTGATTTGCTACATGGCCCTCATCCGGCCGATGATTGCCTATGGGTGCCCTGTGTGGTTTAACGTTGCCCCATCTCAAATGGAAAAGATTCGGGTGTTTGAGAGGCAGTGTCTTAGGACCTGTCTTGGATTACACAGAACACCAGAGTCGGAGTACAAACATTATTATGCCAACGAGGTCTTATACAACGGGGCCAATATAAACAGGATAGGTAACTTTTTAATAAAGCTGATTCGGGGTCACATTGCAAGAGCGATGACCTCAGCCAATGGACTCATTTTCGGGGCTTATTACCCCAACGACGAATATAGTGAGAGCGTTTGTCTTAACGGTTTCATCCCGCCCGAGACATTCCTCTATTTAGACAGTCGGGGGCTGATACAGGATAGATTGGCGGTTCCGTTAATCTACCACGTCGGCCGTAGAACTGTGGATCGTCGAATCCTGTATGGTCGAGACGTCGGCTCTGGGAACGGAGCAGAGCGTCTGCGGTTCAGTAGAGCTGTGCCCCTTCGGGACAAAAGGGACTTTTGTAAGCAAGTTCAAAAATACTGGTGGTTGGGTGACCACCTTGATATTGATGGTTAGTCAAAATTGTTGCCTTGGCCGACCTACGTATTTTTAAGTATTAATAGGTATAATTTATGTAGGACAGTGGTCGCACCAAAAAAAAATAGAAAACACATAAACTGCATTTGTTGGTGTGTATGTGCATTTGGCGGTTAAATATATATATATAAATATATATATATTTGAAAGCGTGTGCGCATATGCATTGGCTGCTGCACCAAAAAAAAAAAAAAAAAAAAGCTGCTGGTGGCTGTTCTAGTTTTAAGTTATTTTAAGTATTTTTAAGTAGTTTTAAGTTAATTACGTATATTTACGTATATTTTAGTTTTATTTAGGTTAATTTAGTTTTATTTAGGTACAGGGTAGTTTTAAGTTTTTAAATAAAAAATGTCATGGAAAAACAAGTTTTTTAAGGAATTTTCTTGTTTAGGTTTAAGTAATATAGATTTTAATTTAATTTACATTTGAATTTACGCCGAAAGGCATTTTTAATATATAGCTATAGTATAATTTAGAGCGCCCGTATGGGGCCAGTAAGTTAGTTAAGTTATTCTGTAAGCTAGTTTTTAAGATTTTTGTCTAGCATTTAAGTTAGTTATAAGTTAAATTGAAAATAAAAATGAATTTATAAAAAAAAAAAAAAAAAAAAGTGCTTGCTTGTTAACCCAGAGGGTGCAGGTTCAATCCTCACTTGGGTACAAAGCATTTTTTTCTTTTCAGCATTATTCCCAGCTTATGCTGGACGTCGCCCATGAGGTTATGCAATGAAAAATAAAAATCAACTAGCTCTCTATCCATTGTACCAAAAACAATTCTTTCCTAACTTTCTATTCCTTCTAACTAGTGTCGTGCAACACCTGTTGCATTTAAAAGGCAATGTGCCTTACAGACACATAGTTAAAATATAGTTAAAATATACTTGATTCAACTCTTGGCCACATATGTTCATACAACCTCGAACTTTTAATGCTAACACAACAATAAAACTTAAAATCAAAGTGCTGTTGTCAATCGTCTTCTTCATCTTCGACTTAAGACTGATATGCAATTTGTGTTTTATTTTGTGCAGTAGAGCTTAAGGCAACGAAATGAAACAAATTAATGTTTTTTTGCAAACGCCTTTATTAGCACCATTAAATAATTCCACCCTTAAATCTATTTATAGTTCAGTATTAACATTATATACGAGGTGATGAGATAAAATAATTAATATTTTTCATTAAAAACTTTGGTGAATACGTTCCTTAAATGGTTTTGATAAACGAAAACAAGGTGTGATCAAATGATTTGAGAATTTTAATACGAAACAAAGTTTAACTGAAAGGCTAATTAATATATAATGTCACAACGTCTTACAAGACTAAGTTTTTGTTTGCTCGAAACTTAACTTGGTTAAAAATACGTTTTTGCGTATTATAAATTGCATAAAGCATACATTTTCTTCGCACGAGTACGATAACTTTGGCGCCAAGCATTGATAACTGTTTTTTGTAGAACAGTTCAATACAAGCATTTTTTACAATGGGTGGGGGGGTCTATCTCCCTCCGTTTGGGCGGGAGGTGCAATTTTATAAAAACAGTGCTAAAAATTTAAAACAAATATTAAAAAATAACGGTAATACATACAACTAAGTTTTATATCTTTTTTTAAAGCCAATACTTTTTTTCTATTAGATGTTTTTTAAATCAAGTGAAACCTTTGCATAGTCTTTGAAAAAACGGACTTTAAACTAAAAAATTGCGAAAAAAAAGGTAAAAAAAAATTTTGAAGTGTGATTTTTCAAAACTGTGAAATAAAATACTACTTTTTTTATAAAATTCGTTGCTCATATTAATTTTAAATCATAAACTGAAAACAAAATGATTTTATGTTTTCTGGTTTTTGAGAAAATGGAAAATTACTAAAAAAACTTTTTTATTGGGTACTTGTTTTATAAACAGTATGTAAAGGGGGGCATGCTGCCCCCCTGCAGCCCCCCTGCTTTTACACACTATAGGATTTGGGGTGGGTGCGAGGTGGGTGGGTGCGAGGTTGGGTGTATGAGTTATGGATAAGCATTATTTGATTACTAGTTCTAAGAAATAATTTATATCCATATGGATTAAGTAGATATGAATAAGCATTATTTGATTACTAGTTCTAAGAAATAAATTATATGCATTTGGATACTCCCTTTAGAAGTATCATATTAAATTTAATTCTAAGAATGTAAATGTAAGATCTGCATATTGGCATATTTCACAATGCACTTCGAGATTCTCTAGTGCACTGTGCAATACGCCTACGCTAAATTCCTTCTCAGTTTCCATGTCTTTATCAAAGGTATGGATATGTGAATGAATCGGCGACTGCATTTTAGTTTTAAGATTTTCCATTATTTTAGTTAGTAATAAACTCGCAAGTTGGAAACAACCAACCTCAATTCTTTTATTGGCGCCCAACGTAAAATAAAGAGTTCCAAAAATCTTCATAGAAGAGAATAGAACACTTCGTGTACAAATCTAAATAAAAAAAAACTTATACAGGATAGTAATTCCAAAAAAAAGACATCAATCGTCCCAAAGCTGCAACGCAATCATCTGTACCTACATACTACAAGCAGATACAGAAAAATAAAATCAACAGTGTGAAGAACTACAAAAAAATAAAATCTAAATAAAAAAACTTCACTGGATAAAAATATCAAAAAGAAGACATCAATCGTCCCAAAGCTGCAACGCTGTCATCTGTACCTACATACTACAAGCAGATACAGGAAAATAAAATCAACAGTGTGATCAACGAAGAATTTGAAAAAAAAAAGCAACACATCAAACGCAGATACCTACCTAAGTTTATAAAATGAAAATTATACTGTGAGTACAAGTTAACTGAGTTTACAATATTCGTTTTTATTATAAATTTTTACATACCCATACATAATTGTGCTTTAAGTTTACTCTTTTAAAAAGTGTGTTAATTTGTGCTCGTTCAAATACCTTCAAGGTCAATTTTGTTTTTATTTTGTGTTTCCTTTTTCTTCGTTTGTGCCTCAAAATGTCTCTTGATAATGATGCAATCACCGATCTCGTGACTAATGTCACTACGGCTCTGGCCAATCAATTAAGAAAAGAGTTTAGTAAAACCATGACTGATTTAGCAGATCGTTTTAATTCTGCTTATTTAATTCTGCTCAAAATGAACTAGCAAATCGTATTGATTTTGCTCGGTCTGAACTAACGAATCGTATTGATTCTGTTCACTCTACTCAACCAATTATTGAGACATATAAAGACATCGAAATAGATGACAATATAAAATGCGAAATAAGTTTAGATGTGGTTAAAACTGTTCCCGAGTTCGGCGGTTCTACAGAAAAATATCCTTCTTGGAGGCAGTCCTCCAAGGCAGCTTTGAAACCGTACGAAAAGTACGTAAATTCGAATCACTACTATCAAACAGTAGCAATTATTCGAAACAAAATCATAGGAAATGCCGATACAGTGCTTTCCTCATTTGATACCCCAATGAATTTCGATGCAATAATAGCACGACTAGATCATACCTACGCCGATAAGAGCCGATAAGAGACAGCAGCGTCACGCATTTGCGAATGCAATTGCAGAAAGGAATAATAAAATTCCACCGCCACGTCCCAATAACCCCCAATATCGAACCATACCAAACAACAATCGTGTATCGAATGCACAAAAGATCGAGCCAATGGACATCGATCCAACTTCTTCACGCTTTAGACAAAACCAAAGGCATGAAACTTTCCATTCAAACCTCCTACATCAAAGCTTCAGTAAATTCAAACAAATAAACGGTTCAAAGCAAAATTATTCGAATTCTCGTCCAAATTTTCAAAAAAGAGACAGAGAATCTAATCAAAACACAAGTTTTCATAAAAATCAACGTGTCAACCACGCTCTTGCAAATCGTAACGACATCGATAGTCATAAAACTGATAACGTAAATGACAGTTCTAGTGAAATATCCGAAGACTGTTATAATGATCAAATAAATTTTATTAACGTAAACTCTCAGCTCCCTTATATAACAAAAACATTGAGAAGTGGGCAAACAATTACAATGCTAATTGACACAGGAGCCGCAAAGAATTATATAAAAGACCTTCCTCTTCTGAAAGAAGTTCAACCGGTTAATGAACCATTTACCATTTCATCAGTTAATGGCTCGACTCGCATAAGCAAAAAATGTTTTGTAAACATTTTCGGTGTCGTATCTGAATTTTTTATCCTACCGAATCTTGAAAGCTTCGACGCGATTGTAGGATACGATTTGCTCAAGCAAGTCGGTGCGACTTTAGACACTGGTCTAAATAAAATAATATACAATAATGGTACAGAACCTCTCCTTTTCATGCCTTGTCCTCAAGTCAACAATATAGTTGCGAATACTAAAGATATTCCCGAATCGGTGAGATCTGATTTCAAAACATTAATTAATAGAAATACGGAGGTTTTTGCCGACCCCAACAAAGCTCTGACATATAATACTAATGTTACAGCTACAATCAGAACAACAACTCAAGAACCAATATTTTCAAGGAGCTAGCCTTACCACATGTCCGCAACAGAGTTTTTTAACAGGGAAGTTCAATCTCTATTTGAGGACAAAATTATCCGTAAGAGCCATTCACCATACAACAATCCAGTTTGGGTTGTGAATAAAAAAGGAAAGGACGAGTTCGGAAAACAAAAATTGCGTTACTAATCGCAATTTTTGTTTTTTCGACTTTCGCAAACTGAACCAGAAAACTATCTCGGATCGTTACCCACTACCCCACACATCTGTTATTCTCGCTAATTTGGGAAAATCCAAATATTTTAGTACCATAGACCTTAAATCAGGATTTCATCAAATCCTCCTTTCTGAGAAAGACCGCGAAAAGACGGCCTTTTCTATAAATAATGGCAAGTACGAATTTTGCCGCCTTCCGTTTGGATTAAAAAATGCCCCTAGCATTTTCCAAAGAGCTATCGACGATGTTTTACGGGAAGATATTGGAAAACGTTGTCATGTTTATATTGACGACGTCATAATATTTTCCCCTGATGCTGAAACACATATTAGAGACATAGAGTCCGTCATAAAGAAACTTCTTCATGCTAACATGAAAATAAATTTGGAAAAGACGCAATTTTTTAAGGAAAGTGTAGAATTTCTAGGTTTTATTGTTTGTCAAGGAGGTCTTAAAACCGCTAATGATAAAGTTCGCGGTATACTTGAATATAACATCCCAACATACCACCTGTTTATAGACTTTAAGGCCGCCTATGATAGCATAGCCAGGGTAGAACTTTACAAAGCCATGAGAGAATTTGGCATCCCAGTAGTATAAATAGGTAACTCCTGCGTCAACTTGGCACGGCATGATGCCTGCATGCATGCCTACTGGTATGATTTCCATACAAATGCATGCACTCCTTTGACCCAGTTGTTACATAGGTTTTTTTCGTACTAAATGTTGCATATTCGTCGTAAAAGCATTGCATACTTTGGTTTTTGTACTAAAATAGCATATTTGTTGCTTAAGCATTGCATACTTTAGCACTGAATGAGTGCGGTTTTAGGTTCTGGTATGGGGTATGGTTAGATAATACCTGAAGCACTGGGTTTTTCGTTGTGGGTTCTTACGTATGCTTAGCCAAAACATTGAATACCGAACAATGTTTTTTTTTGGTTTTGGTATATGACAGCGAGCGAAACCAAGTCACTTAATCTAGTAAGAACAAAGCAAGTTAGTTGGATATTATTGATATTTTTTTTATTTGTTCTAAATGGGTAACTGAAAAGTACATTTTTTTTTTTTTTTTGTTGTTACTTGAGTAAACATAGTAAATTTTCAAACATTCTATAGGAATTACAGTTAATAATAACATTTTTTAAAAATTTTACTTAAATTTAATTTTCAAACAATCCTGTTAACAACTTGATCAAGTGGATTATATTCAATAATTCTGTCATGCAGCATTAGACAAAAAGCTAATGTGTTTGGAGGAATATTTTTGGATGTTCTCATCTCCAAGCGAATGTCGATAGGTCCTGTTTTCATAGTCTCATTTTGATGTCTGCAGTCTATGACGAAAATTGGTGCACGTGATTTAAAAAGATCCCAAGATAGAAGAGGTTCGGTGCTGCTTTTATTGTAGTAAGTTTTTTGAAAATTCGCATACATTTTATAAAACAAGCTATATCTGTTTTTTTCGAAAGAAATATTGAGGTCTTCATGCGGATATACTTCAGAGTTAAGATATACTTTTAAGTCTGTTAGATCACAGTGATTGAAAGTTGAAGGATCTGCAGAAATTTTTTTATTTTTCTCAGTTTGTAGAGCAAAAACAATGTATCGTGGTTTTTCTATTTGCGTTGTTGTCTTGACGTTCCAGATGTGATGATCAGAGTTTGGATATTCATAGAGATCACAGTTTCGGAAAGCAATTTTCATAAAATTATTTTTGTTTATAGATTTGTATAGGTTCAATTTCATGCAATCCGATAAAGTCACGTGTGGTACTTTCCACTGAACCTTATGTAGCTTTACTTCAACATTTTCATCGTTTGAGGAGATCAGAGAGTTTTCATCCATCCTAGCACGAGTGAGAATAAGATCATGCCGTGCGTTGGGAATAATTTTCTTATAATCTTCAGCGAAACCCAAAAGTTTATTCAATGGAATACAGTAGTTAAAATGAAATGGTTTCAAATTAATAGGTGAATCAGGAGACCATGATGCATTTAAAAGCATATCACTCTCATTTTTAGTCAAAGACAAATAGTTTTTAATTGTTGTTGTAATCCCCACATTTCGATTATAGTCAATTTCCTTTCCATTTAGCTCATAACGTATTTCATCAAAAAGAAAAGCCATTGCATTGTTTACAAGTTTTGTGCTAACAATTTCTTTTCCATCCGACTTTGATAGTGTTCCTTCAACATATAAAAAACTTTCCGAAGGAAGAACATTAAGATTTTGGTGCTGTATACAAATCTGAATGATATCATTTTTCTCAAAATTGTTTTGATATGATGAATAAGTATGATATTCATATTTCGAAATACTTTCACTGATATCGGGGTCTTGGAAAATGTTCAACATATTTTTTTTTGTTTTTTTTTTTGTTTTTTAAAGTGCGTTTTACTTTCAAGGTTTTAAAACGTATCCCAATGATAGTACAAATGTCCGATTATGTTTTGTGAGCTTATGTGTTACCACAGCTGTGTTCGAAGCTTGTTTGAGTAATGTTTTATTTTCTTCAGTGTTTTTATAAGGAATTCTGCTGATTATATTTTCATATACAATCATGGTTCTGGATGCAAATGTAATCGAACCGTTATTTTCTCGCCTCTAAAATTTATGGCTTTTCCGTCTTGATCGATGAATTTTAAACACAACGATGTTATTCGTTTGACGTTCACAGGTAAATAAATAACATTTCTCGGAACTTCTATGATTTTATACCCTGGGCTTACCTTAACAGCAAATTCATGTAAAATGTGAGCAGTTTGATTATTAATATATGTCCCATCTATTATATTACATTCAATTCGTATAGCATTAACTCTGTTTATGTCAACGTAAAGATCTGATTCATGAAGAACATTTGATTGCAGACGTTTTTTACTAAACCCTAAGAGAGTTCCAATAGAGTTTTGTTTAGTGAAGTCGATGTCTTCTGAACTGAAAATTTCACATTTCAGTGTGTTGTTATTTGCCTTGATTTTTAGTTCACTTTTTCTTGAACTTTTATTTTTCTTATTAAATTCATTTAGTTTTTTTTGTATTAAATTATTTATATCTTCTATCTCATATGAACCAATAGGAAATGAAATAACACTATCGTCTATATGCAGCAAATTATTAGTATCGTCTATATTTGGTATAGAGTTATATGTTTGGAAATCTATAAGCCCGCAAACATAATTAGATTTCAGTACGATTGGGGGAAAATACTCTGCATTGAGACTTGTTTCATTTCCACTTAGTGTTAATGTTAACGACATCCTGATTAAAAGACGAATGACACAGTTTTAGTTTATTCATTTGATTTTATTCATTTTCATATTACAGTTGAAAATATTATAACATTGTTCTAATAAAAACCTTAAGCATAAATGACCACATATAAATGTATCAAAATTTTGTTCTTGAATATAATTATAATTTATTTGATTACCAAGATAACTTATTACTTCAGTTGGCGGTCTTAAATTTCCAAAACTATCGAAATATTTTATAATATTTTTTTTCTTATTTCTAATATATGCTACCCAATGAGTACCTGTACCAGTTTCATTGTCCAAATTTATAATCCCACACTCTCTATCTTTAGTAGTTTTCGGTAATGAGTCACGCATAAACACTCCTCTAAAGTGTTTCAGATGTTTCCTTCCAAACCTTAGAATATCAAAATTGTTTAAAGGACGATTAGGTAGCATTTCAATTAGTTTTTTTGTATTCGGTGTATTTAGAAATAAACCAAGACCATTTTTATACGGTTTCAAGTATAAACCCTTTCCTTGAATAGCAACTGCTTCCATTGCCTTATTATGACGTTTATTTTCTTCAAAGGTTTTTTTTGCAATACGTGCATCATTGAGGGCTTTTGCAACACCAGTTGCCCCACCTGCTAATGAACCAACAGCTGATAAACCAGCTAAAACAGGAGCTAGAAATGGAAGAAAACCACCTCTCTTTGGAAGTGGTATTATTCTTGGAGTTTGTATATTTTGTTTTTTCTTATTTTTCACAACATTTTTTGCAGCTTTCAGAGCAATAGTAGACATTGATGTTGTACCACAACAATTTATATTGCTTTTTATTGCGTTTCTTGCTTCAGCTATTGCCTTTTTAAAAATATTTGTTTTACAAGGTTTTTTCTTATTTTTGCTAGTCCTTATAGATTTGTTTTTAGTAGCCTTATTACCCATACCAAATTTTGTTTTTGCTTTCATCATGTTGGTGACTAAGAGACCACTCAGCTTTTCA
The DNA here is from genome assembly GCA_951217065.1 of Baccha elongata. Taxonomy (NCBI): domain Eukaryota; kingdom Metazoa; phylum Arthropoda; class Insecta; order Diptera; family Syrphidae; genus Baccha; species Baccha elongata. Next base: position 109,959 of record CATNUY010000313.1, read on the forward strand.
GAGGCTGAAGAATCCTTTGCTTTGAATCTTTTCCACGCTTGTTCCGTTAGAATTTTGTCAGCAACGTGTCGATCTGAGACAGAGCTACTCTCAGAATACGCAATATCATGTAAGCGACAAGCTTCATCCAGCGGATTAATTCCTTTATCTCCTCTACGTAAGCGCTCTTTCAATTTTGTCCCCGGACCACAATAGTTATAAGAAGGAAGATGTAACTCAAATGGTAGTTTGTCTATAACCGTATTCAAAAGTCCTTTGCCTTTAATTGATTTTATTTTATTACGGCACTGAGTTCGTTGGTTATTATAATCAATCATACTATTATTTACACACACCTTCCTAGTCGAAGGTTGGTAAGTATATGAATGCAACAATATAAAAATGGTATGTTTTATTGTAAAAGCTGTTAGTCAGCATTATGCGCTTCATAAAGCAGTCAGAAATTATTAAAGTGAAAAATTTTGATTGTAAAGTTAAAATTAAAAAAAAACATGGTTCATTATTTCCAAATAGTATTCGAGGAATTATTGTCGGACCATCGAACTGTGGCAAAACAAATGTAATGCTTAGCATTCTTCTTGATCCCAATGGATTGAAGTTTGAAAACATATATATTTACTCTAAATCATTACATCAACCAAAATATCTTTATCTAAAGAAACTTATAACATCCGTCAAAGGAATGGAATACCATGAATTTTCTAATAATTCCGATGTAATGCCTCCATCAGAAGCCAAAAATAATTCAATATTTATATTCGATGATGTTGCATGCCAGAAACAGAATAATATAAGAGATTATTTTTGTATGGGTCGTCATAACGGAGTTGATAGTTTTTATTTATGTCAGTCCTATACCCATATACCAAAACATTTGATAAGAGATAATGCTAATTTTATAATTCTATTCAAACAAGATGAATTAAATTTGAAGCATGTATACAAAGATCATATAAACTCTGATATGACTTTCAATAAGTTTAAAGAACTTTGTTCTCATTGCTGGTCTGATAATTTTGGATTTCTAGTTATAGACAAGGAGAGCAGTATTGAAAAAGGACGTTACAAAAACAGTTTTCACAAAACTGCAATACTATAAATATACATTTTTCATTTAAATCAACACATTACGATAGAAACACTGTCTGGGAAAACTACGAGTAGCCCTAACAAAACAAACAAATACTGTTTGAAACTAGAAAATGGATGAGAATGTCTTAAAGACCTAATAAAAACCAAAAATGTCCTGAAAAACAAATATTTTCAACTTAGAACTGGTAAAATGATGAGAGAAACTGATTTGGAAAATACTTTCAAACCTATTGTTGAACCATTGAAAAAATTAGTTGGAAATATTAAAAAAGAAGAAACTCAACAGGATGATAATATTAAAAAAATACCTAAACAACGCAAGTTACATTTCGAATCTTTTAATCGGAAGGATGAAGAAGAATATCATGAAAAAGTAGTATCACCATCACCAGAATTGTATAGTCCAGATAATAGTTTTTTATTCAGTACACCAAAACATTTTGCTAGCCCTAATAAATCATCTTCCTTCAATCAACAAAAACTGTTATCAGAGTCAAATCGTGATATAGCATATGGACCGTATTTTGATGCAAATACGCAAACTATAAAAATAGGAAAATGTAGCTTTACAATGAACGAACAGGATATAATCATCGACGATGAAAAGTTCACTCGAACTCCTGGTCTTATTGAATTGATGTTAAAGAAAAATCCTAAAAAGCAAAAATATACTAAGGATGATCTTGAACAATATGGGAAAATCTTAAAAAAAACTAATGCACATAGAATTAATCATGATAGTTCTTCTAGAATCAAGAGTAACAGAGGAACTAAATATACTCAAATAATAAAAGAACTTGTTGCAGGACTTAAAAACGAAGATGCAAAAATAGGAAAATCTTATTCTAATATTACCGAAATGAAATACACACATAAAAATATTGAGTACGTCTACTGGAATGATCCGAATGAACTTGTTGATAGACTAAGACTTTTAATAGCATCTAAAAATGCTGGTAACGACAACCACCAGAATGAAATAACTTCCATAATAGAAGAGCTGAAGGAAGCAAATATCATATATTAGTATCATGCAAAACAAAAAACTTTACATATAAACAATGAACGTTGACAAGTTCGGTAGGAACTTCAAACCACTTCCAAAAAACAGAGGTCTCATAGGTCCTCCAGGAATAGGATTTAAACTCCTACCATCTGGTGACTTTGATATGGATAATAGATATTTAAACAATGTTGGAAGTAAACCTGAATACCCCCACCAAGCCGTGTGCAAAGGATATGTTGATGAACAAATAAGTCTTAAGGAATCAAGCATTATAAACCACATAAATTCTTCTTTAATGGAGGTTTTATCCACTTTTAATAAGGAAATTCATATGCTAAAAAACCACATAGACTCTACAATAAAGGAAACAATAAAAAGTATGGAACAAGAAAACAAAGCATCACAATTAATTTCCCAAAAACTTAAAGACTCCACAGAGGAAAAGTATATTCACGAGAAAATAAAAAATAAAGTTGAACATATTATGAAAACGCTGTTCCCTAATGTACCCTTTACACCCATAGATTAAAATAAGTAAAAAAAATGATGTTATATTTGTATTAATTTTATGTATCTGTATTTTATATATATATATATATATATATATATATATATACATATAAGTGAAAATGAAGAAAAGATTTTCAATTTTCATAAAATAAAATAAAATTTGTTAGTTAGCATTCAACACTTGAACAACAAGGAACTTTCAAAATGGACACTGATAAAATAATAAGAGATATTATTGATTTTTTAAAAAGAAATGGCGAATCAATATTGGATGAACACTATGGAGAATTTACTAACTGTATTTCAATGGCTAGTAAATTTAAAAATACTACATACATGGAATCACCGCATGGGCATCATTACTCTAATTGTTGTTGGGCATCCAATCAATGTAAAGAAGGACCCGATACTTGTGCCTGCTATATGGTAGAAAACCAATTGGTTAGAATAAAGAAATTGATGTTATTATATAAAAGATTGAAATAAAAATAAAAATAAAGAAAATATATAAAAGAATTGTTTTATTTTGCTGAATTCATTCCATACAAATATGAGTAAGCGAAAGGTTGTGGAAGAGTTGCACAAGACTGCACGACGAAATTTTAAACGACGTCATGTCATCATTAAAGGCTACGATGATTTGTGGCAAGCCGATCTCGTTGAAATGATACCTTACAGCGAACAAAACAATGGATTTAATTATTTGATGACAGTTATTGATACTTTTTCAAAGTTTGCGTGGGTTATCCCAATGAAAAACAAAAAGGGCGTTACTGTTTCAAAAGGAATGGATGATATATTTAAAAATTCTTCTAGATTTCCCAAAAATTTGCAAACCGATGATGGTAAGGAATTCTTCAATAGAAACTTCAAAAGTTTGATGGAAAAATATAAAATCAATCACTATTCTACATTCAGCTCATTGAAAGCTTCAATCATTGAAAGGTTTAATAGAACTTTTAAGGAAAAAATGTGGAAAGAATTTAGTTTCAATGGTAGCTACAAGTGGATAAATATTTACAAAAAATTACTCTATGATTATAACCATTCTTTCCATCGAACCATAAAATGCAAACCTGCAGATGTAAATAAGAATAATTCAAAGTTCTTATTATCACTATTCAAAAATAAGAAAGAAGGTTCAAGTAAATACAAATTTAAAGTAGGTGACAAAATAAGAATCAGCAAGTATAAACATGCATTCGAAAAAGGTTATACACCCAACTGGACTACTGAGGTTTTTAAAATACGAAATGTCCAAAAAACAAAACCGAACACATATCTTCTCGAAGACTACCAAGGAAAACCATTACAAGGGGGGTTTTATGAAGCTGAACTAATGAAAACTAAATGTTCAGATGTATTCCTTGTGGAAAAAGTATTACAAACTAAAGGCAAAAAAGTTTTTGTGAAATGGTTGGGATTCTCTGATGAACACAACTCCTGGATCGATAAAAACGAAATTCTATAAAATTACATGAAAAAAGGATTATACAAATATCAACAGAATTTTATTTTTACTTAATAGTTTTTATTATATTTTTATTACATGTATTTGAAGTTGGTAATGTATTTTACAATTAACTGAGTGAAAAAATAAAATTCAATTTAGTTATTTATTTGAAAAAAAAAAAGATGTAATTTATTTAACTTGAAAATAACAAAACAATAAATAAATGTACGTAAAAAAAACAAATATATTATTTCATTTTTTTCATGAATTTCAGCTCATAATTTGATCCACGTTGACGGATTATTTGTACAGCATAACCACCTCCTCCAATAGTTGATATACTGCTTGTTGAAAGGTCTGAATATCTTTGAGGTAGAAAAACCTGTAAAAATAATATGCAATTCATTAAAAAGAAAATAATAAAAATGAAATTTATACTTACTCTATACTCGCCAAGATCTGCTACGATACGTTCACCCCACTTAGTATTAACTTTTTGTAATGCTATAATATCATACTTAATGTTCATCTGCAACTCTGCAAGCTTCCTGGTTGGTTTGAAATTACTATTTTCATTAATTGAGTTGATTTCTCTTACTGCAAAGTCATCTACAGTAAAAATTGAATATTCCGACTCTTCGAAATGCATTTTTGTATTGTTCAATTTAGCTTCTAACAATCAACTGTGCTCATCAATATTATAAAATTTTCCTTTTATAGAAAAATTCCCACCCAAATTTCTCAAAAGTATAGCTTAACACATAAACATTTTAGATTTTTTTTTCATGTTCATTCCCGTCAAACATTGTATATGGAAAAATAAAAAAAAGAAATATAGTGTAACCCCAAAACACTATCAACAACAAAACTAAGAAAGGAAAAATTCCTAAATCAAGAAAAAACAAACAATAAACAGTTTTTTTTTATTTATATAATAGATACCTATTTAATTTTTACATTGTCTTTTTTTTTTATTTTTTCCTTGTAACCTGCGGAGCTCACGTACTCAGGCGTGCTATCTCGTGGAGAAAGTCTTTTATATCCTAAAGTACAATTCTTTAGGATATAAGATGGACATAATTCCATATCGAAATTGTATCCATCGATTCCAAAGCTAATTGAATCTCCAAATTCAATTTCTTGGCGACGCATTGAAATTGGTTGTCCGTTTACATAAACTGTATTTTTATTTCCGAATTTGCTCGGGATTCTTCTTATGTGAACCCGTCCTGTTCGCTTTGTATGGGTTAGGTACAGGATGAAACATGAAATTTGCTCGGGATTCTTCTTATGTGAACCCGTCCTGTTCGCTTGTATGGGTTAGGTACAGGATGAAACATGAATGAAGGAGAATTTTGTCCTAAGTGCAATAAGTAATAAAAAAGCAATTATGTATGCATTTTCATTTTGTCGCGTCTAGGATTCAAACAAATTTGATAAGAAAAATATAAACCCAAAACGTCTTTTGTTAACGCGATTTCAAACGTACAACGTACGTTTATTACGTTTTACGTTTATGTATGAACAAGAACACTTTAGTTTTGGTTTTTTTCTTTTGAGTATTGTTTGCATTAGAACGATGATTATCCTCGAAAATTTATTGTTTTTTTGCAGGTACCATTAAGATTGTGTATAAAATAAAACTAGAAGGCTTCAAACACACAAAGACTCATAAGTTAAAGATAAGAAGGATGGTGATCCTCGAAATTTTATATATTTTACTAGGAACCATTAAGATGGGTTCGGTATGACATAAAACTAAAAGGTATTAAACATACAAAAAAATAAAGACCCATTAAGTTGAAAGATATATACGTTTGTTTTTTAAACATGTGTAGGTAATTGTATGAAGTGAGGTAAATTTTTCTACGAAACAATAAAAATAAAAAAAGGTTACCAACATTGCTAGGAAAAGTAAAACTGTACTGATTTTCCACAGAATGAGTGGAATTTTTTATACTATTCGGACAGCGGTACGAGAATATAAAAGGAAACAAAAGAGTTTGAAAAAAATAAAGAACCATTAAGTTGAAAGATATATACGTTTGTTTTTTAAACAAGTGTAGGTAATTGTATGAAGTCAGGTAAATTTTTCTACGAAACAATAAAAATAAAAAAAGGTAACCAACATTGCTAGGAAAAGTAAAACTGTACTGATTTTCCACAGAATGAGTGGAATTTTTTTTTACTATTCGGACAGCGGTACGAGAATATAAAAGGAAGCAAAAGAGTTTGAAACTATTCATTCAGTTTTTACATTCAGAACCATACGTTCATTTATTTCTAAATATTCCTACTGTTCTCGTAAAATTAAAGTTTTGATTTCGTTGAAATTATACAATAAAAACAAAAAGTGTAGTGTTTCTAACATTTAACAGTAAAAAAAGAAAATTGAAATAGCGAGTTTGTTAAACTTTAATTTATATACTATTTGAAGTGAAAAGTGTTAATCAAAAGTAAAAAAGTGTTAAAAAAATAAATAAAAAGAAGAAACAATAGTGCAATAATCAAAAACAAGAGGAAGATTGTTATACCTGTTTACAAATCCTTTTTTGAAGTGGGAAGTGCTTGAACAAACTTGCTTGAAAAAAAATTCAGTGAAAAAAACAAAAGCAAGTGCAATACGAATACAAATAAAACGACAACAAAAAAGTAAAAGTAGTAAGTTTAATATACCTATCTGTTTACATTTATATAAATTTAAAATTAATGTTGTTAAAAAAAAGGAGGTTTAATAAAATAATGGCTAGCAATATGAATAAATTCAAATCATGTGCGTTTTGCAAGAAAATGTTTTCGAGTGCCAGTGTGTTAAATCGTCACATAAAAACACAGCACTTGAACATTTCGGGAACTTGTCTCCTTTGCGGTGTTAATTTTGAAACCCCATCAATTCAAAAGTTGCATTTGGTGCAATGTGCTAGGAGACAGCAAAATGAGCAACAACAGCAACCACAACAACAACAACAACAGCAGCAACAACAACAACAACATCAACAGCAACAACAACAAAAAAATCTCATGCTACAACAACAACAAAAACTCATTGAAGAAATGCAGAAGCAAATTCAGCAACTACAACAACAATTTCAACCACAACAGCAGCAAATGCAGCGTCCAGCCTTTTACTATGAGGATGACCAACCATCAACTTCAAGGACAACAATGTTGCAAACCACCACCACCACCCCAAATGTGACAAAGAAAAATACCGCAAACATAGTTCCTTGTGAATTTTGCAAAGAAGACGTACTCAAAAGTAAATGGGTTCAGCATCTTCGCAAGGACTCTCACAAGGAAAAAGTTCAAATTTTATACAGGGAGAATGTGTATGAAATTAGGTCCATTTTCAGAAATAGGATATCATCATTCTCTATCAAAAATAAAGATGAGGGTGAACTGGATCCTAAAATATTTTTTGATAAAGTTAGTGCGTTACTTCATGAAATAATTTTTGAGAAGCTTTGCGAGCATAAGTCAATTAAATTCAACATTGAACTTTTCGCAGAGTATGTGAAAATTTGTGGTGATGAGTTGTTAATTGATATGAAATCAATGAATACTGAGATGAGAGCTGTATTTCTTGAACAAGAAATCAATCCCTTGCTTAAGGAAATGAAGGATAAAATATTGAAAAAAATTGAAGAGTTTCAGGAGAAAAACAGTGGATGGTCTCTCATCCAAATTAAGTCAATAGAGCTTAATATAAATAAGTACCAGCCACTGAAAGGTTCAAGGTATATAGCACTGCATTCGTTTATAGCAACCAAAAAAGCAGTTATAAACGTGCAAAACAATGATGTTTATTGTTTTAAGTGGGCAATTATATCAGCAGTACATAGACCTGTTGAAAATAGTAAACGTCCCCAATCATACTATCAGGTTACTGACATTTCCAGTGATATAATTGTCCTAGACGATATAATACTGGACTTCACAGGGCTAAGTTTTCCCTTAGAACTTACTGAAATAAAGAATTTTGAAGACAAGAACATTATAAGCATTAATGTTTTTGGATATTCCGACGGAGAAAATGGATCAGAACCACATATAGAAGGACCGTATTACCTGACGAGAAATGAGAAAAATAAACATGTCAATCTTCTCTTATTAACAAATGGAGACAATTCACATTATGCATGGATTAAAAATATGAGCAAACTCATAAGAAGTGAAGTTCTGGATAGTTCGAGGAGGGAGTTATTGTTCTGCAATAGTTGTTTGCAGCATTTTTACAGCGAATCATCTTTTGCAATCCATACCCAAGAGTGCAAAAAAATTGTCAGCACAATGCCTGCTGAGGACAGCAACATCGTCAAATTCATAAGTTACGAAAAGCAAATGAAGGTTCCTTTTGTAACATATGCGGATTTTGAGTGCATATTGAAGCCTAGTGATACGTGCCTTCCAGATCCGGCAAAATCATCTACTACCATCATACAGGAGCATGTGCCGTGTGCATTTTCATATTACATGAAATGCGATTTTGATGAAAGTGAAGATTTGATTTAAAGAAGGACCCGATACTTGTGCCTGCTATATGGTAGAAAACCAATTGGTTAGAATAAAGAAATTGATGTTATTATATAAAAGATTAAAATAAAAATAAAAATAAAGAAAATATATAAAAGAATTGTTTTATTTTGCTGAATTCACTCCATACAAATATGAGTAAGCGAAAGGTTGTGGAAGAGTTGCACAAGACTGCACGACGAAATTTTAAACGACGTCATGTCATCATTAAAGGCTACGATGATTTGTGGCAAGCCGATCTCGTTGAAATGATACCTTACAGCGAACAAAACAATGGATTTAATTATTTGATGACAGTTATTGATACTTTTTCAAAGTTCGCGTGGGTTATTCCAATGAAAAACAAAAAGGGCGTTACTGTTTCAAAAGGAATGGATGATATATTTAAAAATTCTTCTAGATTTCCCAAAAATTTGCAAACCGATGATGGTAAGGAATTCTTCAATAAAAACTTCAAAAGTTTGATGGAAAAATATAAAATCAATCACTTTTCTACATTCAGCTCATTGAAAGCTTCAATCATTGAAAGGTTTAATAGAACTTTTAAGGAAAAAATGTGGAAAGAATTTAGTTTCAATGGCAGCTACAAGTGGATAAATATTTACAAAAAATTACTCTATGATTATAACCATTCTTTCCATCGAACCATAAAATGCAAACCTGCAGATGTAAATAAGAATAATTCAAAGTTCTTATTATCACTATTCAAAAATAAGAAAGAAGGTTCAAGTAAATACAAATTTAAAGTAGGTGACAAAATAAGAATCAGCAAGTATAAACATGCATTCGAAAAAGGTTATACACCCAACTGGACTACTGAGGTTTTTAAAATACGAAAAGTCCAAAAAACAAAACCGAACACATATCTTCTCGAAGACTACCAAGGAAAACCATTACAAGGGGGGTTTTATGAAGCTGAACTAATGAAAACTAAATGTTCAGATGTATTCCTTGTGGAAAAAGTATTACAAACTAAAGGCAAAAAAGTTTTTGTGAAATGGCTGGGATTCTCTGATGAACACAACTCCTGGATCGATAAAAACGAAATTCTATAAAATTAAATGAAAAAAGGATTATACAAATATCAACAGAATTTTATTTTTACTTAATAGTTTTTATTATATTTTTATTACATGTATTTGAAGTTGGTAATGTATTTTACAATTAACTTAGTGAAAAAATAAAATTCAATTTAGTTATTTATTTGAAAAAAAAAGATGTAATTTATTTAACTTGAAAATAACAAAACAATAATAATAATAAAACAACGAAATAAATGTACGTAAAAAAAAACAAATATATTATTTCATTTTTTTCATGAATTTCAGCTCATAATTTGATCCACGTTGACGGATTATTTGTACAGCATAACCACCTCCTCCAATAGTTGATATACTGCTTGTTGAAAGGTCTGAATATCTTTGAGGTAGAAAAACCTGTAAAAATAATATGCAATTCATTAAAAAGAAAATAATAAAAATGAAATTTATACTTACTCTATACTCGCCAAGATCTGCTACGATACGTTCACCCCACTTAGTATTAACTTTTTGTAATGCTATAATATCATACTTAATGTTCATCTGCAACTCTGCAAGCTTCCTGGTTGGTTTGAAATTACTATTTTCATTAATTGAGTTGATTTCTCTTACTGCAAAGTCATCTACAGTAAAAATTGAATATTCCGACTCTTCGAAATGCATTTTTGTATTGTTCAATTTAGCTTCTAACAATCAACTGTGCTCATCAATATTATAAAATTTTCCTTTTATAGAAAAATTCCCACCCAAATTTCTCAAAAGTATAGCTTAACACATAAACATTTTAGATTTTTTTTTCATGTTCATTCCCGTCAAACATTGTATATGGAAAAATAAAAAAAAGAAATATAGTGTAACCCCAAAACACTATCAACAACAAAACTAAGAAAGGAAAAATTCCTAAATCAAGAAAAAACAAACAATAAACAGTTTTTTTTTATTTATATAATAGATACCTATTTAATTTTTACATTGTCTTTTTTTTTTATTTTTTCCTTGTAACCTGCGGAGCTCACGTACTCAGGCGTGCTATCTCGTGGAGAAAGTCTTTTATATCCTAAAGTACAATTCTTTAGGATATAAGATGGACATAATTCCATATCGAAATTGTAACCATCGATTCCAAAGCTAATTGAATCTCCAAATTCAATTTCTTGGCGGCGAATTGAAATTGGTTGTCCGTTTACATAAACTGCATTTTTATTTCCGAATTTGCTCGGGATTCTTCTTATGTGAACCCGTCCTGTTCGCTTTGTATGGGTTAGGTACAGGATGAAACATGAAATTTGCTCGGGATTCTTCTTATGTGAACCCGTCCTGTTCGCTTGTATGGGTTAGGTACAGGATGAAACATGAATGAAGGAGAATTTTGTCCTAAGTGCAATAAGTAATAAAAAAGCAATTATGTATGCATTTTCATTTTGTCGCGTCTAGGATTCAAACAAATTTGATAAGAAAAATATAAACCCAAAACGTCTTTTGTTAACGCGATTTCAAACGTACAACGTACGTTTATTACGTTTTACGTTTATGTATGAACAAGAACACTTTAGTTTTGGTTTTTTTCTTTTGAGTATTGTTTGCATTAGAACGATGATTATCCTCGAAAATTTATTGTTTTTTTGCAGGTACCATTAAGATTGTGTATAAAATAAAACTAGAAGGCTTCAAACACACAAAGACTCATAAGTTAAAGATAAGAAGGATGGTGATCCTCGAAATTTTATATATTTTACTAGGAACCATTAAGATGGGTTCGGTATGACATAAAACTAAAAGGTATTAAACATACAAAAAAATAAAGACCCATTAAGTTGAAAGATATATACGTTTGTTTTTTAAACATGTGTAGGTAATTGTATGAAGTCAGGTAAATTTTTCTACGAAACAATAAAAATAAAAAAAGGTAACCAACATTGCTAGGAAAAGTAAAACTGTACTGATTTTCCACAGAATGAGTGGAATTTTTTATACTATTCGGACAGCGGTACGAGAATATAAAAGGAAACAAAAGAGTTTGAAAAAAATAAAGAACCATTAAGTTGAAAGATATATACGTTTGTTTTTTAAACAAGTGTAGGTAATTGTATGAAGTCAGGTAAATTTTTCTACGAAACAATAAAAATAAAAAAAGGTAACCAACATTGCTAGGAAAAGTAAAACTGTACTGATTTTCCACAGAATGAGTGGAATTTTTTATACTATTCGGACAGCGGTACGAGAATATAAAAGGAAGCAAAAGAGTTTGAAACTATTCATTCAGTTTTTACATTCAGAACCATACGTTCATTTATTTCTAAATATTCCTACTGTTCTCGTAAAATTAAAGTTTTGATTTCGTTGAAATTATACAATAAAAACAAAAAGTGTAGTGTTTCTAACATTTAACAGTAAAAAAAGAAAATTGAAATAGCGAGTTTGTTAAACTTTAATTTATATACTATTTGAAGTGAAAAGTGTTAATCAAAAGTAAAAAAGTGTTAAAAAAATAAATAAAAAGAAGAAACAATAGTGCAATAATCAAAAACAAGAGGAAGATTGTTATACCTGTTTACAAATCCTTTTTTGAAGTGGGAAGTGCTTGAACAAACTTGCTTGAAAAAAAATTCAGTGAAAAAAACAAAAGCAAGTGCAATACGAATACAAATAAACCGTCAACAAAAAAGTAAAAGTAGTAAGTTTAATATACCTATCTGTTTACATTTATATAAATTTAAAATTAAAGTTGTTAAAAAAAAGGAGGTTTAATAAAATAATGGCTAGCAATATGAATAAATTCAAATCATGTGCGTTTTGCAAGAAAATGTTTTCGAGTGCCAGTGTGTTAAATCGTCACATAAAAACACAGCACTTGAACATTTCGGGAACTTGTCTCCTTTGCGGCGTTAATTTTGAAACCCCATCAATTCAAAAGTTGCATTTGGTGCAATGTGCTAGGAGACAGCAAAATGAGCAACAACAGCAACCACAACAACAACAACAACAACAACAACAACAACAACAACAACAACAACAACAACAACAACAACAACAACAACAACAGCAACAACAACAACAACAACATCAACAACAACAACAACAACAAGAAAATCTTATGCTACAACAACAACAAAAACTCATTGAAGAAATGCAGAAGCAAATTCAGCGACTACAACAACAATTTCAACCACAACAGCAGCAAATGCAGCGTCCAGCCTTTAACTATGAGGATGACCAACCATCAACTTCAAGGACATCAATGTTGCAAACCACCACCACCCCAAATGTGACAAAGAAAAATACCGCAAACATAGTTCCTTGTGAATTTTGCAAAGAAGACGTACTCAAAAGTAAATGGGTTCAGCATCTTCGCAAGGACTCTCACAAGGAAAAAGTTCAAATTTTATACAGGGAGAATGTGTATGAAATTAGGTCCATTTTCAGAAATAGGATATCATCATTCTCTATCAAAAATAAAGATGAGGGTGAACTGGATCCTAAAATATTTTTTGATAAAGTTAGTGCGTTACTTCATGAAATAATTTTTGAGAAGCTTTGCGAGCATAAGTCAATTAAATTCAACATTGAACTTTTCGCAGAGTATGTGAAAATTTGTGGTGATGAGTTGTTAATTGATATGAAATCAATGAATACTGAGATGAGAGCTGTATTTCTTGAACAAGAAATCAAGCCCTTGCTTAAGGAAATGAAGGATAAAATATTGAAAAAAATTGAAGAGTTTCATGAGAAAAACAGTGGATGGTCTCTCATCCAAACTAAGTCAATAGAGCTTAATATAAATAAGTACCAGCCACTGAAAGGTTCAAGGCATATAGCACTGCATTCGTTTATAGCAACCAAAAAAGCAGTTATAAACGTGCAAAACAATGATGTTTATTGTTTTAAGTGGGCAATTATATCAGCAGTACATAGACCTGTTGAAAATAGTAAACGTCCCCAATCATACTATTAGGTTACTGACATTTCCAGTGATATAATTGCTCTAGACGATATAATACTGGACTTCACAGGGCTAAGTTTTCCCTTAGAACTTACTGAAATAAAGAATTTTGAAGACAAGAACATTATAAGCATTAATGTTTTTGGATATTCCGACGGAGAAAATGGATCAGAACCACATATAGAAGGACCGTATTACCTGACGAGAAATGAGAAAAATAAACATGTCAATCTTCTCTTATTAACAAATGGAGACAATTCACATTATGCATGGATTAAAAATATGAGCAAACTCATAAGAAGTGAAGTTCTGGATAGTTCGAGGAGGGAGTTATTGTTCTGCAATAGTTGTTTGCAGCATTTTTACAGCGAATCATCTTTTGCAATCCATACCCAAGAGTGCAAAAAAATTGTCAGCACAATGCCTGCTGAGGACAGCAACATCGTCAAATTCATAAGTTACGAAAAGCAAATGAAGGTTCCTTTTGTAACATATGCGGATTTTGAGTGCATATTGAAGCCTAGTGATACGTGCCTTCCAGATCCGGCAAAATCATCTACTACCATCATACAGGAGCATGTGCCGTGTGCATTTTCATATTACATGAAATGCGATTTTGATGAAAGTGAAGATTTGATGCGGACATTCGTAGGTAAATAACACTCAATGTTTATTTTTGTTTTTATTTATATATATATATATATATATATTTTTTTTTTTATTTATTTTTTACTAATTTTCTTATTTGTATTTTTATTGAACAGGTGAAAATTGTGCCAGCGAATTCGTTAGAAATTTGGTGAAGGACACTGTGGACAAGTTTCACAAGCATATTAAAACGGTGACTCCAATGAAGCCCCTAACCGAAGACCAGAGAAGATACTTCAGCCTAGCAGTGATGTGTGTGATTTGTCGAAAGAGAATCAACGCTGGAGAACGAAAAGTGAGGGATCATTGTCACTTAACGGGTAATTATCGTGGTGCAGCACATAATGAGTGCAATCTTAAATTTAGGCTACCTAGGTATTTCCCTATTTTTTTGCATAACCTGTCTGGTTATGATTCACATCTATTTTTTAAATCACTTCGAGAAATCGATGGTGAAATAAAAGTAATAGCTTTGAATAAAGAGAAATATGTCTCTATTTCAAAGCGTATTGCTATAGATGAGAAAAATACCATTGAACTTAGGTTTTTAGACTCTTTTCGCTTTTTGAGCGAAAGTATTGATAGTTTAACTCAAAATCTTTTGCCAAGTGATTACATCATCACAAGCAAGTGTTTTCAAACACCGCAAAGTTTAGACCTTGTGAAGAGAAAAGGAGTTTTTCCTTATGAGTATATTGATTCATGGCATAAACTAAATGTGACATGCCTTCCTCAGAGAGCAAAGTTTTTCAATAAATTAACTAATGAAGAATGCTCTGTAGAGGATTATCAGTTGGCACTTGACGTTTGGACCCATTTTCATTGCGAAACAATGGAAGATTATTTAAAAATTTATCTTATAAGTGATGTTGTACTGCTAGCAGACATTTTCGAGAACTTCAGAAAAGTTTGCATGCATGCATATCAACTGGATCCTTCTAACTATTACACTGCTCCTGGTTTATCCTGGGATGCAATGTTAAAGATTACCAAGGTAGAATTGGAGCTCAACCGATATTGAGAAAAATAACTTCTTCCAAAAAGGTATAAGAGGGGGACTGACACAATGCAGTCGTAGGTATTCTAAAGCGAATAATAAATTCGTTGAAACCTATGATTCTCAAAAGCCGTCTTCTTATTTGATATATTTAGACGCCAATAATTTATATGGCTGGGCAATGTCACAAAAACTACCTTGTGGAGGTTTTGAATGGGAGGATCCTCTTAATTTTTCAATAGATTTTATCAATAATCTCATTGTTTCGGATGTGGGTTATGTTTTGGAAGTTGATTTAGAGTATCCTGATACTCTACATGATCTTCATAATGATTTACCGTTTTGTCCGGAAAACATATCTACACCGGGTTCTAAATCAAAAAAGTTGGTTGCTAGCTTCCTTCCCAAACTCAATTATGTTATTCATATTGATACTTTGAAACAATCCCTGAAACATGGTTTGATTTTAAAGAAAGTCCACCGTGTCATGAAATTTAAGCAGTCAAATTGGCTTGAAAAATACATTTCCATCAACACGATTAAAAGGCAACAAAGCAAAAATGAATGCCAAAAAAAGTTTTACAAGCACATGAATCTTTGTATTTATGGTAAAACGATGGAAAATGTTGAGAAACGAACTGATGTTCGAATTGTGACACGTTGGGAAAACAGGAGGAAATCATTGGGTGCTAGAGCATTAATAGCTAAACCAAATTTTCACAGTTCATTGCAGTTTGTCAATGAAAATGATGAAGATGATAATGTCAACCCATTACTAACTATACAATTGAAAAAGTGCAACATAACTCTAAACAAGCCAATATACTTAGGATTTGTCGTTCTTGAGTTGTCAAAGTTTCTCATGTACGATTTCCACTACGACTATATCAAGCCAAAATATAATGAAAATGTACTTCTGAATTATATGGACACAGATTCATTTATCTACACCATTAATTCCGAAGATTTTTATTCAGATATTTTGGATGATATACCAGCGAGATTCGATACATCTGACTTTGATCCCAACAACCAGCATAATATTCCCAGGTTAAATAAAAAAGTCTTAGGTATGTTCAAAGACGAAACCTGTGGCAATAAAATGTTGGAATTTGTTGGCTTAAGAGCGAAAATGTACTCGTTTACTGTGCAAAATTCTAAATCCGTCCAAAAAGCGAAAGGAGTCAAAAGATCTGTGACAAAACGTCTAAGAATAGAGGATTACAAGAGGTGTCTGTTTGATAAGGTTGACAAGTATGAAAGTATGCTAACTTTTAGAAGCAAGTTACATACTATTTATACTGAAAACCTTAACAAACTTGCATTAAGTTTTAAGGATACCAAAAGGTACATTTGTGATGATAATATCAGCACCCTTGCTTGGGGTCATAAGAATATACAGCAAATGGTTGAATAATGTAATTGTCCTTAAATAAAAAAAAAATTTCAAAAACTGTAAAATTTGTATATGTATTTAATTTTTAATTTTGTATTTATTTTCGTAATAATGATGCACCTATTTAATTTGTTTTGAAAAAATAAAATTCAATTTAGTTATTTATTTGAAAAAAAAGATGTAATTTATTTAACTTGAAAAATAAAAAAAAAGATTATAAATAGGTAGTTATAATTTTGTTTTTATTTTAATAATAATATATTTCATTTTTTGAAAAAAAAAAAAAAAATAAAAATGTAATTCACTTATTTATTTGAAAAAAAAAAACAAAAAGATGTTACTTATTTAACTTGACAAAAAAAAAAAAAAAAAAAAAAAAAAAAAATGTATTAGACTCTATTTTATTGGTACTATTGAAAAAATAAATTCATGATTTAAAAAAAACAAACTGTTTCACTTCTTTTTTACTAAGGCTGGATCGTCTTGGACATGGGTTCAAGAATGTTGACAATATTCTCTTGACTTTATTCGCTCATCATAGGGAAGAAATTTGAATGGAAAACAATGGACAAAAATATCCAACTAACTTGCTTTGTTCTTACTAGATTAAGTGACTTGGTTTCGCTCGCTCTCATATACCAAAACCCAAAAAAAAAAACAATGTTTTGTCTAAGCATACGTAAGAACCCACAACGAAAAACCCAGTGCTTCAGGTATTATCTAACCATACCCCATACCAGAACCTAAAACCGCACTCATTCAGTGCTAAAGTATGCAATGCTTAAGCAACAAATATGCTATTTTAGTACAAAAACCAAAGTATGCAATGCTTTTACGACGAATATGCAACATTTAGTACGAAAAAAACCTATGTAACAACTGGGTCAAAGGAGTGCATGCATTTGTATGGAAATCATACCAGTAGGCATGCATGCAGGCATCATGCCGTGCCAAGTTGACGCAGGAGTTACCTATTTATACTACTCATCCCAAATAAATTGACACGACTATGTAGGTTGACCATGACCAACGTAACAAGCCAAGTAAAAATAGCCGGATTGCTATCCAGACCAATCAACATCTTTAATGGACTCCGACAAGGGGATGGTTTGGCCTGCCTCCTCTTCAACCTGGCGTTGGAGAAAGCAATCCGTGACTCTGGCACGGTAACAAGAGGGACCATCGTCAACAGGTCCAGCCAGATACTGGCTTACGCAGACGACATCGACATCATCGGAAGAACCGAGCAAGCTGTACACGATTCCTTCATCCAGATTGAGCAGGCAGCACAAAATCTGGGGCTGCACATTAGTGAAGGTAAAACAAAGTACATGGTGGCGTCGAATGCGAGAGGAACGGTTGGTCAAACAATCAAGGTAGCGGAGCACGAATTTGAAGTGGTGCAATCCTTTAAATACCTTGGGTCAATAGTAGCAGCCGATAACAATATAGAAGAAGAAATACGCGGGCGGCTTCTCAAATCCAACAGAGCCTACTACAGTCTGTCAAAGCTCTTCAAATCCATAAATCTCACCATAACTTCAAAACTACTGCTGTACAGGACCATGGTCCTGCCAGTACTCACATATGGATCCGAGACTTGGTGCTTAGCAAAAGGCACTCTGACCTCTTAGCCGCGTTCGAGAGAAAAGTCTTAAGGATAATTGTTGGCCCCATATGTGAGGAAGGACGATTCCGGAGACGGTACAATCATGAATTGTACGCAATCTACCTTGAAGCAGATATCGTGACAAAAATTAGGCTCGGTAGACTTCGGTGGGCAGGGCACCTGGCTCGCATGAGCGAAGAGGAACCTGCTTGGAAAGTTCTTTGTGGTACATTCTATGGCAGACGACAGCGTGGTAGACCATGCTTGCGCTGGAGAGATGGCGTAGACCAGGACGCCCGGAGCCTTGGGGTGCGCAACTGGATGGCGTCGGCTCGAGACCGGGATAGGTGGAGAGACTTGTTGAAGGAGGCCAGGACCGGACCCCGGTTGTCAAGCCGATGATGATGATGATGATACTTGAATATGAACTTCCTACTACTTTACGATCGCTCCGCTCATTCTAAGGCCTATCGGGATATTATAGACGTTTTATACGAGACTACGCTCGAATAGCAAAACCACTCACTCAACTCTTACGAGGAGAAAACGGTCATATAAATGCTAATCAATCGAAAAACAAAAAGATTACTCTTTCTTTGGAGGCTAAAGAAGCTTTTAACAAATTAAAAGAGATACTGGTATCTGAGGATGTAACCCTTCTCTTTCCAGACTTCAAAATGCCATTTGAATTAACCACCGACGCTTCGTCTGTGGCAATAGGGGCAGTTCTGTCCAAAAAAGGGAAACCAATTACGTTTATTTCACGCACTTTGTCTACAACCGAACAAAGCTATGCCACAAATGAGCGGGAAATGCTCGCAATTGTTTGGTCACTTCAAACACTTAGAAATTATCTTTTTGGAGTTAACAACCTTCATATTTTACGGATCACCAACCCTTAACCTCTTCAATTTCCGACCGAAATCCGAACACAAAACTTAAACGTTGGAGGAGTTTCATTGAAGAGTTCGCTCCGACTTTTCATTACAAACCTGGTAGTGAAAACAAAGTGGCTGACGCACTGTCCCGGCAATTTGTTCAACATTTGACAAGCGAATATAGTAAAACTTCAAGTGAATATAGTATAAATAGTGAAATTTCGTATACTCAGTATATTCGTTCAGTTCCCCAACCTATAAATAGTTTTAAAAATCAAGTTTTACTTTCACAAGCTCAAACGACTGATATAATTACATAGTGAACGGAATTTATTGTCAGCTGGAAGTGTTAACAAAAGTGTAGGGAAACCATTTACTATACCTATAGAATACAGATAATAATACATGAACATTACGCAACATACACAACATCATATAACTTAATATGAACTTTAGGTATAACATCCATACCTAACCAACTCGAAAAATTTAAACGAAAAATACACCCAGTAATTTTTCTCAGAACATAACATTCAAAGTTAACAGCATCAAAACATAACTTAAAAGCAAAAAGATACACATATTCAGAACCAATACAATCGGTTCAGAAAGCAACAAAAAAATATTTATAGCAAAGTTTACTTAAAAGCATAACAACGACACCTATGAACAAAAAGATTTAACTTGTATTTACCCCGCAATAAAGTTATCGTTGCGAACGAAACAAGAAAAGCACCAAGAACGATTCGATAATCGACACACACAAAAACCACCACCCAATGTGCGCAATGATGACGTCAACCTAAATGGCAAAATGGCTAACGCAGTTGATAGGCGAGCAACATGGAGTAAATGTTGCGTAGATAGAATACAAGGAGACCAAGTTAGGACATAGGGCTTTTAGTAGAAAATCGAGGTGAATAGTTTAGAATCCACTAATAGGAAAGAGGTAGATTTTAATGAGAAAAACATAACAAAAAGCGAGCATAAGTAAGATAAATAGACCAAGCAGAACGAACATAGTGTCGACAATAAAGAAAATCATAAAATATAGTTCCGATAAAAATACATAGTGAGAACCGAAACACAACCTAGTAGTCAGAATTAGTTATTCTCAATCAAGATTGACCAGTTAAAATATCTATAGAGAGAAATGATTCCTAGTGAAATAGAGAGTGAAGAAATACAAACAGACAACAAGAGTATTCATACGATCTGTCTCTAAACGAGAAATAATATAACATCGAAATGTCAATTCAGCTGACTGACAATAAATCGACAACAACGTGACATTTATACTTACGAACATTCTTACCAATACTTACCTATTTCACACTTCGAAAATACAGAAACAAATATCATTACTAACAATAATGATAGAAACATATTTAGACATGCGTCAACAGTCCTACACGGACAAAAGAAGAAATTCATATTTCAGTACACAAGTGCTAAGACAGACCAAATAACAATTTACATACTTACCAGACAGTAACATATTTATCAAACATACAATACAAATAACATACTTACGAATAGCTGTAAACATAAGGCATCAATCATGCCCCTCAGTCACACATAAAGATATGTGGAAAGTAAATCCAAAGTCCACATATAAAATATCAATGTGACACAAGATGGCAAACACACAATATTTCGAGAGAGGAAATGCGATCCAATAATGAAACCCACTTCGTTTCTCTCATAAGCTCTTTTCCCCTACCTAAAATTTTGAATTCGGAACGGCCGAACATAAAACAACCGTCCAGACGAAAAGTTGAATCAACGTGGCGATAAAAATTCTTTCCAATTTGACTGCGCAGTAGATAAGAGTAAAATTAAACAGAAGCAAGAAATATCTAGAAAGCAAGTAGCGTTGTTAAAATACCAAGATAGAAAATAATAGCTAAAGTGAATAAAGGAAGAAAACGTAATTAAAATTCTGAAAAAAACAAAACCATAAATTAAAATAGACACCCACACTTAGGAGATTTTTTTTAATTTTTTCGTCGCCAAAAAGAAAAGGATGTATCCTATGAACAATGCGCAATAAATACACCAAAAATCGAAAGTTCACAAGGATAAAAGGAGAAAAATCGAAAACAAAAATTAAATCCCAAGAAAATAAGAAGCAAAATCCTCGCATGAAAAATACTCATCGAAAAATTGCATAAAAAAACTCAAAGCGTCATCTCTATACGAGAGCCGACATTTTGTTGGATACCTTAAGAAGCTAAAGAAATAAAGGTGGAGGAAGAAAGAAAAAGTAGCATTGGATAATAATAAACCAGGTAACAAAAAAATTCTTTTTAAATAAATTAGAATAAGTTTAGCAACCAAATATTTTTTATATATATAGAAGTCCCATAAGACATTTTTTTTTGTAGAAGCACACTCCAGTGCTATAGCATAGGTCAGAAAATTTAATAAAGTTTTTTTTTGTATGACATTAGGTAGTTAACCATAGCCAACATAATTCAAGACGCACCAAACCAATTCGAGGAGCCGAGTCAGAGCCTAATCAGGCAAACGAAAAAACGAAGCCCTAACGAAAATTACTCGAAGGAAGTTTAAGCGTCAAGAAAAAGTCGACGGAGGCCACACTACCTGGTAAAAATTTATTTTTTACGAATAACAAATTCCGAGATATCGTTATCGCATCGGAAAACTTGATTTTTGAGAACTCTGTCAGTTCTCCATTTGAAATTCTTTGGAACAAGGCTGAGAACCCTGTCGGTTCTTTGCATCATTCAGTTTGACGATCTTTGGATAAGCAGCCACTTTCCAAATTATCATCAGCTTTCAAGAAAGCACATCAAATTAGAAGCAGAAGCAAGTGATAGTACCGTACGTCACTAATCCCAGCATACAGTTACATCAAGCGTTACAACTGTAAAACTTCAAGCAACAATATCCAGCACAAAGGAAATTTATTTAAGTATCCCGAAAATTAAGGTACTGTAAATTAAAATTTTTATACTTTGGTGCCATAAAAATTACCCATGGGGGAAATTTAATTGAATCTCACGAAACAGTATCTGAAACGAAAAATAAAATAAGATTCTTGTAAAATTATAAAGTGTGACCAATTACGATTATTTAGATAAAGAAAAAAGTACCTACCTTTTGTGTAGATCCAAACTTAAATAGTTTTTCTGTAAATTTTTGGAAAAGTTGATAAAACGTATGATAGTACCTAGGTACTTACCTATTTTTGCATAGAAGTGCATTTGAAAAAACGAAGTCCTAAAGTAAATGTCGAGAACTTGAAATATAAATATAATTGAGTTTATTAAAAGATTTTAAAGATAAAAATAATTTGCGATAACAAGTCATACGTACATAAACAATTTTAGTGAGAATCACATGTGATAATTACATGAGACTCGATCACTAACAATTATTTAAAAATACTTTCCCCATAGCTTCGTACGATTGTACTTGTCAAAATATTAAAGTATAAGGGGATTGTAATAAACATTTTTTTTGAAACAAATCTCAGGTATATAACAGTTTCGATTACTTGTAGATAAAATTATAAAGAAATTATATGAAATATGAAAGTTAAAACAATCATTTAGCCATTTATTGAACACGTTTGTAATTCGCTTGAGAGATATTTGATTATAAAGAGTTTTTGCTCGAATCTTAAGTCAGTTAAGAATTTTGGTCGAACCAAATTAATGGAAATCAAATTGGAAGTTAATTTTGTTCGAATTAAGTAAATTTATCGGTCGTTCACGAGATTAAAGTGCAAATAAAGTGTGAATACAGTATTTGTTTTTTTTTGTGATCGGTTACGACTGAAAAGTAAAATCGTTAAAGAAAGTGTACATAATTCAACATAGAGGTTATTGAACACATATTTTTTGCCTATGTATGAATTATATCCACTTTGCTAAAGTCATTAAAGTTGAGTTGTGAAAAATTAAAACAACATTTAATTTATTTGTGATAAACGTTAATACACAGTGTGAAAGCAAAATTAACATTCTCCGGGTTAATGGAAGTTAATTATGGTTTCAACCTAGTGGAATAAATAAGTACCTACTTACCTTTGTTGCACTAAAAACATATCCGGTATATCGTCGCGATTAGTTTTTTTTTTGTTTGTTTGTCGATTATTAGATTCGCATTACTGAGATTTATAAACGATCTATTTTGAATCGAAAGTCGAAGAAAAAGTATATGAAGTATCGAATTCACGAAAAATTGAAATTCATGTACCTACGTGTCATTGTTGAGAAAACTTTGATGACACACCTCAATGAAAGATTAAGAAAACCACTGTAAGAAAATTTTATTTGTCTGTAATTATTGAAACCTACCAGGGAACGGGGGAATGCATTTCAACGAGTTAACCTGAGTATTTTTAAGATATTTAAATATTTGTTTTACTATATTACTTAATATCATTATATTGCCATATAAACTAAATAACTTTTGATTCCTTAGCGTCTGTCATTTAAATTTTACCATTTTTGCTGTTTTTCTTTTTCGACATTGAAGGGTTTTGTGGGAGATGTTGATCATCTTTTATTTGAATTGTTGATTCTTGAAATTTTACGTAGTCGAGTTTTGTAACAATATTCGGTATAGTTCGCGTGTTTTGAAGAACGGTCTCGTATCAATCCTAGAAGATTAGAGCGAAAAAACTTATCCTACTCTCGGGTAAGCCTTCACATAAAGGATCGATACGAACAATGTTCAATTTTGTTCGTGTTTAGTTTTTGTCGAGTTTTTTTTGAGTTTAAATTACCTAACGAGTTAATTTGAATACGGTCGCTTAGAGGGGAAATGAAAACATTTTCTTTGTTTTTGCAACCTCTAATTTTTTTTTCTCGGTGTCTGGACAAGATATTTTTATCTTGGGTCAGAATTTAATTTTTGAATTTTTGATTACAAAGTATATGAATAGTTCCGTCTGTTTTAAAGATCTCTCATCCGAAAGATAAGAAGTTATAAGTTGAGTTTATTAGTAAAGATTTTTGAGTCTGTAAAATTTGATGACTATTATAATAAAGATTTTTATACGGTCACACTATTTTTGAGAAATTAATCGAGTCAGATTTTTGTTAAAGAATAATTTTAAAGTTATTGATGAATAAAATTGTAGAAGGATTTAGAAGTAAAAATTCTTATGTTTTTATTTGATGCAGTTTTTAAATGAGATTATTTTATGATCTCAGGGAAGTCAGTTCAAGTTTTTTTTGAGTTTTCAGATATCGTGATGGCAGATTAAGGTAATAAGGAACGGAGTCGTGGCTGAGGTCAACTCCACCATGAAGGTAATCGCCTTCACAACAACAACAACAACAACAACAACAACAACAACAACGTGATAGTAATGTAGTCGATAGTAACATTCCGCTCTAAGTCTTATGATTTCGAGGGATGTTTACTTCAATAGAATCGTGTCAGAAGTAACGTCATTGGGAGGATTTTTGTTTGTGTAAGCATACAAAATCCGTAGGTAGGGTAGTTAGACACAGAGGGGAATCTTTTTACATCTGATTCTCCCAATTATAAGGGTTCTTGTAACAATCCCTGAACGTAAAGAACATGGTGGGTAGGGCATAGGTAGTTCATAAGGATAAGACCATCTTTGTCCTTGTTTGTGAATCAGTCCGCTGGTAGCAATTTTCAATTTCAATCTTTTCATCGTTTTACACTTATCAACATAACCATTCGGCATTATATAGCCCCATTGTAGCATTTTTAATCATTTTCGAGTCAAATAATACCTTAATTCCAGGTCAAATAATATCGTAACACCGGCTTCTTCTCCTGTAGCAAAGACTCGCGACCCTTAGCACCTTGAGCTAGTTGAGGTGGATGAGAAGGACCTGACGCAGCAGTCGAGATTTAGCCACCCCTAACTGCTTCGGCGTGGACGTGCTTCTCTGTCGAGGGGAGTACTAAATGTCGATAGTAGATAGGGTTAGGATCCTTGTCCATGTTAGTTCTCTTTGGACTCCATGAATTTTCTTTCTCACTCACACCTTATAATAATCAAGGTAGAGGAGTTAGATACTCTTCTGTAGTAGTGAAGGAAAGGGAGAGAAGATTCGTCTGGGGTTTCGAAGACCATTTGAGAGTTACGTTATGTAATGTAACTTTTCCTTTTATCAGAAGTAAGGTCAAGGAATCTTTCCAAGTGTAATATAACCAGTGTATACTCCATCTAGGTACACACAGATGCTACTGTTTACGGGACGATACAGGGGGGGATAATGAAGATCCCTGTCCTATCTGATGAGATGGATGGAGGGTGAAATTATCGTCTCTTATATCGCTACTTGTATACAGGAGTATCTTTTTTATGGATTATGGATTTACAAGGATGAGTAAGTGTCTTTTAGTAGTTAGTGGAGGTTAGTAAGTGGAAGTGTGAATTCTAGGTAAACATCAGTCTGAGAGGTCTCAAGAAGGTTTTCTTTCGCTGTCATGAGATTTTCTGAGGACCATGGTTTATTGTAGAGATTCGGATCGGAGTAAGGGTAGTGTCCTATCTGAAAAAGAGACTAAGTAACATCGTTGTAACATAAATTTTAAATTATTATTATGTTTTTCTTGGTTATTATCATTACACACATACACACACACATACACCCTATCATTTCATGTGTGCACACAACATCTAATAATAATAACATAGATACCCTTACAGATAGCTAGTAAATTTTCGTTCTCTCCATCATCAAAACTCATACGAAATTTTTACTACGAAAATTCAGTCATCACTTGATGCACTTTTTGTGTTCTTGGATTTTTCATTCCACCCATCACACCAATTCACAATTATTCAAGCGAATTTCTGATTTTTAACTTTCTGTATTATAAACAACTCTGTGTAATGATCAACGACAAGAAGAACTTATAATAATTTAAAAACCCAAAAGCTTTTACTCAAGTATCATCTAACTCGAAATTACACCAATCTCTTTAACATTGAAAACTTCATAATCAAGAGATCTATGGATAAGATCATTTTCGTTTTTTGATCTCTTAAAATCCTTGTCCACGGTTAGTGTGATATTTCTTGTAATTGCAATTTATGTTCCGTTACATAAACTTTTTCCTGTTTACGTCAGCTGCGAAAGCCGACAGACAAAAACAGAGTAGAAGACACATCAACATAAATTTTGATTTTTTTTTAAACATCATACACACTAGAGGTAGAAGAAGATAGCTTTGTTTGTTTGTGATCAATTCTTTTTATAATTTGTGGTCTGTTGTCCATTAAGAGATGTGAAGAACTTTCTTAAGTCAGTAGCGACAGGGGGAAGCTGCAGAAGAAGGAAGTTACAACAATCTGCTATAAGATAGTAAAACCTTAGTAAGATTCACACAAAATAATAGTTGTATTATTTTGAGCCAGATTTTAGGAATGTAAATCTGTAAGTTGTTGTTGAAATTGCAATGATATAGAGAAAACCAATATATAGAGAAAACAGTTAGTTAGTTAGTTTAAAAATTATATGAAAAATTTTTGAAACTTTTGAGAAACATTTTTGAGAAAATTTTTGAAGATATTTTAGATAGAGTTTTGCCTGGTGGCGTTTTTGTAGTTTAAGATTGCCGTGTGGCGTATTCAGAATTTTTGCCGTGTGGCGTTTTTGAGAATTTTGCCGTGTGGCACATTTAGTATTTGCCTGGTGGCGCATTTAGTTTTTAATTTTGCCGTGTGGCACATTAAGTATTTGCCTGGTGGCGCATTTAGTTTTTAGTTTTGCCGTGTGGCACTTGTAGTTTTAGTTTTGCCTGGTGGCACTTTTAGACCTAAGATTGCCTGGTGGCGCATTTAGTTTTTAGTTTTTGTAGTTAGAGAAATTATTTAATTTCTGAAAGAAGCAATTCGGAAGTTTGATAATTTAGTTTTTTTTGAGGGCCAAAAACCCAATAAAGAAGGAAGATAGTTAGTAAGAATAGTTAGTAATATTTTTTTTTAGATACGTAGGCACTCTCGTTCTTAGAACAATTTATTCTTTATAAAATTAAAAATTAACATCAGTTTATATGGGTAAAGTTGAACACACCCCAATCAAATCCAAACAATCCAACCCACGATTACCGTCGATCCCTAGATCGCACAATACACGTTCAAGGAGGGATATGGATGACCAAGAAAATTTAACAATGGACAGACCGTCAGGTTCGAGAAACAACGTTGCAGAAAATCAACCAACAACAGAACCATCAGTTGGAACACAAGAAGTACACAATAATGAAGACAGACCAGACCCAGCACCGACACAGAGGATTCCATCACCTGTAGGTAGGCGCAGTCTGAACACTAGTTTCAATTCTCAGGAGGAAAACCGATTAGAAGACTACATACGAGGCATAGTGGCGACATCAGTTGGTATTAGCAAAGAAGATGATCGGAAAGCATTAAAAGAAACTTTGGCTAGTAGTCAAAAACAAATACTCGATCAAGTCGGCAATATCATACGACAAACACTAACTGAAACACTAAGCCAGAACAACACTAGAGGAGTAAATCCAACAACACAACCGTTAGTAGACTTATGCGATCAACCAACTCCGCAATATGGAACTACACAAAATCATAATAACGAACCAACGAGAGCTAGAGAAAGTAATGTACCTACTTATGCAAGAGAATTTCCTACAATAAATCAACCTACTAACCAACAAAATGTTACGAGCGCTAACGACTTAGAGTTTTTCAGAAGAATCAATCAGATGAGATTTGAAGATTCACCAGCAAGGCCTAATGCTGAAGTACCACTGACATCACCAGCCGGAACGTTTGTTAGATTTCCACATTACCACAAGTGGGGAATCAAATACAACGGCAAAAATATGACAGTGGACGAATTCTTGTTTCGTCTGGAAAGAGTAAAAGATAGCCACAACACATCTTGGCCTGAAATCGTAGCAAACTTCCACCACTTTATTGCTGGCTCAGTAGAAACATGGTTTTGGGGCTTTTTGTAGAGCAACCCCGGATCATCATGGTTGAATTTACGATTGGCACTGACTGAACAATATCAAACTCTGGAAACAGATTCTGAGTTATTCAGACAGATGTCAGATAGAAAACAACAACCAGGAGCATCATTCGAAAACTTTTATGAAGATATATTAAGAATCAACTCAAGAATGAAGTCGCCGAAACCGAATTCAGAGTTAGTTGAAGTTTTGAAGCAAAATGTGAAGCGCAAGATGGGAGAACTTTTGTTGACAGTAAAGTCTAGCAGCCTGAATGATTTAGTGCATACCTGCAGGATGATGGAACGATACTGGAACAATCAGGATCTTCTACGTAACCGTGCTCCACCTGCGTTTGTCAATCACCAACGCAAACAAGTAAGTGAAATAGGAGTACAAATGAACGAACTACCAGTTGCAGAGATGTCTACAGCAGTAGAAGCGTTTAACCCAAATCGATCTCGAGAAACAAATCAAATAAGTGACAATGTCAGTTGTTGGAACTGCCAAGGAGTAGGTCATGTTTTCCGTGACTGTAACGACTTGCAGAGACGCTTATTTTGTTATAAATGTGGCACCCCAGGAGTAGTGACACCAAGTTGCAGAAAATGCTCGGGAAACCCATTCAAGAGCCAGAATCACCTCGAGAGAGATCTGGTGAAGACGGGAAACTCGGAAAGGCCAATGTAGATAATTCACTTTCACAAAAACATGTCATTCCAAATTTTTCCGATCCAAAACCTATTGAAATTTTAAAACCTAATATTAATGAACAAAATCCTATTAAGATACTCAAACCAATTTACAAATCTAAAATACCCATTTTGAGAAAGCTCAAGCCCTTACATCAAAGACAGCTTGAATATGCTGAAGCTAGGAAGAGAATTTATACTTTTCCAAACCACCAGAAAAAAATTTTGAAGTTAAGAAACCGATTTTTGCGGCGACGCAAAATGTTTAGAGCCTTATCGGCTACCACAATCGGTAGTATTTCGGGTGATCCGCACCCATATATCGAAGTAGAATTATTGAAGAATAAATGGCTTGGATTACTTGACTCCGGAGCGAGCATCAGTTGCCTTGGTAACGGTGCTATGAAAGTTATTGAAGAATTGAACATCCCAATAAGGAAGTTCACGAGTAGCGTTTCTACTGCCGATGGCAGAAAACAAGACGTGATAGGTGTAATCACTACACGAGTGCAATGTAAAGGCATAACTCATGCCATGGATCTTTACATAGTGCCATCACTATCACAAAAATTGTATTTAGGAGTAGATTTTTGTTCGATGTTCAAAATCGCACCACACATAATATCTTCAATAAGTTCCGCTACCGAGACAACATCCGAACCAGCCAACAAATCGGAATGCATCTTATCCGTGGAGGAATCCACCATTCTAAAAAAAGTTATCCAACAATTTCCGTCTTTCGCCGTCCGAGGTCTCGGACGAACACATCTGATGGAACACAAGATAGATACGGGAGACGCGCTTCCTATTAAGGGTGGGTCTTCATGACAATAGAATTTAAAATTCATGTAAACGTATTTCAATGTGGTAGTGCGATATTCTTTTCTCTTCATTATTGTTTTTGATACGCTCAACTACTCTTGTTCTCTTTTCAAAATGGGTTTGTTGTTTTGTTATCCTTTGGATTTGAATGGGAATGATGAGTTCTATGCTTTCTGTTTATGGAAGTTTGAAGGGATATTTTTCAATTTTGTTTTCAAAACACATGAGTAGGTATAGCTAAAATGTGAGTAATTTTTTTTCTCTTTTCGTTTAGTTGTTTTTTCTTCACTTTCACTTGCTGTTGCTGGAACTGGAAAAACAGTTACAAAAAAATGTGAACTCGTTTGTGACTCGATCGAGATCTTGATGAAGGTCAGGACACATCAAATGAACATGCATAAATATACGTTACACATGTAGTTAGGTAGGTACATTGAAAAATATAACTATATCAATATAACTATTTGACCTGTTTGAAAATTACTTTAGGGTTTATTGCAAAGGGGTGAATTTTGGAGTTTACAAGTAAGGATGTTGGAAGAATAAGGTAACTTGTTCATTTGTAATGTGCGAAATTTGAGATTTCCTTTCGATTTTTGTTGTTGTCAGATTTCAAACAACAGCACAACAATGTATATTTTTGTTTTGCAATTGAAACATTGTCACTTCATTGTCACGTGCGAAAACTTACCTACCTATGTACATTTTGTTTTCAGAATAAAAATAAAAATGACCAAACAGAAAAGTCGTGCAGCATTTACATTCCTAGCTATGTATATAGGTATGCCCTATGATCATTTTTTGATGTTTGGAATCAGGGAGGCATAGGTATGTTAATAAACATGCGAAATCGCCCAACTCTGAGTTTTTAGAACTTGTATCATCTTGGATGTAGGTACCTACCTCTAGGTGTAATATAACCTAATCTATATACCTATGTAGATAGGTACCTATATAAATACAAATTAATTGGTGTCTGTTTGTACGCGGATAACTCGGCTGAATAATTATCCGACTTGCTTGGGAGTTCTTTGTTGGATTTTTATTGAACCAGGTTAACACACAATGGAGCCGAAAGTTTTAAATTTTGGAAAATTGAAAAAATCTTAAAAACCCAAAATTGCGGAAAGAAGTTCACCAAAACAGCTAGTTTTATATATAAAGACATGAAGGAATTTTACTTGTTCAATTAAATTTTTGTTTTTTAACTGTTAAACGTATACCTATACCTAACAAATGGTTTAAACATTGCCAATAACGTTTACTATTCAAATGTGGATATATTAAACTACTCTTTAGCTTCTGCTCTTCAAGAAAAATTACTTAGAAAGCTGAACAGTGAACCATTTTTATTAAATATAAATTTTTTTTAAATTGACAAAACAAAGCTTTCCAAGTTATTTTTAATCTCTAACTATATTGCCAACAGCTAGAATTGAAAACCTATATACCTACGCATGAGTAGATAAAGAAACAGGAAGTGTAGTAAAAGAGCTTACACTCTTCGCTTACCAATGTGGGTGTTAGTATCAAGGCAAAATGTTTCAATATGTAACAAGCGACAAACACATTAGGACACCATCCCATCAAGGAACGAGGTTATGACGTTCTTTGTATGTGTAGGAGGTCATCTCCAATATTTTTGTTTCTTTCCATTGTAGGATAACAGAAGAGGAGGTATCTACAAATTAGGTTAAATCGGCGGCAACGCTGATGTACACCATTCACCATACCATTTGTGTTTTGTGTATCACCACAAAAAAAAAAGTTGATTCTAAAGAGAGTGCGAACAGCGAAAATATAATATTCTCTTTCGACGGAAGTTTCGTGAACTAAATATCGTTGTGTGCGTATTTGGATTAACAAAATCGTTAAAAAGATGCTTTTTCAAAATTAAATATAAAATTGTTTATGCGTGTGATATTGTTTTCTTCACTTGGAACTTTAGCAAGAAATATTGAAATAAAATACAAAAATAATAATAAAATTGTACATGGCATTTCAACCTGGGAAAACTACCATGTGTATAGATACTTTGAATTGTAAATTTTTACGTCTAAACAATATAAAATTGCAAAAAAATTTACAGCAGGATTTACAGAAATAATAAGAAATTCGAATAAATTAAAAACAAAAAATATTAAGAATAAAACATGCCAGCCCCAACGGGGAAAAGAAAAAAGTAGTATTGTTTGTGTATATATAAGTTTTTCAGACGTATAAAGTGGAAAAAAATAATTTTTTGTTTTGTTTCAAATAAAGTATCTACTTTCTGTTATAAAAAAAAAATATTGTTTGGCTCCGTTGAAAATTTAAGAAACTGCGCCAATAAACGAGCTTTACATTAGTGTGAACTTACGTCCACTTTGTAGCTCAAATAATTTTTTTTTTTTTTTATCTTACGAAAAGCATACATTCATTGACAGTTGAAAAACATTAACAACAAAATAAAAAAACAAATCACACGAGAGCCCCTTAAGAGAATGCATAAATCAGCCAAAATAAAGGGGACAAATTGTGTAATTCCTTCCCTAAAAAGCACAAACTTTTGTAAAACATAAAATTGAGGACATATGTTTTAAGATATGTTCATGGACTAAATAATAAATTTTATTTCATCAAAATATCTTTTCAAATGTAGGAGATATATTAAGTTTTGTGCACGTAGTACCCTTCATTTACGAGGAAGACCCACCCTTAAGCAACGTCTTTATCCCACATCTCCAGCAGTACAATGCCTAGTTGACGCGGAATTGGATCGTATGATCTCGTTAGGCGTTATCGAGGAGAGTCAAAGTGCATGGTCATCACCAGTAGTACTAGTGAGAAAACCAGGAAAAAACCGATTATGCCTTGACTTCCGAAAAGTTAACAGCGTAACGAAGAAAAATGCGAATCCAATTGCGCACATCGAAGAATTGTTAGCACGCCTTTCAGAAACACGTTATATTTCTAGCGTGGATTTGAAAGATGCTTACTGGCAAGTACCCCTGGAGAAAGAATCACGGGAGAAGACAGCGTTCACAGTCTCTGGACGTTCCTTATATCAGTTTCGTTTGATGCCGTTCGGACTCTCGAACGCAGCGCAAAGTTTGACATGTTTGATGGACAAAGTGATTCCTCGAGAGTTGAGAGAGCAAGTATTCATTTATTTGGATGATCTTCTAGTCATCTCAAGAAACTTCGAAGAACATATCGACATTTTGAAAAAAGTAGCTAAACATTTAACTGACGCTGGTTTAACTATTAATGTAGAAAAGTCAAAATTCTGTTTTAGAGAGTTACAATATTTAGGATATGTAGTGGGACAGGGTTGTCTAAAAGCTGATCCGGCAAAAGTTTCAGCAATATTAGAGTTTCCTATACCAACGACTCTACGTCAAGTCCGCAGATTCCTAGGAATGGCGGGATGGTATAGGAGATTCATTGAGAATTTCTCAACTCTGACCGCTCCTATATCAGATACATTAAAGAAAAGTCAAAAGTTTATTTTTGGAGAAGAAGCAATCAAGGCTTTAGAGCTAGTTAAGCGATCATTGACGTCAGCACCCGTTCTTACCAACCCTGACTTCAATAAAGAATTTATTATTTGCTGTGATGCATCTGCAACAGGCATAGGTGGTGTATTATGTTAAAGGAACGAAGACGGAGATGAGATGCCGATATATTTTTATTCTCAAAAGCTTAACGCTGCTCATTGAAACTACACAGTTACAGAAAGAGAATGCTTGGCAGCAGTCCAAGGCATTTACAAGTTTAGACCGTACGTCGAGAGTTACAAATTTTTAGTAATCACCGATCATGCCAGTCTGAAGTGGTTAATGAATTTGAAGGATCCAACTGGGAGATTAGCCCAGTGGAGTCTTAAGTTACAAGGATTTGACTTCCGAATAGAACATCGTAGAGGAACTCAACACCAAGTACCTGATGCGCTGTCACGCGTGTACGAAGTTGATGTATTGAATGTTGAAAATTCTAATACGATGACCGTAACGAAGAATCAATCCGAAGTGTTGCATATAGATTTAGAAGATCCGAGTTTTAAGTCTGAAGAATATCTTCAACTGATTACTCACATTAAAGACAACAAAGAACGATTGCCTGATCTTATGGTATCGGAGAGCTTCGTTTATAAAAGAGTTAAACACGCAACGGGTAATCCTATTGAAGAAGATATGACTTGGAAGGTTTGGATTCCATCGGAGCTGACCGAAAGGTTGATCTTTCAAGCTCATGAACCACCCAGATCGTCGCATGGGGGAATTACTAAAACTTTGTATCGCCTGCGAGATAGATGTTATTGGCCAGCCATGGCGAGTCAAGTGAGACTGTATATTAACAATTGTGATACTTGTAAAACCACTAAACCGCCGAACACAACGTTACGCACAGAGATGGGAAAAGAATTCACGGCAGAACGACCATTCCAACACGTATACGTAGACTTTTTGGGACTGTATCCTAGATCAAGGAAAGGTAATACTTTCATAATTATTATCCTTGACCAATTAACTAAATTTGTGCTTATTAAGCCTCTTAGAAAAGCAAATACTAACGAGCTTATTAGATTCCTGACAGAGGAAGTATTTTAATTTTTGGAGTGCCTGAGACGTTGCTTTCCGACAACGGATCTCAGTTCATTAGTAAAGAATTCGGAAAGTGTCTAGAAAATTTTGGAATTAAACATGTGAGAACAGCATCTTACGCACCGCAGGCAAACGCGAGCGAAAGAGTGAATCGTTCTATTTTAAGCGCCATTCGCGCCTACATTTATCCTAAGCAAAGCAACTGGGACGAACATTTATCTGCAATCAGTAGTGCACTTATGTGAACATAAGTTCACAGTGTGACTGGCATGTCACCCTATGAAGCCTTGTTCGGACAACGTATGGTGGAACACGGTGCAGACTACAAATTATTGAAGAAGCTGGGAGGTCTGAATCAATCGGAGATTGATTGGTTGCCTAAAGCAGCTAAGATGAACATATTACAAGCTTATTTGAAGACAGCTTTAGGACGTGCTCATGAATCATATGAACACACATATAACCTAAGAAGCAAAGCAGTATATTATAACATAGGAGACAAAGTGTTTCGCCGTAACTTCATATTAAGCGACGCAACGAAACACAGAAACGCAAAACTTTGTCCGAAGTTCATCAAAGGCCACATCATTAATATAATAATGGTATAACCTTTATAAAGTAATAATAATAGGTAACAACCTTTATAAAGTACGTGACGAAAAAGGATTTGAAACGGTAGTCCATACTAAGGATTTGCGGAAGTAAAGAAGATTCCTAGTACGCCTACACAAAGAAGATTTAGAAGTAACACGGTCATATTGAGCCAGTGCTAGCCAGTCTGTGCACGAGACTCAGGGATCGTGGGTTCAATGGATTTAGAAAATTTTAGACAACCTAGTAGTCAGAATTAGTTATTCTCAATCAAGATTGACCAGTTAAAATATCTATAGAGAGAAATGATTCCTAGTGAAATAGAGAGTGAAGAAATACAAACAAACAACAAGAGTATTCATACGATCTGTCTCTAAACGAGAAATAATATAACATCGAAATGTCAATTCAGCTGACTGACAATAAATCGACAACAACGTGACATTTATACTTACGAACATTCTTACCAATACTTACCTATTTCACACTTCGAAAATACAGAAACAAATATCATTACTAACAATAATGATAGAAACATATTTAGACATGCGTCAACAGTCCTACACGGACAAAAGAAGAAATTCATATTTCAGTACACAAGTGCTAAGACAGACCAAATAACAATTTACATACTTACCAGACAGTAACATATTTATCAAACATACAATACAAATAACATACTTACGAATAGCTGTAAACATAAGGCATCAATCATGCCCCTCAGTCACACATAAAGATATGTGGAAAGTAAATCCAAAGTCCACATATAAAATATCAATGTGACACAAGATGGCAAACACACAATATTTCGAGAGAGGAAATGCGATCCAATAATGAAACCCACTTCGTTTCTCTCATAAGCTCTTTTCCCCTACCTAAAATTTTGAATTCGGAACGGCCGAACATAAAACAACCGTCCAGACGAAAAGTTGAATCAACGTGGCGATAAAAATTCTTTCCAATTTGACTGCGCAGTAGATAAGAGTAAAATTAAACAGAAGCAAGAAATATCTAGAAAGCAAGTAGCGTTGTTAAAATACCAAGATAGAAAATAATAGCTAAAGTGAATAAAGGAAGAAAACGTAAGTAAAATTCTGAAAAAAACAAAACCATAAATTAAAATAGACACCCACACTTAGGAGATTTTTTTTAATTTTTTCGTCGCCAAAAAGAAAAGGATGTATCCTATGAACAATGCGCAATAAATACACCAAAAATCGAAAGTTCACAAGGATAAAAGGAGAAAAATCGTAAACAAAAATTAAATCCCAAGAAAATAAGAAGCAAAATCCTCGCATGAAAAATACTCATCGAAAAATTGCATAAAAAAACTCAAAGCGTCATCTCTATACGAGAGCCGACATTTTGTTGGATACCTTAAGAAGCTAAAGAAATAAAGGTGGAGGAAGAAAGAAAAAGTAGCATTGGATAATAATAAACCAGGTAACAAAATAATTCTTTTTAAATAAATTAGAATAAGTTTAGCAACCAAATATTTTTTATATATATAGAAGTCCCATAAGACATTTTTTTTTGTAGAAGCACACTCCAGTGCTATAGCATAGGTCAGAAAATTTAATAAAGTTTTTTTTTGTATGACATTAGGTAGTTAACCATAGCCAACATAATTCAAGACGCACCAAACCAATTCGAGGAGCCGAGTCAGAGCCTAATCAGGCAAACGAAAAAACGAAGCCCTAACGAAAATTACTCGAAGGAAGTTTAAGCGTCAAGAAAAAGTCGACGGAGGCCACACTACCTGGTGAAAATTTATTTTTTACGAATAACAAATTCCGAGATATCGTTATCGCATCGGAAAACTTGATTTTTGAGAACTCTGTCAGTTCTCCATTTGAAATTCTTTGGAACAAGGCTGAGAACCCTGTCGGTTCTTTGCATCATTCAGTTTGACGATCTTTGGATAAGCAGCCACTTTCCAAATTATCATCAGCTTTCAAGAAAGCACATCAAATTAGAAGCAGAAGCAAGTGATAGTACCGTACGTCACTAATCCCAGCATACAGTTACATCAAGCGTTACAACTGTAAAACTTCAAGCAACAATATCCAGCACAAAGGAAATTTATTTAAGTATCCCGAAAATTAAGGTACTGTAAATTAAAATTTTTATACTTTGGTGCCATAAAAATTACCCATGGGGGAAATTTAATTGAATCTCACGAAACAGTATCTGAAACGAAAAATAAAATAAGATTCTTGTAAAATTATAAAGTGTGACCAATTACGATTATTTAGATAAAGAAAAAAGTACCTACCTTTTGTGTAGATCCAAACCTAAATAGTTTTTCTGTAAATTTTTGGAAAAGTTGATAAAACGTATGATAGTACCTAGGTACTTACCTATTTTTGCATAGAAGTGCATTTGAAAAAACGAAGTCCTAAAGTAAATGTCGAGAACTTGAAATATAAATATAATTGAGTTTATTAAAAGATTTTAAAGATAAAAATAATTTGCGATAACAAGTCATACGTACATAAACAATTTTAGTGAGAATCACATGTGATAATTACATGAGACTCGATCACTAACAATTATTTAAA
Organism: Baccha elongata; assembly: GCA_951217065.1. Taxonomy (NCBI): domain Eukaryota; kingdom Metazoa; phylum Arthropoda; class Insecta; order Diptera; family Syrphidae; genus Baccha; species Baccha elongata. Next base: position 147,271 of record CATNUY010000313.1, read on the forward strand.
AATACTTACCCTATAGCTTCGTACGATTGTACTTGTCAAAATATTAAAGTATAAGGGGATTGTAATAAACATTTTTTTTGAAACAAATCACAGGTATATAAAAGTTTCGATTACTTGTAGATAAAATAATAAAGAAATTATATGAAATATGAAAGTTAAAACAATCATTTAGCCATTTATTGAACACGTTTGTAATTCGCTTGAGAGATATTTGATTATAAAGAGTTTTTGCTCGAATCTTAAGTCGGTTAAGAATTTTGGTCGAACCAAATTAATGGAAATCAAATTGGAAGTTAATTTTGTTCGAATTAAGTAAATTTATCGGTCGTTCACGAGATTAAAGTGCAAATAAAGTGTGAATACAGTATTTGTTTTTTTTTTGTGATCGGTTACGACTGAAAAGTAAAATCGTTAAAGAAAGTGTACATAATTCAACATAGAGGTTATTGAACACATATTTTTTGCCTATGTATGAATTATATCCACTTTGCTAAAGTCATTAAAGTTGAGTTGTGAAAAATTAAAACAACATTTAATTTATTTGTGATAAACGTTAATACACAGTGTGAAAGCAAAATTAACATTCTCCGGGTTAATGGAAGTTAATTATGGTTTCAACCTAGTGGAATAAATAAGTACCTACTTACCTTTGTTGCACTAAAAACATATCCGGTATATCGTCGCGATTAGTTTTTTTTTTTGTTTGTTTGTCGATTATTAGATTCGCATTACTGAGATTTATAAACGATCTATTTTGAATCGAAAGTCGAAGAAAAAGTATATGAAGTATCGAATTCACGAAAAATTGAAATTCATGTACCTACGTGTCATTGTTGAGAAAACTTTGATGACACACCTCAATGAAAGATTAAGAAAACCACTGTAAGAAAATTTTATTTGTCTGTAATTATTGAAACCTACCAGGGAACGGGGGAATGCATTTCAACGAGTTAACCTGAGTATTTTTAAGATATTTAAATATTTGTTTTACTATATTACTTAATATCATTATATTGCCATATAAACTAAATAACTTTTGATTCCTTAGCGTCTGTCATTTAAATTTTACCATTTTTGCTGTTTTTCTTTTTCGACATTGAAGGGTTTTGTGGGAGATGTTGATCATCTTTTATTTGAATTGTTGATTCTTGAAATTTTACGTAGTCGAGTTTTGTAACAATATTCGGTATAGTTCGCGTGTTTTGAAGAACGGTCTCGTATCAATCCTAGAAGATTAGAGCGAAAAAACTTATCCTACTCTCGGGTAAGCCTTCACATAAAGGATCGATACGAACAATGTTCAATTTTGTTCGTGTTTAGTTTTTGTCGAGTTTTTTTTTGAGTTTAAATTACCTAACGAGTTAATTTGAATACGGTCGCTTAGAGGGGAAATGAAAACATTTTCTTTGTTTTTGCAACCTCTCATTTTTTTTTCTCGGTGTTTGATGACTATTATAATAAAGATTTTTATACGGTCACACTATTTTTGAGAAATTAATCGAGTCAGATTTTTGTTAAAGAATAATTTTAAAGTTATTGATGAATAAAATTGTAGAAGGATTTAGAAGTAAAAATTCTTATGTTTTTATTTGATGCAGTTTTTAAATGAGATTATTTTATGATAAGTCAGTTCAAGTTTTTTTTGAGTTTTCAGATATCGTGATGGCAGATTAAGGTAATAAGGAACGGAGTCGTGGCTGAGGTCAACTCCACCATGAAGGTAATCGCCTTCACAACAACAACAACAACAACGTGATAGTAATGTAGTCGATAGTAACATTCCGCTCTAAGTCTTATGATTTCGAGGGATGTTTACTTCAATAGAATCGTGTCAGAAGTAACGTTATTGGGAGGATTTTTGTTTGTGTAAGCATACAAAATCCGTAGGTAGGGTAGTTAGACACAGAGGGGAATCTTTTTACATCTGATTCTCCCAATTATAAGGGTTCTTGTAACAATCCCTGAACGTAAAGAACATGGTGGGTAGGGCATAGGTAGTTCATAAGGATAAGACCATCTTTGTCCTTGTTTGTGAATCAGTCCGCTGGTAGCAATTTTCAATTTCAATCTTTTCATCGTTTTACACTTATCAACATAACCATTCGGCATTATATAGCCCCATTGTAGCATTTTTAATCATTTTCGAGTCAAATAATACCTTAATTCCAGGTCAAATAATATCGTAACACCGGCTTCTTCTCCTGTAGCAAAGACTCGCGACCCTTAGCACCATGAGCTAGTTGAGGTGGATGAGAAGGACCTGACGCAGCAGTCGAGATTCAGCCACCCCTAACTGCTTCGGCGTGGACGTGCTTCTCTGTCGAGGGGAGTACTAAATGTCGATAGTAGATAGGGTTAGGATCCTTGTCCATGTTAGTTCTCTTTGGACTCCATGAATTTTCTTTCTCACTCACACCTTATAATAATCAAGGTAGAGGAGTTAGATACTCTTCTGTAGTAGTGAAGGAAAGGGAGAGAAGATTCGTCTGGGGTTTCGAAGACCATTTGAGAGTTACGTTATGTAATGTTACTTTTCCTTTTATCAGAAGTAAGGTCAAGGAATCTTTCCAAGTGTAATATAACCAGTGTATACTCCATCTAGGTACACACAGATGCTACTGTTTACGGGACGATACAGGGGGCGATAATGTAGATCCCTGTCCTATCTGATGAGATGGATGGAGGGTGAAATTATCGTCTCTTATATCGCTCCTTGTATACAGGAGTATCTTTTTTATGGATAATGGATTTACAAGGATGAGTTAGTTTCTTTTAGTAGTTAGTGGAGGTTAGTAAGTGGAAGTGTGAATTCTAGGTAAACATCAGTCTGAGAGGTCTCAAGAAGGTTTTCTTTCGCTGTCATGAGATTTTCTGAGGACCATGGTTTATTGTAGAGATTCGGATCGGAGTAAGGGTAGTGTCCTATCTGAAAAAGAGACTAAGTAACATCGTTGTAACATAAATTTTAAATTATTATTATGTTTTTCTTGGTTATTATCATTACACACATACACACACACATACACCCTATCATTTCATGTGTGCACACAACATCTAATAATAATAACATAGATACCCTTACAGATAGCTAGTAAATTTTCGTTCTCTCCAGCATCAAAACTCATACGAAATTTTTACTACGAAAATTCAGTCATCACTTGATGCACTTTTTGTGTTCTTGGATTTTTCATTCCACCCATCACACCAATTCACAATTATTCAAGCGAATTTCTGATTTTTAACTTTCTGTATTATAAACAACTCTGTGTAATGATCAACGACAAGAAGAACTTATAATAATTTAAAAACCCAAAAGCTTTTACTCAAGTATCATCTAACTCGAAATTACACCAATCTCTTTAACATTGAAAACTTCATAATCAAGAGATCTATGGATAAGATCATTTTCGTTTTTTGATCTCTTAAAATCCTTGTCCACGGTTAGTGTGATATTTCTTGTAATTGCAATTTATGTTCCGTTACAAAATTCCGAAATGAACTCGTAGGGTTATTCCCAGCAGTTCGTTTTAAACACACTAATAAAATGGTTATAGACCTTACTAATGAAAATGATCAAATTGAAACCATCGCAACAGAACATAATAGAGCTCACCGCTCTGGAAAAGAAAATATCTCCCAGATCAGGGATAGTTACTTTTTTCCAAAAATGGGGAATAAAATTAATACTTTTGCAAAGAATTGCAAAATTTGCCTGCAATCAAAGTATGCTAGACACCTACAAAGGCAAACAATGGAGCCTACACCAATTCCAACACGACCAGGTGAAATACTTCACATCAATATCTTTAATACAGATAATAATTACTTCTTAACATGCATAGATAAATTTAAAAAATATGCTCTTGTTGAGCCAATAGCCTCACGTTCCTTGGTAGACATGAAGTTACCAATACTTAAGGTACTTGGAAGTTTCCGAAATTCAAGATTATTAGTCTCTGACAATAAGCCAACGCTTTGCTCTCACACTATAAGGTCCCTTATACGAGATAATTTCAACTTAAAGCACTTCATGGTACCGGATATGCATAGTCAGAGTAATGGGCAGATTGAACGTTTTCATTCAACCCTGAGCGAAATTTCTAGGGCAGTTAAACTGCAATTTAATTTGAGTAATGTTAAAGAAATACTGCAAACCGCAGTGCATAAATACAATAATTCAGTTTACTCAGTGACTAAACGAAGGCCCTTTGACCTTGTCTTTTCAATGAGTGAATCAGAAAGAAAAATTGTACATGATTTGCTCCAAGAAGCACAAAATAAGCAAAATGAGGCTCACAACTTAAAACGTAATTCGCGTACATTTATATCTGGACAGGAAATATTTGTGAAGATAGACAAACGCAGGGGTAATAAAATGTCAAGTCGATATAAGAAAAAAATTGTCTAGGAAGATCTAGGCACCACCGTCCTTGTAGACGGAAAACATATTCACAAAGATAACATACGATAAATTTTATTTAACAGATTAATTTTTTTAACAACGGCTACTGCCAAGGTTATGGACTATTCCTCTGCACAATATATCCCATTCCGCAAAGGTAAAGTGGCAGTTTTCAACGATTACATATATCTGATTCACACCGTTAATCTAACAGGATTTGAAAATCTAGCATTAGACATTGTTAATTTTAAACGCATGTTTAGTAATTTGGATACAGAGGCATCACTTGACGCAGACATTAGCGAAATAACTAAACTCCTGTCTGCATTACGCCCCCACAGGAGACTACGTCGGCGTCGGTCAATCGACTTTATTGGATCGACATTAAAGTTTATTGCTGGCACACCGGACCACGACGATTTTATAATTTTAAGCGAAAGACAGTCAAAACTTATTGGGGCCGAAAACCAACAAATTGAAATAAACACTGAGCTTATAAAACATATTAACGAATTAACAACACAAATTAACTCATTGAGTCGCAAGGTTGATCACACTTCAAAGTTTTTGTTTACCTTTTTTTTCGCAATTTTTGAGTTTTAAGTCCGTTTTTTCAAAGACTATGCATAGGTTTCACTTGATTTAAAAAACATCTAATAGAAAAAAGTATTGGCTTTAAAAAAAGATATAAAACTTAGTTGTAAGTATAACCATTATTTTTTAATATTTGTTTTAAATTTTTAGCACTGTTTTTATAAAATTGCCCCTCCCGCCCAAACGGAGGGAGATAGACCCCCCCCATAGTAAAAAATGCTTGTATTGAACTGTTCTACAAAAAACTGTATCAATTCTTGGCGCCAAAGTTATCGTTCTCTCCCCATTTTCTTAATAAAGTTGTCTCACTTTAAAAACAGCAAACCTTCAAATTATATTTTTAATGCAACACATTTAAATCTCTGAGAGAATGACAGTTCACTCTCTTGAAATCGCTTTTGTGGAATGTAACTACACACAAACATTGCATTTATTCATCAACAACCCCTTTCAGTAGAATAAATAACTGGAAGTAAAAAAATAGTTTATTCTTGAGTAAAAGTTAGACAACTGTTTTAAAGTTGAAATAATTTTAGGTGGTGTCATGTTAATTTCTTAAATATAGGTTGACTAAAATTTTGCGCCATTTTGTTTATTTTTTATGTAGATAAAGTTTTAAGTAAAATTCTTAAAAGCATCTAATTCCAAATATTTTTCATTTCAGTCAGCTGATATAGTCGCACCTTCTTTGCTTTTATCATAGCTATTTAAAGAACTTATTCACAATTATTTAATCTTATCACCTCGCACGTTCTGCTTGTGCCGCCCTATAAATAGATTTAAGGGTCGAATTATTAATGCTGTTGCTAATGAAGTCGTTTCCGAAATAACATTCACGCAGCCAAGAAATGGGTTTGATATTCATAAAAATTTACTATGCAATCACTATTTTATTTTGTTTCCCTAAACTCTTCTATGGCATACAAAGTAAAACAAATATTGCATAATAGGTTTAAGTCGAATAAGAAGAAGACAATTTACATCAACACATATTATTACTTCGACCTTAAGTGTTTCTTGTTGTATTGGCATTAAAAGTTCGAGATTGTATGAAAATCTGTGGCAAAGAGCTCAAACAAGTATGTACATAGCTAAAAATATGCTGCTATTTTTAGTACGATTAAAGTATTCAACCCATTTTCCAGTAATCGGGCTCTTAGATTCTATACTTTTCTCAAGTTCTTGTTATTTGTCTTTTCAGCTCTTGTTATTTGTAACAATTGGTTATTTTAGTTGTTATTGTTAACCATAGATTTTGTATTTGATTCTATGGTTACCAGCAAATGGTTAAGTTTAGCAAGAGCTGAAAAGACTGGGCCTTAGTAAATTTGGAATAAATTGCCCAAAAATGTCCCCAATGTTGCCCAATGTAAACCAAAAATAATGAAACACGGCACAAAACTTTAAGCATTTAAGACAACATTTTAATAGAGACTATACCGAAAGAGAGGCGGTCAGCCATCAGACGAATAGGGGGAATAACATGTAGCATATGAAAACATGCACGTGCCGTAACTATTCGGGACTGGTGGAAGTGTGATCATAGCCTCTTTGCGGCCGGCGGCCGCTAGTAACAAGCCTTTTAAAAAAGGTTTGGCTAATATGATCAGGCTAGTTCCTCAGGTTGGCAACAGGTTAATTCCCTGTTCCGTAAAATTTTAGAATTACGAACCCGACAACAAGCCTCGGAAACGGACTGATCTCACGACGACAACCAACGCAACGAAAACGGCAAAACGATTTACGAATTGTCTTATGGAACGTACGATCGCTCTATAGAGCTCGAGCTGCTCAGCAGCTAGCCGATGCCCTGTCAAAATATAGAGCTGACATAACAGCACTACAAGAAATCAGATGGACAGGGAATGGTGTTTTACAGAAGAAAGAATATGACGTATACTACAGCTGTCATACAAAACACCATGTGCTCGGGGTAGGCTTCCTAGTCAGCGAAAAAATGAAGTCTACCATCATCGGCTTTAACGCTATAAGCGAAAGGCTATGCACCCTTCGCGTGCGAGGCAAATTTACGAACATTAGCCTCATTAACGTTCACGGACCTACGGAGGAGTCCTCAGACGAAGAAAAAGAGACTTACTACGAACAAGTCGAGAGGACCCTCAATGCCTGTCCAAGGTATGACGTAAAACTCATCCTTGGGGATTTGAACGCAAAAATAGGTCGGGAGCCGGTATTCAGGCATTACGCAGGCACCCATAGTTTGCATGAGAACACTAATGACAATGGACTTCGAGTCTTAGAATTGGCAGCATCGAAAAACATGGTCGTTGCGAGTACCAGGTTCCCGCGAAAAGATATCTACAAAGCCACCTGGGTATCACCTGATGGAGTCACTCGTAACCAAATAGACCACGTGTTGATAGACCGTCGCCACTACTCGAACTTGATGACGGTACGAACGTACCGAGGCGCCAATATCGACTCGGATCATTATCTTGTTGGTATGGTCTTCCGAGGGCGGATTGCCTTGCGAAGACGTATTGCATCCGCCGATCAAGTTCGAATCAACACGGCTGCCCTGCGCAATGAAAATGCCAGTAACACCTTTGGTAATGCGTTAGGACTCGCCCTAGAATCGCTTGATTTAGGGAGAGTAAGTCCTGGGGCCAGTATGCTGGGCGTAGATGAGAAGTGGACACGCCTTAAGAATACTGTCATTAGTACTGCCAACTCCATCTTAGGCAGCAGTCGTAGAAATCGGAACGACTGGTTTGATGATGAATGCAAGCTAGCGACTGAACGTAAGAATGTTGCATACCGAGCAATGCAGCAATCTCATAGAACGCGGGCACGCGAAAAAGAATATAAAGAGCTCAGAAGAATAGAAAAACGGCTTCACAGACAGAAAAAGTCAGCCTGGGAGAAGAACTTAATCTGTGAAATAGAAAAAAGCCGAGAGCGAGGTCCGCACCAGGCGCGGAAGTTCTACCAATCCATCCGAAACATGACGCAGTACACACCACGCTGCACATACTGCAAGGACGGAGAGGGAAATCTGATCACCGATCCACAAAGCATACTGGAGCGATGGGAAGTGTACTTTAATGAATTGCTAAATGGTCAACTCACTGCAGAAGTGGAGGCTCCACTGCTTCAAGACGAATACCCTATGTTGCCGTCACCAAGCATAGAAGAGGTTGAGAAGGCTATAGACCGGCTAAAGAAAAACAAAGCCCCGGGAGCTGATGGTATACCAGCCGAATTATTTCAACACGGTGGGCCAGCTCTACGTCAGGCAATTCATGATATTATAGTGCACGTGTGGGAGCGTGAAGAAATGCCAGAAGACTGGCGAAAAGGTATAATATGCCCCATACATAAGAAAGGAGATGTCACAACGTGCAGCAACTATAGAGGTATCACGTTGTTGAGTACCGCCTATAAGATACTCTCCTCTATCCTACAAGACCGGATAACCCCATACGCTAAAACCATCATCGGACAATATCAGTGTGGTTTCATTCCAGGCAAATCAACAACTGATCAGATCTTTACCCTTAGGCAGGCGATGGAAAAATGTCTAGAATTTAACATCCCAACATACCACCTGTTTATAGACTTTAAGGCCGCCTATGATAGCATAGCCAGGGTAGAACTTTACAAAGCCATGAGAGAATTCGGCATCCCAAATAAATTGACACGACTATGTAGGTTGACCATGACCAACGTAACAAGCCAAGTAAAAATAGCCGGATTGCTATCCAGACCAATCAACATCTTTAATGGACTCCGACAAGGGGATGGTTTGGCCTGCCTCCTCTTCAACCTGGCGTTGGAGAAAGCAATCCGTGACTCTGGCACGGCAACAAGAGGGACCATCGTCAACAGGTCCAGCCAGATACTGGCTTACGCAGACGACATCGACATCATCGGAAGAACCGAGCAAGCTGTACACGATTCCTTCATCCAGATCGAGCAGGTGGCACAAAATCTGGGGCTGCACATTAGTGAAGGTAAAACAAAGTACATGGTGGCGTCGAATGCGAGAGGAACAGTTGGTCAAACAATCAAGGTAGCGGAGCACGAATTTGAAGTGGTGCAATCCTTTAAATACCTTGGGTCAATAGTAGCAGCCGATAACAATATAGAAGAAGAAATACGCGGGCGGCTTCTCAAATCCAACAGAGCCTACTACAGTCTGTCAAAGCTCTTCAAATCCAGAAATCTCACCATAACTTCAAAACTACTGCTGTACAGGACCATGGTTCTGCCAGTACTCACATATGGATCCGAGACTTGGGTGCTTAGCAAAAGGCACTCTGACCTCTTAGCCGCGTTCGAGAGAAAAGTCTTAAGGAGAATTGTTGGCCCCATATGTGAGGAAGGACGATTCCGGAGACGGTACAATCATGAATTGTACGCAATCTACCTTGAAGCAGATATAGTGACAAAAATTAGGCTCGGTAGACTTCGGTGGGCAGGGCACCTAGCTCGCATGAGCGAAGAGGAACCTGCTCGGAAAGTTCTTTGTGGTACATTCTATGGCAGACGACAGCGTGGTAGACCATGCTTGCGCTGGAGAGATGGCGTAGACCAGGACGCCCGGAGCCTTGGGGTGCGCAACTGGATGGCGTCGGCTCGAGACCGGGATAGGTGGAGAGACTTGTTGAAGGAGGCCAGGACCGGACCCCGGTTGTCGAGCCGATGATGATGATGATACCGAAAGAGAGGAATCAAATTAAAATGAGTACTCTCACTCTCTTCTCTCTCTCTCAGAGGTAAGTATTTGAAACTTTATATATAAAAATTTTATATTGACGCGATTACAAATTGAGAATATTTCCAATAAAAAAACTATCTTTTAAATGATTGGTCTTAAATCAAATATCTAATTCTCTTTGGATATTTTATAAAATATCAGTTAGTTAGTTAGTTAGTTAGTTGAAAACTTTATTAAACAAATAATATTTAAATTAACATAATTCAATCTTAAGTTTAATTTGGTTTGGCCGAAGGCCGTCTACCAGATTGACTATTTTTTATTTTACAAATATTAATTATTCTTTGATTATAAGTCTTCTTCAATAATTCGTTTTCGATAATTTAGTGCCGTTGTAATATAATTATATAAAATTTTCCATCCTACTTTCCCGTTCAAAATATCCAAGACTGCATTCATGTCCATTATAGAAACTCCGAAATAATTAATCCGGAACTCCTTTAGGATAGGACATCTGGCAATTAAATGGTACATATCCTCTCTCTCCTTGAGATTGCATTAGTCACATAGAATTGGCAGGTCCGGTCGATGTGGCATGTAGTTTAAGTTGATAATTTCACCTCTTGCTTTAAATAATGTATTCATCATGTAAATTGAAAAACTGTTTTGGAAATATGTGTGCTCTTTTAAGTCGTAGTTCAGTTGACTATAGATTTCTCTGTATTGGGAAGCCTGTGCATCATTTCGAAATTGTTCGTATGCACTTCGGCTTATTCTTTCCAAAATATTATTGAACATGGTTTTTAAGTCTGAAGTGCTTGTATCGGTTGCAATACACGGGTTACCTCCTAAAACTGTGGCTAGCTCCTCCCATTTCAAAACAATATTTCCTCTAGTAGCTAATAGGTACTTTAGAACCTGCTTAGGAAGCCTTCCATCATCCATATCCAAGACTTTTATAACATATTCAAAGTGAATCTTAAGGGTGTCTAAAAATAATGGTGGCACTGTTGTTTCTAGATGCAGCATATAATTTGGTGTGCAGGCTGGTAATCGAAATATCCTTTTTAAAAAATACCTCAGAAACTTTTCCACTTCATCGACTTGGGAGTGACCCCAAACTTGAGCCCCATACATCATTATGGAGGCAGCAGTTGCACGAAAAACTTTTAATTTCATACTATGTTCTATGTATTTGCTATCGAAACATCGAACCCAAACTGATGAAATGGCCCGTTTTGCTTCGGCCAGTTTGCTTTGAAAATGTTTTTTCATATTTAGATTCGCCGTCACTACTACTCCAAGATATTTATATTCACGAACAATGGAAACATTTTCTCCTTGATACGTCCACTTTTCATTCCGTGAAAATCTACCACCTCCTTCTCTGAAGATCATTATTTTAGATTTATCCAAATTTACAGTAAGGTTCCAAAGTTTGCAGTATCTTTCAAGACGATTCATCATTCTCTGCATTCCGTCGACCGTTTCAGAAAGAAACACTATATCGTCAGCAAAGATTAAACCTGGTATTTGCATGTTACCTAACTGGATTCCACCGCCGATTGCTTCCACTATATCATTTATAAACAATACAAAAAGTAAAGTACTTAAAACACATCCTTGTTTAACTCCCATTTGGGTTGTGAACTCCTCGGAAACAAACTCACCATCCCACACATACGCCACATTGTTTTCGTACATCGCTTTTAGTAGAACTACCACTTTGCCTGAAATTCCCAACTTATATATAAAATATCATGCGTTATAATATAAAAAAAAAATTATTTAAAAGAAAAAAAAAAAAAAAAACACGCGGGTTGAAATGTTTGTGCATGTTTGTCTAGCTCGTCAGCTTAATTTGTGTGTTTTGTGCATGTGAATAGTTATAAATTGTAGGTAATTATAATTATAATTGAAAAATATTTCCACTATTAAATTGGACAATTTGACAGAAGGAAAAAAAAATTAAATTAAATAAATACCTAAATACATTAAATTGTGCAAGGGATTTGATAATTCCCCACATTTAATTGGAAAAAATTTGGTTTCGTTATTTCCTCCATTAAATTGGAAAATTGTCGGTAAATATACCTACATTAAATTGTAAATGAAGGAAGAAATGGGATTTGATAAATTTCTGCATTTAATTGCAAAAGCGCGGGTTAAATTCCCTCCAAAAACTAAAAAAAATTAATACATAGTCAAGAAATGTCTGTATTTGGAATGAAATAGATCAGATCTTGGTTAAAAAACCTAAAATTATAGAAATGATAAGCATGTTTTTGTGTAAATGCGTACATTCATTAAACTAAAAATAGGCTTTGCGTTGAATGTCAAATAATAATAATAATAAAAAGAAGAGCGATTTTAAAGCATTTATGCCTGTTTACTAATTTACATGCAGCATGAGCATGAGTTAAATAGATAGAAAGATAGGAAACATATGTATGTATGATGGATTTGAGAAGCAAACAAATTGTTTTTTTTACCAGCACATCTCTCACTATACTACTGTTATTTATTTGACATGGCAAACACCTTGCCAACATTGGAAGGTTTCTCTTTGGATGGAGATAGCACATCAGTTGGGTTGAGATGGGAGAAGTGGAAGAGAGCTTTTAATATTTATTTGGAAGCGGCATCAATTGAATCTGCTGTAAAAAAAAGAGCAACTCTCTTACACTCTAGTGGTCTGGGTTTGCAAGAGGTCTTTTACAATCTCCCAGGTGCTAACATTGACAGCACTGCTGATAGCGACGTATTCTCGGTTGCTATACAGAAGCTAGACGAATATTTCTCTCCAAAGCAAAGCAAGGTATATGAGAGGCACGTTTTTAGACTTCTTATGCAAGAAGAAGGGGAGAAGTTCGAGAAATTCTTGCTTCGATTAAGAAATCAGGCTAGCAAATGTGGGTTTCAAAATTTAGATGATAACTTAATCGATCAAATTACTGAAAAATGTACCTCAGACGATCTAAGGAAAAAAATATTGACAACTGGCGATAGTATGACGATAGACAGAATTCTAATAGAAGCAAATACTCAGGAGGCTGTAAGCCACCAATTAGAAGGTTATGGGAACAAAACTAAATCAGAATTGATAAACGTAATCACAAACAAGAGAAACGACACGAAGGCAGGAGAAAAATACGAATACAAAATGCAAAGAGATAACGACAGATCATGTGGTAGGTGTGGTAATAAGAGACATTCTTCCCAAGATCCTAAATGTCCTGCTAGAGACAAAAAGTGTCACACCCGTTATTACGGGTGGAACAAAGGATCTACTAGGAAAAAATACCGCAGTTTCATTAGGAGTCCTAAAAATAGGGGTCGAAATAAATCACATTGCGAGCAACATAAATCCTTTCCCGAAGTTTAAAAATGTATTAGTTACAATTCCCATTAAAAAATAAGTTTACGCTGTTTCACAGCCATGCAGGAGAATACTAATTCCTTTACAAACCCTAGTAGAAAAAAAGTTACAAGGGCTATTGGATTATGATATCATCGAAGAGTTATACGAACCATCATATCTCCTATAGTCCCAATCCTCAAAAAAAAAAAAAGGGAAAGGCGAGCGTCTTTGTGTAGATATGAGAGCAAATGCTGCTATTATGGGAGAAAATCATCCCTTGCCAACAATGACCCAAAAGCTGCCTAAATTCCGAGAAGCTTGTTTGTTTAGCAAACTTGACATCAAAAATGCGTTTCACCAAGTTGAACTTCACTTTCACTCGAGCCACATACCGACATTAATTACAATGAAAGGACTTTTTCGCTACAAACGATTAATGTTTGGTATTAATTGCGCTCTAGAAAGTTTCCAAAAAATACTACTTGAGAAACTATTAATATGGTGTGAGGGTGTCATTACCCTGACAGCCTTATTTCAGCTTTCAATTTCACAAGGAATTTTTCCTTCTCTCTGGAAAAATTCGTTTATAGTCCCTATTCATAAAAAAGGCCCGAAGAAAGAAATTTACAACTACCGTCCAATTGCCAAACTCTCCTGTATTTCGAAGCTTTTCGAAAGCCTTATATACGATACAATGCTGTTTTATTGTAAAAAACTTGTATCGCCTACACAACATGGTTTTCTGAAAGGCAAATAAACTACTACCAATTTAGTAGAATTTGTTTCCGGTGCTTTATGCGACCTCAAAGATGGCAATGAAGTAGATGTAATTGTAACTGATCTTAGCAAGGCCTTTGATAAAATTTCTCATTCTTTAATCCTTTTCAAGCTTAATGCTCTAGGCTTTCAACCAATATATATAGCATGGATCCAGTCTTACTTAAAATACCGCAAGTACAAAGTTATCTTCAGATCTTCTGAATCGAATTCAATTCTTGCCATCTCTGGTGTCCCTCAAGGCAGCCATCTCGGCCCACTGATATTTATTTTAACCATCAACGAAGCCGACTTCCTCATAAACGACTCTTTGATATCTATTTACGCAGACGACAAGAAAATCTATAGGCGTATTTCCTCCCCTTCTGACTCCTGTCTTCTCCAAAATGATCTTAATCGGTTTTCAACTTGGTGTCTGAAAAATTTTCTCGAACTGAATGTGAGCAAATGCCATGCAATAACCTTTTCACGAAAGCGTATTCCTCTACCTCCCAGAACGTATTTTATCAACAATGTACCCGTCTTCCCAGTTGATTCCCTACGTGATCACGGAGTTATCTGTGACAAGGAATTGAATTTTCGATCTCACTTAGACTCCTCTATAAACAGAGCTAACTCCCCGTTTGGTTATGTAAAACGTCGGTCAAAAGAATTCTCCGAGCCTTATGTAACTAAAACTCTCTATGTTACATTTGTAAGGCCCCTTCTTGAATATGCTAGCCAAGTCTGGTCACCCTACTACATCTCTTACTCCCGTCGTATTAAAGCTGTTCAACGAAGATTTCTACGTTTTGTACTCCGTGCCCTTGATTAGTCAAATCGATACAACCTCCCTACGTAAAGGCTAATTGACATGCAAACACTTGAAAAACGTCGTCAAGTTGCTGACATTGTCTTTATTCAACAGCTATTAGTCGGAAATATCGATTGCCGCGCGCTCCTATAAAAAATCTCCCTCCAGACCAATCCCAGTAATCTTCGTTCAATACCACTTTTCAAAATAAACTTTCATTGCACTAGCTATGGAAGTAACGAACCCATGACCCGCATGCTACGGTTAACCAATACCATGCAAAGCTTTTTCGACTTCAACCAAAGCAAAGATTCCTTAAAAACCTTTCTCTATAGGACCTCCAACCCTACCTAGCTTTCTTTAGATTAAAGAATTTTTAGACTTAAGTTATTATTGTTAGTTTCTAAGTGTTAAAGTTAAACAAACAACTTTAGACGGGAGGGGGTCCTATCACATTCCTTCTGTAGTGTTTGTTGCTAAATAAATAAATTAATAAATAAATAAATAAATTATTTTTATAGACGACATACTGATTTTCGCAAAAAATTGCGTTGAACACGATATAAAACTTAAAAACGTGCTAAGAATCTTAAATGAAAACAACGTTCTCTTAAACGAATACAAATGCATTTATAAAGTAAAAGTCATTAAATTTTTGGGTCAAGAACTTACACCGGAAGGTATCAAGCCTTTACAGAAATATATTGAAAGCATTTTAAAATTTAGAGTTCCGAAAAGACTCAAAGAACTACAGAGTTTCCTAGGACTGGTGAACTTTATTGGCAAATGGATACCGAATCTTGCCACTACAACCGAGCCTCTCAAACAACTTTTAAGAAAGAAATTAAGAAAACATAAAATCATTTTGTTTTCAGTTTATGATTTAAAATTAATATGAGCAACGAATTCTATAAAAATAGTAGTTATTTTACAGTTTTGAAAAATCACACTTCAAAGTTTTTGTTTACCTTTTTTTCGCAATTTTTGAGTTTAAAGTCCGTTTTTTCAAATACTATGCATAGGTTTCACTTGATTTAAAAAACATCTAATAGAAAAAAGTATTGGCTTTAAAAAATGATATAAAACTTAGTTGTAAGAAACCGTTACTTTTTAATATTTGTCTTAAATTCTTAGCACTGTTTTTATAAAATTGACGCTCCCGCCCAAACGGAGACAGATAGACCCCCCCACCCATAGTAATAAATGCTTGTATTGAACTGTTCTACAAAAAACCGTTATCAATTCTTGGCGCCAAAGTTATCGTACTCTCCCCGCGGTTGGTGCTTATTTTTATTCATATGAAACTGGAGTAGGTACTTCTGCTTGAAGTACCCCCTCCGATTTCTATAGAGTACCTGCTAGGAGTACGTACTCCGTTTTATTCATACCACCCTTTAAGTAATAACAGAAACAAAATATTTATTGAGAATGAAAACTAAAACAATGGGTGGTATGAATAAAAATGAGAAGATACTCCTAGTAGGTACTCCGGAGAAGGTACTTTACGCAGAAGTACCTCCTCCGATTAAGTATGAATAAAAATAAGCACCAACTTCAGTCAACATGCAAACACTTGAAAAACGTCGTCAAGTTGCTGACATTGTCTTTATTCAACAGCTATTAGTCGGAAATATCGATTGCCGCGCGCTCCTATAAAAAATCTCCCTCCAGACCAATCCCAGTAATCTTCGTTCAATACCACTTTTCAAAATAAACTTTCATTGCACTAGCTATGGAAGTAACGAACCCATGACCCGCATGCTACGGTTAACCAATACCATGCAAAGCTTTTTCGACTTCAACCAAAGCAAAGATTCCTTAAAAACCTTTCTCTATAGGACCTCCAACCCTACCTAGCTTTCTTTAGATTAAAGAATTTTTAGACTTAAGTTATTATTGTTAGTTTCTAAGTGTTAAAGTTAAACAAACAACTTTAGACGGGAGGGGGTCCTATCACATTCCTTCTGTAGTGTTTGTTGCTAAATAAATAAATTAATAAATAAATAAATAAATTATTTTTATAGACGACATACTGATTTTCGCAAAAAATTGCGTTGAACACGATATAAAACTTAAAAACGTGCTAAGAATCTTAAATGAAAACAACGTTCTCTTAAACGAATACAAATGCATTTATAAAGTAAAAGTCATTAAATTTTTGGGTCAAGAACTTACACCGGAAGGTATCAAGCCTTTACAGAAATATATTGAAAGCATTTTAAAATTTAGAGTTCCGAAAAGACTCAAAGAACTACAGAGTTTCCTAGGACTGGTGAACTTTATTGGCAAATGGATACCGAATCTTGCCACTACAACCGAGCCTCTCAAACAACTTTTAAGAAAGAAATTAAGAAAACATAAAATCATTTTGTTTTCAGTTTATGATTTAAAATTAATATGAGCAACGAATTCTATAAAAATAGTAGTTATTTTACAGTTTTGAAAAATCACACTTCAAAGTTTTTGTTTACCTTTTTTTCGCAATTTTTGAGTTTAAAGTCCGTTTTTTCAAATACTATGCATAGGTTTCACTTGATTTAAAAAACATCTAATAGAAAAAAGTATTGGCTTTAAAAAATGATATAAAACTTAGTTGTAAGAAACCGTTACTTTTTAATATTTGTCTTAAATTCTTAGCACTGTTTTTATAAAATTGACGCTCCCGCCCAAACGGAGACAGATAGACCCCCCCACCCATAGTAATAAATGCTTGTATTGAACTGTTCTACAAAAAACCGTTATCAATTCTTGGCGCCAAAGTTATCGTACTCTCCCCGCGGTTGGTGCTTATTTTTATTCATATGAAACTGGAGTAGGTACTTCTGCTTGAAGTACCCCCTCCGATTTCTATAGAGTACCTGCTAGGAGTACGTACTCCGTTTTATTCATACCACCCTTTAAGTAATAACAGAAACAAAATATTTATTGAGAATGAAAACTAAAACAATGGGTGGTATGAATAAAAATGAGAAGATACTCCTAGTAGGTACTCCGGAGAAGGTACTTTACGCAGAAGTACCTCCTCCGATTAAGTATGAATAAAAATAAGCACCAACTTCAGAGCACCTACTCTATCAAACGTAGTAGGTGCTATCATACATCAAACAAACTTCTGTATTTTTTGTTTGACTTTCTAATTTTGTTTGCCGAAGGATTATACAATGGCAATATTTTTCACCAAATAAAAGGCTTGATAAAAAATGGCTGAATGCATTTATAGAGAGAAGAGAGAGGAATTCTACACATATGTTTTAAGTAAATCATATAGGTATAGGTACAATAATATTAAACAATTATTCTTCACTATCTCCTTACTCCTTCTAACTAGTGTCGTGCAACACCTGTTGCATTTAAAAGGTTAAAATATTATATTATTATTATTATATTGACATTGCCATTATCGATATTGTCATTGGTATACATAATACCTAGCTACATTACATATATACCTACATATTGTTAGTTTTACTGAAGCCACATTCTACTGTTTGCATAGTATGTACCTATATTATTAACAGTTAAATCTTACATCTCTGTTGCGAGACGAAAAATCATTTCATTTCAATAATAAGGCTAATAAAGACGCAAATAAATGGATTCCGTAGAAAATCAAAAAAAATTTGTTTATATTATCATCGATTACCCGGTTGTTTTAAACAAATCAAATTTACCGGACATTAAGGATAAAAAATATAAAGCTATAACTGATATAAAAGAAAAACTAATAGCAGAAGGCATTATATTGTCAGATTCACAAATTTGGAAAAAAATTAACAATATAAAATCTAGAATAAAAATGAAGACAGATAAGAACCAAACAGGAAATAAAAAAAATCAATTTGAAAGAGTGGGAGGAAAAATTCTTCCAGTTCATGCAAGGAGATTCAAATCCCGCAATTGTACGATTAAAAGGTAAGTCCTATATGTATTTTAATTTATGAATTCATTCTTTTCATTATTTTGACATCAAAAATATTT
Organism: Baccha elongata; assembly: GCA_951217065.1. Taxonomy (NCBI): domain Eukaryota; kingdom Metazoa; phylum Arthropoda; class Insecta; order Diptera; family Syrphidae; genus Baccha; species Baccha elongata. Next base: position 165,857 of record CATNUY010000313.1, read on the forward strand.
GTATGTGTATATATGTACATATATGTACCGGCAATTTCAGCCGGCGTCTCTCAAGAATTAGAAGATGAAGATAGCAATGATATCCGGGAGATGTTGGACAACCTTCGCAACGAACCAAACTTCAGTAAGTCATCTGAAATAAAAAAAAAACAAAGTTACCAGAAACTGACGAAACCAAAGCCCTGACAACGTCTGAGCTACAACGATTAGTTCTTTTGGATATATATTATAATAAAAATCAACAATAAGTAAATTTCCATGAATTATAGCAGCAATGACATCTCTTCGCATATTTTCTATCCGAAGAACAACAGCATCACTGTATTCTACATTATTTCGGGTAATTATTCTGTCTAAAGTGTTATCAATTTCCACTATTTCGAAGTCTTCATCTCTTATTTGCTTTGCAACATTGTGCAAAATAAAACTCGCATTTTGTTGTGAAGACTGGGAAAGCGTTGTTTGATTTGTGCAAAACATCTCTCAATAATTACACGTTCTCGAGTTAAACACTTATTGAATGAGATTTTTTTAGGACTATCTGGATTTTGATATGGAGTTAAGAGCCAGGGGGAAAGTCCGTATCCTGAATCACCAAGTAAAAGAGCACTAGCCTCATTCCATTGCATAATTTTAAATACTTGGGAATTTTTCCAAATTCGCGAATCATGTACCGATCCTGGCCAAGAAAGATCCACACTTGTAAATTCTTCTCTAGCATTGCATGTGGCCTGAACATTGATGCTGTGGAATCCCTTTCTGTTCACGTATTCATCTCCATGAACTACCGGTTTGATGATTGGAACGTGCGTGCAATCAATTGCACCTATGGCTGAGGGAAAATTGAATTTTTCCTGTCAATCTCCTTTTTGAATTTGGAGTTCGTCAGTCGTTGCAGGAAATTTTATCCAAATATTTGATTTTTAAATAATTGCAGCAATAACGATCGAAACAGTTTTACATACCGTGGACTGATGAACTCCCAAATCTTCTCAAACTCCACTTTGAAAACCAGGATCACCTACATATGTAGCGAAGAAAAATTCGCATTTTTTCAATATTGGTAAGGGCACCACCTCTCCTTTCAGAGTTTTCCCCCAGAAAATGATCAGTTAAAAAATTTACACTTTCTTTTTTGAATCTATATAACACGCGATAGTCGTTTTCTCTGCTTTCTCTTCTACATTTATAAAATTTCGCGTTCCGATTAATATTTGGCATGAACTCCGCCATTTCAAAAATATATGACTACTTCTTTCGACGTTGAGCAACCTAGTAAGCTAACTCACAAGTTAGTAGTACGTACTCCACTCGACGGAGTACCTCCTTCGTTTTGTTCATACCAAATCATGGAGTAGGTACTCAGACCTGAGGTGGTGCTTATCGAACATGAAGATGCTCCATCGTTGAGTAGCTACTCATCGTTTTTATTTATACCAAATCGAAGGAGGTACTCCAAAAGCTGAGTTTTGAGAAGGTACTCCGTTTTATTCATACCACCCAATATAATCGTTATCAGAAAATTATTTTATAATAATATTACAACTAAATTGATAACAAAAACTAAAGTGCATTATAACAAAATCAAAGTAGTTATTTTACAAAATTTGAATATACTACTTTCAACACTCCCACTTTTTGTCAAATACTCACATCAAAGAACGTAGAAAATGAAAACGTTGTCTTGGTAATGCCTTGGTTAAGATATTGGCAATCATGTCGGTTGTTGATACATTTTCCAAATTGAAGTATCCCTCTTCGAATCTTTCACGGATGAAGTGATACCTTACATCAATATGTTTACTGCGTCGATGAAATTCTGTATTCTTTATTAAACGAATCGCACTCTGATTGCCCATGTAAAACCTTGTATCATCCTTTATTTTGTTTGGCATTATTTCTTCAAATAATCGTTGTAAACAAACTAGCTCCTTTACTGCTTCAGATGCTGCTACATATTCAGACTCTGTTGTAGAGAGTGACACGAACTTCTGTCTTGTACTGCTCCAACTGATTATTCCGTCATTGTACTTAAATACAAAACCAGATGTCGATCTTCGTGTGTCAATGTCACCAGCGTAGTCGGCATCACTAAATCCAAATAAATGATGACCTTTATTTGTGTTGTACTGAATTCCATAGCTTGTTGTACCTTTGAGATATTTCAAAATACGCTTGAGATCATTCTCGTATACCACCATTGGTTTTTCCATATACCTGCTCGCATTCCCAATGGCATAACTTATATCTGGCCTTGCACCAAGGGCCAAATAAATGAGACTTCCAACTAGCTGTCGAAATGGAAACTTGCTTAGTTCTGACTCTTCGTAATTTGAAAGTATCTGATTTGGATCAGCTGGAACGGATACTGGATTGCACTCTTCGAAATGAAATCGATGTAAAATCTTCTTAGTAAATGCTGTTTGGTGCATAAATATAGAACCATCATCCTGCTGGTCGATTTCAAAACCAAGAAAACAACCCACTTGCATTTGTTTGATTTCTAAGTGTTCTTGAAGATGTTCTATCATGGATTTTACATCTGCTTCATCGTCTCCAGTAAGTCCACATAAATTGCCATTATAAGTGTTTTTCCATTTTGGTTACTTACAAAAACACAAGAATCTGAATGACATGTTCTAAACCCAAAAAGAGAAATAAATGATTTGAACTTCCGGTTCCAACAGCGTGAAGCTTACTTTAGACCATATAAGCTTTTCTGTAGTCTAGACACACGTCCACTGTTATCATCGAATCCAACTGGTTGCTGCATGAAACAATTTCTTTTAGATCACTGTTCGGTTTTAACATCGAACTGCTTCATGTACATTCTCTTCTCGGCTGCAATTGCAAGAATTGCTCGCAATGATGTAAATCGAACGACTGGGCTGAATGTTTCTAAATAATCAATCCCGTACACGACACACTAATCGTGCCTTGAAGCGTTCGATTGAATCATCCGGGTTCCTCTTCACTTTAAAAACCCATTTGTTGTCAATTACCTTTTGGTTTGTTGGTTTTTCAACCAACGTCCAGGTTTGGTTTTGCAAAAATGAATCGCACTCCTCCTTCATAGCTTTCAACCACTTGTCACTTTTGAACATAAAGCTTCTTCATACGACGTGGGCTCTTCACTGATCGCCAATAAAGCCATTGCTATGGAAGCTCCTTCTTGGCGGTTACGTAATCTTTTTTCTAAAACATTAGCTTCATCAATTTTTGCTTTTTGGAATTGTTTGACTTATCATCCTTTTTGTTGCTTGCTGGCTTTCAGGTTGATGATCATTTTGAACCTCCAAAGCGTCATCATATATAAAAACATTATTAGTTTCTAGTTCCTCTTCGATATCGTTATCTTCGTCGATAAAAGTTACTGTAGATGATTCTTCGCTTTGGAATATGAACGTAAACCTCTGAGCCAAAGGTACGAAAATGTTCAAATTGTGTCCGCTTGTTGTACCAGAGTTCATATGGAGTCTTGCCTTTTACAGTACTGGTTCCTGTACGATTCAAAACAAATACAGCTGTCTGTACTGCCTCAGCCGAAAGTTTAGGATTTAGCCCTTTTGCATAAATCATAGACCGAGCTGATTCCATGATGGTACGGTTCTCACGTTCAATATCTCCATTTTGTTCAAGAGTGTATGCAACCGAACGACGATGAAAAATACCATTTTCTTCCAATAACTTCTTGAAGACATTGTTAACAAATTCTAGGCCATTATCAGTTTGAAGAATCTTAATTGGATGCCCACATTGTTTTTCAGCTATCTTCAAAACTATTTTAAACTTTTCGAAAGCCTCAGATTTATTTTTCAGGAAGTAAACAAAGCAAAACTTTGAGAAATCATCTTTAAAAAGTACAAAATACCTTGATGCACCAAGTGAACTTTCCTCCATAGGTCCACATATATCAGCATGGATGATTTCACCGCACTTTAGAGATCTGTCTGGTCTAGAATTGAAACTAAGCCGATGTTGTTTCCCATATGCGCACCCATCACAGTAAAAGTTTTCAACTATGAATCTTATATTATTGTTTTTCAAAAAATTTCGAACATGAGGTAAATTTTGATGTCCTAGATGTTCATGCAAGATGCGCAACGTATCACTTTTCATAGCCACCATTAATTTGTCGGAAGTTGGCTCAATTATCTTGAAAAGCATTTGAAAACCACCTTTTCTTGCTCCCACTGCCACAACAGTTTCACCATCGAACAACCTGAAAGAATCTCTGTTTGCCCAGCTTGTGTGGCCATCATCCATGGCTTTAGTTGAAGAGAACAGATTTGCATACAAATTTGGTGCATACAAAACATTTTGTATTATCTTCTCTATCCATTCAGTTCCATTGTATGACAACACATTCAGATCGCCTCTTCCAACAGCATGCATCATCTTCTCATCACCAAGAACAACATCGACTGGTTTATCCAATTCAGTAAACGTCATAAGCCAATCACGACGTCTACACATGTGGTTAGTAGCACCTGAATCTACGTACCAGGCATCAGACATTCCCAGAGATTGAACAATTTTACTGAAAAATACTTTCTCCCCGTCTGATCGTGTTTGTTGTTGTACATTACAATCACGTTTCCAGTGTCCAATTAAACCACATTTGAAACATTTGCCAGGTCGCTTCAGTTTGTCGTTCTTCTTTACGCTTGGTAAACAGTGCTACGATTTGAAAGTAAAGCTTCACTCTTCATTACTACACCTGGATGCATATTATCAACTCCAAGTCGACTTTCTTCAACCAAGAACCGGTTCGTCAAGTTGATAATTTTTTTGTTGTTCCTTAGCTGTTGAATCCCATGCCGTAGAAAAATGCCGGTACTCAGATGGCAGCCTCATCAATATTTTTGTAATCAACATACTTTTGTCTATGGTGACACCTGCTATCATTAATTTTTGTACCAAATTTTCTAAAGTTGAAATGTGTGTTGCAATATCATGGGCTGGGTTTTTCTGGTAAAGATAATACTGCTCTTCCAAAAGATGTTTGGCTGAATCTTTCTTTAGATGTTAAATAGTTACATAAATGAATGAGAATCGCAGATCCGCACGAGTTAACAATAATTTTCTGAGCCTTTGCATGATTTTTAGACCATGCTGCCAATTCAGGTGTTTATTTTTGCAACAATATCATAATACAATTTATTAATTCTCTTGAAACAAGATATTTATTGAGAATGAAAACTAAAACAATATAATCGTTATCAGAAAATTATTTTATAATAATATTAAAACTATTTTGATAACAAAAAATAAAGTACAGTATCACAAAATCAAAGTAGTTATTTTACAAAACTTGAATATACTACTTTCAAAAATGTTAAACCTTATTGGAACTATGGAGAACAGTTAATGGATTGAAGTTTTATAGAATACTTATTCTGTTGTCCTTACGTAAGAAGTTTTTGCAAGAAGGTCATTAAGGCCACTAAAGAATTGAGTCCTGTCATCGACGAGCAAGGGATACTTATTTTGGCCAGGAGTATCAAAACATATTAATGATATATGCAAAAGATATGAAACTTGCATCCGAACATCAAAAAGGCAAGCAAAACTTCTACTATTATTCTGATTTTTTAGAGGTTGACGAGATCAAGCCAACTACAGCAGAACAAGTAATACGGATTAGTAAAAAAAATTTTAGTCGAAATGGCATACTACTACTTTCATGGTGAATAATCACCGCCTGACCATCTAAAGATATTTCTGAATACAAACACATTTAGTGGTTCTTGCATTTACTAGTAGTTGTCTATTCTGTTAGCCTGACAACATTCGGAAACATATATACGATTATTTAATTTGTTTGCGTTTTCATTAGATTGCGATAATTTTTCAACTGTAGTTTGCACGACCGATGCTCGGCATAAATCCTCGTTTCTAATCCTCCAAGTGGGTGCAGGGCGGGCAATGATCACTACAGTTGTTATGTGCGATTTTGGCAATAACAGGTGGTTAGCTAAGGTCAGGATGAATCGCTGAGGAGTTCCTTTACTCTTTAATAGTTCAACTCTCCTGATTTTCAAGGTGTTGTGAGCGTTCTTAAAACACAATCCGTGCTGAAGAAATGGAAGGCTGGGGAAAAGCCAGTCATTAACGAGCTCTTTCGGGTGCCTAGGTACAAGGCCCGAAATATTCTTTACCTTACCCCGGTATATCGGCTCTGCCGGGGCTGACCTCCTTTCCGTACTACTCGTAGGACCAAAATAGATTTTTCAAAACCCAAAACCCCAGAATACAACAAAAAAAACAACCAGACATTGATATGACAGACATTGACGAACTTGGCAGCGCGTCAGAAGATGAGCTGCTTGCCTCCAGTCAGGAGACAGCTATCAACATCGGTGGCGAAGGTAGAACTGCTCGTAGTAGTACTCCATCGTCACCAAAACCTTCGGATAGCACTCAGAGCATCAGCGGTGGGTGGGTGCTAACCACAACCCAAAAACAAGGCCAGAAAAAAAAAACACAGGTCCCATCGCACGACTCGCAAGGCCCAGTTCAACAATGCTAGGTTCGTTTTGACAAAAATTGCGAAACGGGAAGAAACGCAGGCATTAAGCGAACGCAATCGTGAATATAAGGAGAAGTTCTCCAAAATAGTTTAAGACTATAACAATTTTTCGAGAGCGGTACTTTTCAGAGGAAAAAGCAAGTTGCAAAGCGCAACAGGTCTCAGGATGAAACTACTCGGCCCTCGAAAAAGAGTAGGGCTCTTCCAGTTCTTGTCAAAAATAAAAAAACACTCTGCCATCCACATCCGGCCGTCAGCCGGTGGCGAAAACTTTGAGTGAGATCGTCAGGGACGACCTTCAAGTTGCGCTGACGGACGAGTTTTCCTCTACAGGGAAACCAGTCCTCGAAGCGTGGAACGCTATTGAGGCTCTAATGCAGGGTATGGTGGTGGAACATATTCTAAAGGGTAAGAGAGAGCCCTCTCCATCCTTCAGCTCTGCTGAGACGGTAAGAGGATATAGAGTGATGAAGTGCAAGGATCAGATGTCGAAGGAATTCCTTGGCCAATGCCAACAAGTCAACGATGTCCTTCCTGCTCTTGATTCATGAGGCAGGAAGGTCACCGATTGCAAATTATCACCGTCTTAATTTTGGCATCAGGGAAGCCAAAGTGAGGATTTTGCCAACTCAAGAGGACGACACAGGAGCTGTCGAAACATCCGACGTGACGTTGGAACCATTGATCGTGGCCGCAACAACAACCAAAAATGCTGCAATTCACGCAGTATAATCTGAAGCACTCAAAAAGTGCTTCAGACAATCTCAGAATCTTCCTCAGGGAGGAAGATTGCTAAAAAACATTTAAAAGTATTTTTATGTCCAAATTTTAGCACTCCAGACCTGACAGTTGTCAGACTGGAGACAGCATGTGTAGGTGGAATATACGTAGGATCGGCGTATATGGCCCACGATCGTATTGCACCACCCGAGGAAGTTGCCACCCTGGTCCATAACATCAACAATGCCAACCTAATACTGGAGTGTGATGCCAATGCCATGTCTATTTGTAACAAAGGCAATATCTCCACCTTCATTTTCCCGCTTACGGATACGTTTGAAGGGTGGGAAGATGTGCTAGACGTTACACTAACAAACAATAATGAACAGGTCAAGTTGGAAAACTGGAAAGTATCTACACTGAAATCATTTTCCGATCACAGGTATATACTTTACGAATTAGGTTTTAACACTAAGCCCCTGCCCCGTTTAGAAACCCCAAAAAAACCGACTGGAACCAATTCAGTCAAGTTGTAAATTCCAAACTAAGAACTGTACCGAATCTTGTTTTAGATTCTGTAGAAGAACTGGAGGCGAAAGTTAGTTTTGAAACGGCTTTGAATGTAGCATTCAAAGCTTCCTGTCCAGTTAGGTACAGCAAAAAAACCTTCCCTCCATGGTGGAATGAAAATCTCTCAAATCTTAGCAAGATTACTAGAAAAACCTTCAATATCTGCTACGTTAGCAACCAATTGCAACCGTACAAGGACTGCCTCAAAGATTACAAAAAAGCGGTATTCGCAGCCTAAAGGCTGGCCTGGAAAGAATACTGTTAATCAATTGAAAATATAAAAGACTCTGCTAGACTAGGCAAAATACTGTCAAAACAACATGGTACTTGGACAGTGGATTCAGCCGAATCTCTAGAGGCTTTAATGACAACCCATTTCCCAGGCTGCAAGGATTACAGCCTAGTAACAGACAATGCCCTTAGTGCTCAGTCAGAACATTTAGAAAATATTCATACTATCATAACCATGAAAAGATTTCCTGGTCTATTACTAGCTTCTCCCCATACAAATCTCCAGGTGTAGATGGCATTATTCCCATAATGCTACAGAAGTTGCATAACACAGCTGTACCCTGGTTAGAAGTATTCTTCACAAATTGCTTCCGGTTTGACTACGTCCCCAAGTTGTGGAGACAAGTCAAAGTTATTTTCATTCCGAAGGTGGGGAGATGGGGACACGAAGCCACATAAGACTTTAGGCCCGTCGCCTCACTTCCTTCGTCATGAAAACACTGGAAAGAATAATTGACATATACATTAGAGGGATTTTAGATAGAAATCCTCTTTCCAAATCACAGCACGCTTACCTAAAAGGGAGGTCAACGGAAACGGCTCTTCACGAGCTCTTCAATTCGATGCAAAGAATATACCCTTGCAACCTTCCTTTCAATAACGTTCTTGCTAATTCGATTCAGAGATCTCTTGTCAAGTTCGGCGTTGATGCTTACATTACAAAATGAATTTTATCCATGTTAAGATCAAGAATCATTCAAGCAACGTTGGGTAACGACCACATCATAAAACTCGTAGATAGGGGTACACCTCAGGGAGGAGTTCTATCCCCCTTACTATGGCTGCTTGTCATGGACACAATCCTTTGTGAACTGGACAACTGTGGTGTAAAGACGGTGGCGTATGCGGATGACCTGGTGGTTATGAAATCAGGGGCGTTTCCTACAGTGATAAGTGATATCGTGGAAACTGTCTTGAAAAGAGTTGACATCTGGGCTACTAGCTGTGGACTAGGTGTCAATCCAAATAAAACCGAATTAATGCTCTTCACCACTAGGACTAAAATTCCCCCCTTCGCCCTACCCAAGTTGAACGGCCACACTCTTTCTCTATCAACAAAAGCTAAATACCTAGGAGTTATTCTGGACCCTAATCTTAGCTGGAAAATCAATATCGAAGAACGTATGTAAGAAAGAAAGCAAGTATAGCCTTCTATGCATGTAGTAAAACTTTCGGGAAAAAATGGTGTTTGAAGCCTAAAATGATATTATGGACTTACACAGCTGTAGTTCGTCCAATTCTAACATACGGATGGATTGTATGATGGCCAGACCTAAGCAAAAAATATAATATAGACAAACTGAAAAAGATTCAAAGAACAGCAAACATAGGTTCCACAGGTGCAATTAGATCTTGCCCAACCGATGCCTTAAGCGTTATTCTTAATCTTTTGCCTCTAGACCTTCACAACAAATACATGGTATCCTCCAGTGCAACCAGGCTTAAAGAAGCAAGCTGTTGGGCAGAAAGACAACATGGTCATGGACAAATTTTAAAACTGTTGCCAATAGATCTTCGCTCAGTCCATATTGACTAGCAATACCCTTGTCTTGACTTTGATAAAAGTTTCAATGTACTTTTTCCTACCAGAGACGAATGGAAAAACGATACGGTGACAAACGAATATGACACCACAATTTTCACTGACATGACGGCTCAAAGATGGTTGATGGAGTTGGGGCGGGTGTTTACTCCGACAAACTTAAAATTAGTCAATCGTTCCGTCTGCCCGACGCTGCCAGCATATTTCAAGCTGAAGTACTTGCTATTAAGGAAACCTGTAAATATTCACAATGTAGCCATTTGTATAGATAGCCAAGCTACAGAGCAGAGCTCTCAGGTTTCAGTGATAGTATAAAAATTTCTCTCATATGGGTCCAAGGCCATAGCGACATCCAAGGCAACGAGAATCAAAGAGGTAGCAAGGTTTGGCAACCTGTAAAATAACTAGAAAGATATGGCAAAGCTATGACAAAACTAGATCGAATGATTTAATAAAACGAAACAGAATAGACACGGCCAGAATCGTTGCAATCGTCACTGGCCATTGGCCAATAGGCAAAAATGCAGCTAAACTGCGCATACCTTTCAACAGCTACTGTCGTAGTTGTAGAAATCCGCTAGAGAAGGAAACTATTGAGCATTTCCTCTGCTACTGTCCGGCCCTGGCTAGGTCTCGCCTCCAGGCATTCGGTAGCCTGTTTCTCGACTACCAAAACGTGCTGTCGAACAATAGGATAAATGATTTTACCGCTTTTCTCGACAGCACCAGTTGGTTATAACAAACCAAGCAATATCTCTATTTCAACTTTCACCTTTGAAGTTTTTGGAACTTCTCCTTAGGACTGGCTATTCGGATTAGCACTTACTCTATTTTTGGCGATAGCATCAGAGTACTGATTTATACCTGGTAGGTATTAATTGCCTTTGAAAGGGCCTAGCCTCATATAGATCTAGTGTAAAGTTATTTGGCAATGGAACCACTTAGCACACAGTGTGAGCTAATTTCTTCCTTTGGGACTGCGGGCACAGACCAACAAATGGTCCCCTTAACTTTTCAAAGCACTCACTCACTCTCCATTTCAACTTTCACTTTTGAAGTTTTTGGAACTTCCCTTTAGGACTGTCTTTTCGGACTAGCACTTACTCTATTTATTGGGGAAAGCATCAAAACACGGATTTATACCTGGTAGGTGTGCCTTGCCTTTGAACGGGCCTAGCCTTATATAGATCTAGTGTAAAGTTAATCGGTCAACTCTCAGTCCGAATGGAACCACCCAGCACACAGTGTGAGCTAGGTTCTTCCCTTGGGACTGCGGACACAGACCAAAAACTGATCCCCTTAGCTTAACAGTCACTACCACCATTGTATATACATTTCTATAGTATTTTCATGCTGAATAATCACCGCCTGGCCATCTTGAGAAACGTGTGATAAACACATTTTTAGGTTCGTGCATTTAATAGTTGTCTATTCTGTAACCCTGACAACAGTCGTAAACATATATTATTTTTGTTTTGTTTACGACTCTTGTCAAGGAAATATGGATTTTAGAGCCAATAAAATACATTATATATTATTAATTTGTTTCGTAGACGACTATTGTTAGGGTAACAGAATAGACACTTAGTAAATGTAAGAACCTCCAAATGTGTAGTTAACAACTTTCTTTAGATGGCGCTGCTCCATGGTTGTACTATAGAAATTTATATACAATGCTACCACTATATCACAAAAAATTAAGTCAAACGAGTTATGGTATCAAAACGGCGCTTTTCTGCGCTAATTTGGTTTCTTCGGAACAGCTGTTCTGCGAAACCGACATCTTACCTACCTACCCTACCTTGAACGACCGATGATAAGTTTTAACTAGCATTTTTTTTCGTAAATCTAAAACAGGTACCCCCAAAAAGTATGTTTTGAAGAAATTTTAAAATCGGTTCCTCCAAAAAGTATGCTTTATTAAAAAAAAAAATGTCCGACTATACGAAATATGTATGCGTAGGAGAGCAATTATTTTTGAAAAGTATGCTTCGATTTATTTCAAACATGTGACAATTGAGAAAATATTAAGCGAGTTTTTTTTAGGAGTCCATATTTTCAATAAATGTGGTTTCCGTTTGCGATTTACTGTTTTGCATTTTCGTTACAAAAACTAAATCAACAACACAAATAATTTAAACGAAAAACAAATTTAATAAAATTGATTAAACTGAATGAAATTTAAGAAAATTGTGTCTCCTTGATAATTAGGAACATTTATATTAATCGAGAACAATGATAAAAGAAATTAAAAAACAAAAATGTTTTGAAGTACATCACCTATACAATTGTATCTCGAAATTGAAATATGATATGCGTCTATACAATCTAATTGCAGACTTGCAGAGGATTTTTTTTAATTTTAAAAATGTTTTTTTTGTATATCGAGAAGGGTACAAAGAAACTAATTTCAGATTTTCAGAGGAACAAAATAGGAACTAAACTTTTTTTTAATTTTGAAAATGTGTTTTTTATATCTCGAGAACGGAAAGAGCTACAAAATAATTAAAGACACATTTGTAAAGGTACAAATAGATACAGTAAAAAAATTCAAAATTGTTTGTGTTTGCTGGCATGAAAAAGCAAACTTGTATCTTAAGAACGGAAAAGGTAACAACAAAATAAGTAAATAAAAATTAATGATTTTTTTTTTTTTTTAAGTTTGGAAATGTGGTTTTTGTATTTCGAGAACGGGAAGAGGTACAACAAAATAAAAGTCAGATTTATAGAGATACAAAATAGGAACATTAAAGAAATAAAAAAATGTTTGTGTTTGCTGACTTGAAAAAAAACACACCTGTATCTCAAGAACGGAAAGAGGTACACAAAAATTAAAGACAGATTTGCAGAGGTAAAAAATAGGTACAATAAAAATTCAAAAAATTTTGTGTTTGCTCGAAAGAGGTAAAAAAAGAGGTAAAAAAAGACAGATTTAGAGAGGTACAAAATAGGCACAATTTAAAAATAAAAAAAAAATTGTGTTTGCTGGCTTGAAAAAAAACACACCTTTTAGGAACGGGTTATCGACAGAACCCAGCTTAAATGTGTACTTTGTCATAGCGGAGGACACCCTGCTAACTATCGGGGATGTCCAAAGTTTCAGGACATGAAAAAAAAAACAAAATAGTCTCAAAGCAAATAATAGAGGAGAAACGACCACCAGCCCGTCCTCTCCCAACGCCCGTCAATCCCCAGATTTCTTACGCCCAAATGGCGTCTGAAAGGGAAAGAACGGTACAGCCTCAACCAATGGTAGCCAAACAGGTCCCCCTGCCTAAGGCGCCGGCGAAAGAGGTGGATCTAATGACTGTGTTGCTGGCCATTCAGGGTCAGTTAACAGGTCTTCAAAAAGAGATCCTGGAGCAGGCAACTAGAGTGGATCATCTCTACTCTATTCTGCCGAGCTTAACGCTTAACGGTTAAAGGCGCGCTGCCAGATAGACCCTTAAAAGTCCTCGCTGTGAATGTAAATTCACTGGTTAGGATCCAACGAATAGCAAATCTCTTTCACCTCTTGCAAGATCAAAGTCCTGATGTGCTTTTGGCTAGCGAAACTAAGCTAAATCAGAAGCACAAACTGACTCATAATACTACAATAATAGGGGGTGGGGTCGCAATCTTTGTACGAAAGAGCATTAGTCATAAAGTAATTTATAAGAATGAAGTGCGCAGGTTCGGGTTGCTAGAAGCCTGCATCATATGCATTTCTCTCCACCAGTGGAAACAAATGTCTGTAATCGCGGTGTACGCACCAGAAGCACCTCAGCCAGCTAATTTTACAGCAGAACTCGAAAAACTTTTTGAATGCCTTAGATTGAATTTGGAGGAGAACTTTTATCTCATGGCCGGTGATTGGAACGCCAAACATGAAGATTGGGGAAATCAAATACAAAATCCTAGAGGGAACCATCTATTTAATTGGATGGGTCGGTACAATATTGAGTATAGAATCGATCTTTTTGCTACAGATAGGCCGTCGTTTCCAAGAAGCGGTGCATTTCTGGACCGACTGCTAATTGATTCAAGACTGACAATTACTGATACAGTGACTCAAGATACAAAAAACTGTTTACAAACGATTGACGACGACAGTGACCACAACGGACTTTTTGCTGTGGTTCAACTTCCAAACGAACTCGTGGAGTTAGAGGAGTATGTGCCTGAGCATACTTACAACTACAGTAAAATGCGATGGTCACGCTTTTCCAACACCTTGACAAGAGAATTACGTTCAAAAAAATGACAGAAATTTAACAAACGAAGAGATCGACGGATACCTACTACAAATGGACGAGGCCATAAAACAAACAATGCGTACGACTATTCCACGTTACAAAGAACAAGACGCAACCGCCAAGTACCGAAACGCGACAATTGACGCACTACACAGACAAAAAAGTGGACTGCTTACAAGACTAAAACTTTTGTACAGACGGTTCACTGATAGACATAATTCGGAGATTGGGACTCTGAAGTCTTCGATTAAAAACATCAATCAATTGATAAAGCAGAATTATAGGTTGACTATTAATTCCTATTGGAATAATAGAATTCGGGCTATTAACTCTAGTGACCCAAGTATGTTTCCTAAAATTAATAAAATTTTCAGACGGAAAGATCAAAATGACCTTCCATGTCTCAAGCTTCAGAAAACGATTGAAAACGAAAACTTACTTTTGAACGCAGGCATAGATCAAGGGGATGCTGTTTTTAATGATGATTTCTTCATTATCGAGGATCCTAAGGAAAAAGTGGAGGCTGTGGGGGCTGCTTTTCAGCAAGTGTATAAGGTGAATACCAGTATTCGCCCAAATCATGAACTGGAAAGCAGAGCCCTGCTTCACCACTCCGACCTTCGAAATGATATAACGCAATGGCGATCCGAGAACCGCTCTTTTTTTTTGGGTTCAATGAAGAACACTTGGCAAACGCCATCATCGCCGAGCGAAACGGGTCTGATTCCCTGTTAATTTCGAAGCTAGAACTTCAGATTATTTTCGATTCATTGAAGAAAAAGAAGTCGGCAGGAGTAGACGGTATACCCAATATTGTACTACAACATCTACCTCAGGATGCAGTCGACATTTACACCACATTGTTTAACAACGCACTGAATAATGCATATTATCCAGTGCGTAGGAAGACAGCAGTGGTACATCCTCTCTCTAAAAAGGGGAAGGATAACTCCAATCCGGCAAATCTACGGTCGATAAGTCTTCTTCCGAGTATCAGTAAGGTATTCAAAAAAGTCCTCAATAGGGCTTTGTTCAAATGGGCTGAGGACAAAAAAAATTTTTCCTGATAAACAGATCGGCTTTAAGGCAGGACACGATACCATTCATGCCGCGTCTAAGCTTGTTTCTGGAATTCAATGGAACAATGCGAAAAAACAGTGCACGGGTGCCTGTCTGGTTGATTTGGAGAAAGCTTTCGACACCGTATGGTTAGAAGGTCTGTATCTAAAGATGACCAGACTTGGTATTAGTAAATCATTATTGTATATACTTTATGATATGCTCAACGGTAGAAAGTTTGTTGTCAAGGGTGGCAGTGTAACGTCTACAAAAATATTTGAAATAAAAAATGGTCTGCAGCAGGGAGCGGTTAACTCACCGATTCTTTTCAACATTTACACTAGCGATCTTATAAGTAGTCTAAGTCATGCAATTGCGTATGCCGATGATCTAATAGCGTACAGAACAGGTCCAAAAGTTGAAGTTATCAAAATTCTTTTGCAGATTCAGCAATGTTGCGATGACTGGAAGTTGAAAATCAACTTTCAGAAGCTTCTGCCTTTCTAGAGCTTCTGCCGATACGAGAAAGAACTGGCGAAAACTTGTGATCGTTGGACGCCTTGGACAGCCACTGGCAAGTAAAAGTGTCGTGAAGTACCTTGGCATCTGGCTGGATCAATATCTGTATTTCGACAGACATATAGATGCTGCTCTGACCAGGGCTAGGGGAGCCTTTGCCCTGACAAGACGCCTGTTTTACAGCAGCCATCTTGATACGGGGTGAAGGTGATTTGTTACATGGCTTTAATCAGGCCGATGATTGCCTATGGATGTCCTGTGTGGTTCAACGTTGCACCATCTCAAATGGGAAAGATTTGGGTATTTGAGAGGCAGTGTCTTAGACACTGCCTTGGATTGCACAGAACACCAGAGTCGGAGTACATAAAATATTATTCCAACGAGGTTCTATACAACAGGGCTTACATAAACAGAATAGATAATTTTTTAATCAAGCTGATTCGGGGTCATATCGCAAGAGCGATGACTTCAACTAATGGCTTGATTTTCGGGGCTTACTACCCCAAAGATGAATACTACGAAAGTGTGTATCTAAGCGGATTTATCCCACCCGACGCTTTCCTCTTTTTAGACAGTCGAGGGCTGATACAGGATAGTTCGGCGGTACCGCTGATCTACCACGTCGGCCGAAAAACTGTGGATAGGCGACTCCTTTATGGTCGTGACGTCGTCGCAGAAAGCGGAGCAGAGCGCCTTCGGTTCAGTAGGGCTGTGTCGGAAAGGGACCAGATAGATAGATTGGACCAAAATCGCCAGTTCTGGTGGTTGAATGATTGGTAAAATAATTTAATACCTAGAAAAACTACCAACCAAACCCAAGGTCTTAACAAAATATGTGGATGACATATTTGCCATAGTAAAAGTGAAAGATATCGAACAAACTCTAACTACCCTTAACAGCTTTCATAGAAAAATACAATTTACAGTTGAGATTGAAACAAATAACAAATTAGCTTACCTGGACACAATAGTCATTCGCAAAGAAGGACAACTTAAAATGGATTGGTTCGAAAAACCAACTTCATCCGGTAGATTAATTAACTTCTCTTCCCAACACCCTAAACAAATAATTTTCAACACAGCCAAAAACTTGATACATAGAGTACTTTCAATTAGTGACACAGAATACCACATCAATAACAAAATAAAGATAAAAGACATATTACAAAAGAACGCTTTTCCGCAACAAATAATAAAAACACTAATAACACAGTATGAACATCGAACTATCCACCCACCAGAGGAAAAAGAAAACAAAATCTACAAATCCTTTACATATATCAAAGAAATAGCAGACCGGTTCAAAAATGCAAAACTTCTAGATACAGAAAAATATAAATTAGCTATGAAATCGACAAATACAACTTCACAACTCTACACCAACCTTAAAACAAAAATAGACAAAATGGCACATTCAAATTTAATTTACAAAATTAATTGTAATGGCAACTCAGACGAAGAATGTAACCAAATCTACATAGGAACAACTAAACAAAAACTTAAAAGTAGACTCCCAGGCCACAAATCTGATATAAAAAGCAACGCACTCCAGAAGACAGCACTGGCATCACATTGCATAACTTTCCGGCACTCCCCCGACTATGATAACGTCAAAATAATGCAGCGAGAAGAACACCAAAACAAAAGGATGACGAGACGCTGCATATCATCAATGCTGATAACACAATGAACAGGAGAACCGACATGGAAGACGTCAGCCCATACTACAAGCACTTGGTGGAGAAGAAGAAAAGAAAAAGCTCTGCAATATGATCTCTGTGCGTTATATATTTGTTGGACTTGTTACTTGTCAGTTAAAATTTATACAGTGTAGACCCAAAAATAAATAAATTATTTAATATAAATGTAAAAATAATATTGTAAGTAATATCTGTACTGTGAATAATTTGTAAATATTTGTTAACATATATATCAATACTAATATAGAAACCATTGTTCACCTGATGATGTCCATATACATGTACGAAACGTCATGACAAACAAAATATTTGTTTCATTTGACCTAAAGCCCATTCAACAATAGCTTACATATAGTAACAAAAAAGGTCACCAACATCTTAAGATATAATTATCGGAGGGCACGCCGAATTAAATTTCCATCAAACATCTACCATCTTGGTCCAAAAACAACAAAATGGCTTTCTACAACAGTATGAGAGATAAATATGGTAACAAATTTTGCAGCACATTGAAGCAACACAGAAAGCTGAGCACGATAAGAGTAAAAACAACAACAAGTAAGAATTTTCTTTTGAGCTGCAGAAAGCTCGGACTGATACCAAACTTTATCACGAATACAACAACACATCTAGAAGAATTATTCCAACAAGATATCGGTAAAAAACACTCTTTATTAAAATCTTTACAAAAAACAATATTCAATTTCCACTGCAAAATTTTGAACCTCTTCATTTCAGCTAAACACAAAAACTTAACCTCCACGGTAAAAATAACTTAAAATATTGAAAGCTCTATTTTATCAACTTTGACAGAAGAAGAGTACATAAACTTTCTTTTTTATGACCAAACACAGACCAACAATAGAAAAGAAAAACTTGAACGAACACACGATAAAAAACTAACATCGCTTAAGGATAGGATGAAAGAGAAATACGGCATTCGCTTAAATCAAAAGTGGTTTGTCAACAAAACCAGTGTTCCCATTCCAGAAGAAATACAATACTTACTTTCGTTAGGTCCCAAGTACGCACTCCCTAGTACTATTCACTCCACTTCTAACTCCTTTTTCAAAATCATCGCAGACGGTGAAGATTGCATCCAAACAATAAACGACAATGATGAAAAGGAGAAAGCGCGGGGAAAATTTGCAAATATGCTCAATAATTGTATGGAGAAGAAAAAGTTTTCGGAATTCAATAAATATATAACTAACATTCTCAACGAAACAAAACAATTTCTGTATAAACACAGAGAAATTTACATCGTTGCAGCGGACAAGGGTAACGTGACGGTAGCAATATACAAACATGACTATGACACAAAAATGAAAACAATGATGGAAGACAGAAATGTATATTGGCCAATTCGAAGCGATCCCACGAACAAACTGCAAGAGAAAAACAACACCCTTGTTTAATATTTGTTTGAAAACCAAATAATCGACCAACGTCAAAAACAAATTATGACCACTTATAATTCCGTTGCTCCCAGACTGTATGGACTTCCCAAAATCCATAAGGAAGGTCTTCCCCTACGCCCTATATGTTCGTCTACAAAAGTTCCGTGTTACAACTTGGCCAAATATCTTATAAGTATTTTGAAAAATCTTACATCAGATTCCAAATTCAATGTTAAGGATTCACTCCAATTTAAAAATAAATTACATGGGCTAAAAATGGAAAATGACGAAGTTCTGGTGTCATTTGATGTAATATCTCTTTTTACAAATATTCCCCTTAAAATGGCACTAGAACTAATCAGTAAAAACTGGGGAAAAATTAAGGAACACACCCTTATCAAAAAGCCCAAATTTCTCGAACTTCTAAGATTTTGTATAATTAACAACAACTATTAGGTTTATTGCAACAAAACGTACCAGCAAAAAGATGGTATGCCGATGGGAAACCCAGCTTCACCCGTAATAGCGGACATCATTCTCGAAGAGCTCCTAAGCAACTGCCTAAAAAAACTACCAACCAAACCCAAGGTCTTGACAAAATATGTGGATGACATATTTGCCATAGTAAAAGCGAAAGATATCGAACAAACTCTAACTACCCTTAACAGCGTTCATAGAAAAATACAATTTACAGTTGAGATTTAAACAAATAACCAATTAGCTTACCTGGACACAATAGTCATTCGCAAAGAAGGACAACTTAAAATTGATTGGTTCCAAAAACCAACTTCATCCGGTAGATTAATTAATTTCTCTTCCCAACACCCTAAACAAATAATTTTCAACACAGCCAAAAACTTGATACATAGAGTACTTTCAATTAGTGACACAGAATACCACATCAATAACAAAATAAAGATAAAAGACATATTACAAAAGAACGCTTTTCCGCAACAAATAATAAAAACACTAATAACACAATATGAACATCGAACTATCCACCCACCAGAGGAAAAAGAAAACAAAATCTACAAATCCTTTACATATATTAAAGAAATAGCAGACCGGTTGAAAAATGCAAAACTTCTAGATACAGAAAAATATAAATTAGCTATGAAATCGACAAATACAACTTCACAACTCTACACCAACCTTAAAACAAAAATAGAAAAAATGGAACATTCAAATTTAATTTACAAAATTAATTGTAATGGCAACTCAGACAAAGATTGTAACCAAATCTACATAGGAACAACTAAACAAAAACTTAAAAGTAGACTCGCAGGCCACAAATCTGATATAAAGAGCAACGCACTCCAGAAGACAGCACTGGCATCACATTGCATAACTTTCCGGCACTCCCCCGACTATGATAACGTCAAAATAATGCAGCGAGAAGAACACCAAAACAAAAGGATGATCATTGAGACGCTGCATATCATCAATGCTGATAACACAATGAACAGGAGAACCGATATGGAAGACGTCAGTCCATACTACAAGCACTTGGTGGAGAAGAAGAAAAGAAAAAGCTCTGCAATATGATCTCTGTGCGTTATGTTTATATAATTTTTCTTGTTATATTTGTCGGACATGTTACTTGTCAGTTAAAATTTATACAGTGTAGACCCAAAAATAAATAAATTATTTAATATAAATGTAACAATAATTATTGTAAGTAATATCTGTACTGTGAATAATTTGTAAATATTTGTTAACATATATATCAATGCTAATATAGAAACCATTGTTCACCTGATGATGTCCATATACATGGACGAAACGTCATGACAAACAAAATATTTGTTTCATTTGACCTAAAGCCCATTCAACAATAGCTTACATATAGTAACAAAAAAGGTCACCAACATCTTAAGATATAATTATCGGAGGGCACGCCGAATTAAATTTCCATCAAACATTTACCATCTTGGTCCAAAAACAACAAAATGGCTTTCTACAACAGTATTAGGGATAAATATGGTAACAAATTTTGCAGCACATTGAAGCAACACAGAAAGCTGAGCACGATAAGAGTAAAAACAACAACATGTAAGAATTTTCTTTTGAGCTGCAGAAAGCTCGGACTGATACCAAACTTTATCACGAATACAACAACACATCTAGAAGAATTATTCCAACAAGATATTGGTAAAAAACACTCTTTATTAAAATCTTTACAAAAAACAATATTCAATTTCCACTGCAAAATTTTGAACCTCTTCATTTCTGCTAAACACAAAAACTTAACCTCCACGGTAAAAATAACTTAAAATATTGAAAGCTCTATTTTATCAACTTTGACAGAAGAAGAGTACATAAACTTTCTTTTTCATGACCAAACACAGAACAACAATAGAAAAGAAAAACTTGAACGAACACACGATAAAAAATTAACATCGCTTAAGGATAGGATGAAAGAGAAATACGGCATTCGCTTAAATCAAAAGTGGTTTGTCAACAAAACCAGTGTTCCCATTCCAGAAGAAATACAATACTTACTTTCGTTAGGTCCCAAGTACGCACTCCCTAGTACTATTCACTCCACTTCTAACTCCTTTATCAAAATCATCGCAGACGGTGAAGATTGCATCCAAACAATAAACGACAATGATGAAAAGGAGAAAGCGCGGGGAAAATTTGCAAATATGCTCAATAATTGTATGGAGAAGAAAAAGTTTTCGGAATTCAATAAATATATAACTAACATTCTCAACGAAACAAAACAATTTCTGTATAAACACAGAGAAATTTACATCGTTGCAGCGGACAAGGGTAACGTGACGGTAGCAATATACAAACATGACTATGACACAAAAATGAAAACAATAATGGAAGACAGAAATGTATATTGGCCAATTCGAAGCGATCCCACGAACAAACTGCAAGAGAAAAACAACAGCCTTGTTTAATATTTGTTTGAAAACCAAATAATAGACCAACGTCAAAAACAAATTATGACCACTTATAATTCCGTTGCTCCCAGACTGTATGGACTTCCCAAAATCCATGAGGAAGGTCTTCCCCTACGCCCTATATGTTCGTCTACAAAAGTTCCGTGTTAAACTTGGCCAAATATCTTATAAGTATTTTGAAAAATCTTACATCAGATTCCAAATTCAATGTTAAGGATTCACTCCAATTTAAAAATAAATTACATGGGCTAAAAATGGAAAATGACGAAGTTCTGGTGTCATTTGATATAATATCTCTTTTTACAAATATTCCCCTTAAAATGGCACTAGAACTAATCAGTAAAAACTGGGGAAAAATTAAGGAACACACCCTTATCAAAAAGCCCAAATTTCTCGAACTTCTAAGATTTTGTATAATTGACAACAACTATTAGGTTTATTGCAACAAAACGTACCAGCAAAAAGATGGTATGCCGATGGGAAACCCAGCTTCACCCGTAATAGCGGACATCATTCTCGAAGAGCTCCTAACAACTGCCTAGAAAAACTACCAACCAAACCCAAGGTCTTGACAAAATATGTGGATGACATATTTGCCATAGTAAAAGCGAAAGATATCGAACAAACTCTAACTACCCTTAACAGCTTTCATAGAAAAATACAATTTACAGTTGAGATTGAAACAAATAACCAATTGGCTTACCTGGACACAATAGTCATTCGCAAAGAAGGACAACTTAAAATGGATTGGTTCCAAAAACCAACTTCATCCGGTAGATTAATTAATTTCTCTTCCCAACACCCTAAACAAATAGTTTTCAACACAGCCAAAAACTTGATACATAGAGTACTTTCAATTAGTGACACAGAATACCACATCAATAACAAAATAAAGATAAAAGACATATTACAAAATAACGCTTTTCCGCAACAAATAATAAAAACACTAATAACACAGTATGAACATCGAACTATCCACCCACCAGAGGAAAAAGAAAACAAAATCTACAAATCCTTTACATATATCAAAGAAATAGCAGACCGGTTGAAAAATGCAAAACTTCTAGATACAGAAAAATATAAATTAGCTATAAAATCGACAAATACAACTTCACAACTCTACACCAACCTTAAAACAAAAATAGACAAAATGGAACATTCAAATTTAATTTACAAAATTAATTGTAATGGCAATTCAGACGAAGATTGTAACCAAATCTACATAGAAACAACTAAACAAAAACTTAAAAGTAGACTCGCAGGCCACAAATCTGATATAAAGAGCAACGCACTCCAGAAGACAGCACTGGCATCACATTGCATAACTTTCCGGCACTCCCCCGACCATGATAACGTCAAAATAATACAGCGAGAAGAACACCAAAACAAAAGGATGATCATCGAGACGCTGCATATTATCAATGCTGATAACACAATGAACAGGAGAACCGATATGGAAGACGTCAGCCCATACTACAAGCACTTGGTGGAGAAGAGGAAAAGAAAAAGCTCTGCGTTATGTTTATATAATTTTTCATGTTATATTTGTCGGACATGTTACTTGTCAGTTAAACTTTATACAGTGTAGATCCAAAAATAAATAAATTATTTAATATAAATGTGACAATAATTACTGTAAGTAATATCTGTACTGTGAATAATTTGTAAATATTTGTTAACATATATATCAATGCTTATATAGAAACCATTGTTCACCTGATGATGTCCATATACATGGACGAAACGTCGTGACAAACAAAATATTTGTTTCATTTGACCTAAAGCCCATTCAACAATAGCTTACATATGTTAAGCTTTTATCAAAATAATTTAAATTTGGAGCTTATGAAATTATATATAACTGCTGCCCTGCCTTGCCTAATCTAAGATGCCAATTCTTCAGCCAATACTTTATTGACAAATTTACCGAACTTTCAGTTGTGAGTATAGGTAATCTCCTTGGCCTTTTAAATACAACTAAAAGGCTATAAAACGTAACAAACCGTATCAATATCCTACCTCTTCTATGGGTTGACAAAAAATATTTTCTTAAGCCGTGTAGGCGGGCAAAGTCTACTGCGGGTATCATGTAATTCCCTAAAGCGAACTGATCTCACGGAAATCTGGTTCTACCCTGAGCCATCCAGCAACCTGCCTGTTTAGGTTTTTAGCGAAGACAACCATATCGGAGCTAACAGCCTGGCATAAAGCCTGGTGGAGGGAATGGGCCACTTCCCTTGGGTGAGGTATCCGAGGATCTCTTTGCTTTCCATATGGAAGTGACTAAGGGCTTTACTCCCAATCAAAACAATTTCAAACCCTATAACATAACTCACTAATATCTCACCTTTTCCATGGGCCGACAAAACGGATCTAAAGAACTACATGATTTCCGCAAGAACCATTTCTTTAGCCGTGTAGGCGGGTTATGTCTACTGGGGAAATCATGTCTTTCCCTAAATTGAATAGATCTCACGGGGAAACATTGTTCTACCTTTATCCATCCAGCACCCTGACTGTTTAGGTTTTTGACGAAGACAGACATATCGGAGCTAACAGCCTGGCATAAAGCCTGGTGGGGGGTATGGGCCAATTCCCTTGGCTGAGGTACTCGAGTATCTCTTGTTTTCTTATGGAAGTTGGTAATTAAGGGATCACCTCCCAAGCAACACAATTCCATACCTTAAAACACCACAGTCATCAAAACGTTATCCCAACCTCCACAAAATAATAGGTCTCTTGAGTTTATGGTATCAAAACGGCACCAAGCGCTAATTGGGTTTTATTCTAGCAAAATAGCCGCCATTCCTACCTAACTACTTACCTTTATATATGTATCTGACGTTTTGTTATTTCTTTTAGTCAAAATACTAAAAAAAATTAATATGGCTTACAAAAAGTTAACTGCACTTCAAAAGAAAAGAAAATAACAAAATACCCTAAAAGACTTTTGACTGCAGTCAAAAGATTTATTGTCTAAAAATTAATTGCAATCAAATAGACTTAAAAAAAGTGAAAAGAGTTACAGTTAATTGACTGCAGTCAAAAGACTATCTGACTAAAAATTTTAATACACCAGAACAAAAGAATTTGTAGTGACTTAAAAGACTAACCCCAGTTAAAAGTACTGCAGTTAATTAACTTTTATTCACTTAACTGTTTTCATTAACTGCACAGTTAAAAGTACTGACTGTTTACTGCTCTTTTTGCAGTTAAGTACTTTTCTAAGCTAAAATATAAAAAAAAATAGTCTTATTCGTGACTTAACTGCAATTCCAAAAAGACTGCATTTTTACAACTCTGCTTTCGACATGGTCCTATGGAACCGGATTAACTAGTATGATCTATGGGGTAACAAAAATAAAAGTAGTCATTGAATCCAAATAAATAAACGATAACACCAAAATTTTTAAATTTTCTGTAGAAATTCAAGCATAGATATTGAAAGATTGCTTGGTTCACCACTAAAGAGGAGTTTGATGAATTTTTTTCGAAAAAGGTCGATTGAAAAATCAGTAAAACCTGGAAAAGCAGGTATAGATTACCGCAACCATATGTAGAATGGCTTGTGGGTCACAATGGCGTGGCCGCAACCATAATGCATTGACGATTTTGAGTCGTGGCTATAATCCATAATATGCGTGGCCATAATCAAAGACATAATGGATTGTGGGTCGCAACATGCTTAACCGCAACTAAATGCAGATTGGATTATGGATCTCAATATGCGTGGCCATAATCAAACACATAAATGGATTATGGGTCATAATATGAGTGGCCATAATCAAACACATAAAGGATTGTGGGTCACACAAAATGCAGAATAGGTTATGGGTCTCAATTCAAAAATGCGTGGCCATAATCAAACACAAAATAAATTGTGGGTCACAATACGCGGGGCCGCTAATTGGTCTACAACATGCGTGTCCGTAACCATGACAAAGACGGTTTTTTCGGTCACAGTATGTCTGGCCACAACCAAACACATACAGAACAGCTTGTGTTCCAATATGCTTGAACGTAGAATATGACGAAAATCGAAGTTCGAGAGATTTGGTATGCCGTAAGCTAATAAAAAACGAGAAAACAGCGCCAACCAAGTACGAAACGTCGATCTTTGCATAGCCGTCTAGAAAAGACAAATAATGTTTAACTGCCGTTTGACCAAATTAAAGAATCCGCCGACTCATCAAGGGGGAATGCGCCAAAACTTCAGCATAAGCTATATACCAAAGATAATGGATGTTACATGCAGTTACATGTGGCGATACCAACATAGATATAATAGCGGACCGAATATAAAAGGTAAATGGGAGTCAACTGAACAGATCTGTTCATTTGATCTACCAGCTGGACTTTCGACAATGGTTCTTAAATAATCAATAAGTTATGTATCTTATAACAAAACTTCTTATTACATAACAAGTAAGCTACATTCATATTAAACTCTTAAGTAAAAGTACGCTCTGATTATCAACATTTTGCAAATATTAAAATAAAGAACAGGTTTGCAAAATGTTAAAAGCGCGGGCTTTTTTATATTATTTGAGTAGTATAAATAGGTAACTCCTGCGTCAACTTGGCACGGCATGATGCCTGCATGCATGCCTACTGGTATGATTTCCATACAAATGCATGCACTCCTTTGACCCAGTTGTTACATAGGTTTTTTTCGTACTAAATGTTGCATATTTGTCGTAAAAGCATTGCATACTTTGCCCCTGAACTAGGTTTTTGTACTAAAATAGCATATTTGTTGCTTAAGCATTGCATACTTTAGCACTGAATGAGTGCGGTTTCAGGTTCTGGTATGGGGTATGGTTAGATAATACCTGAAGCACTGGGTTTTTCGTTGTGGGTTCTTACGTATGCTTAGCCAAAACATTGAATACCGAACAATGTTTTTTTTTTTGGTTTTGGTATATGACAGCGAGCGAAACCAAGTCACTTAATCTAGTAAGAACAAAGCAAGTTAGTTGGATATTTTTGTCCATTGTTTTCCATTCAAATTTCTTCCCTATGATGAGCGAATAAAGTCAAGAGAATATTATCAACATTCTTGAACCCATGTCCAAGACGATCCAGCCTTAGTAAAAAAGAAGTGAAACAGTTTGTTTTTTTTAAATCATGAATTTATTTTTTCAATAGTACCAATAAAATAGAGTCTAATACATTTTTTTTTTTTTGTTTTTTGTCAAGTTAAATAAGTAACATCTTTTTGTTTTTTTTTTCAAATAAATAAGTGAATTACATTTTTACTTTTTTTTCAAAAAATGAAATATATTATTATTAAAATAAAAACAAAATTATAACTACCTATTTATAATCTTTTTTTTTATTTTTCAAGTTAAATATATTACATCTTTTTTTTCAAATAAATAACTAAATTGAATTTTATTTTTTCAAAACAAATTAAATAGGTGCATCATTATTACGAAAATAAATAAAAAATAAAAAATTAAATACATATACAAATTTTACAGTTTTTGAATTTTTTTTTTATTTAAGGACAATTACATTATTCAACCATTTGCTGTATATTCCTATGACCCCAAGCAAGGGTGCTGATATTATCATCACAAATGTACCTTTTGGTATCCTTAAAACTTAATGCAAGTTTGTTAAGGTTTTCAGTATAAATAGTATGTAACTTGCTTCTAAAAGTTAGCATACTTTCATACTTGTCAACCTTATCAAACAGACACCTCTTGTAATCCTCTATTCTTAGACGTTTTGTCGCAGATCTTTTGACTCCTTTCGCTTTTTGGACGGATTTAGAAGTTTGCACAGTAAACGAGTACATTTTCGCTCTTAAGCCGACAAATTCCAACATTTTATTGCCACAGGTTTCGTCTTTGAACATACCTAAGACTTTTTTATTTAACCTGGGAATATTATGCTGGTTGTTGGGATCAAAGTCAGATGTATCGAACCTCGCTGGTATATCATCCAAAATATCTGAATAAAAATCTTCGGAATTAATGGTGTAGATAAATGAATCTGTGTCCATATAATTCAGAAGTACATTTTCATTATATTTTGGCTTGATATAGTCGTAGTGGAAATCGTACATGAGAAACTTTGACAACTCAAGAACGACAAATCCTAAGTATATTGGCTTGTTTAGAGTTATGTTGCACTTTTTCAATTGTATAGTTAGTAATGGGTTGACATTATCATCTTCATCATTTTCATTGACAAACTGCAATGAACTGTGAAAATTTGGTTTAGCTATTAATGCTCTAGCACCCAATGATTTCCTCCTGTTTTCCCAACGTGTCACAATTCGAACATCAGTTCGTTTCTCAACATTTTCCATCGTTTTACCATAAATACAAAGATTCATGTGCTTGTAAAACTTTTTTTGGCATTCATTTTTGCTTTGTTGCCTTTTAATCGTGTTGATGGAAATGTATTTTTCAAGCCAATTTGACTGCTTAAATTTCATGACACGGTGGACTTTCTTTAAAATCAAACCATGTTTCAGGGATTGTTTCAAAGTATCAATATGAATAACATAATTGAGTTTGGGAAGGAAGCTAGCAACCAACTTTTTTGATTTAGAACCCGGTGTAGATATGTTTTCCGGACAAAACGGTAAATCATTATGAAGATCATGTAGAGTATCAGGATACTCTAAATCAACTTCCAAAACATAACCCACATCCGAAACAATGAGATTATTGATAAAATCTATTGAAAAATTAAGAGGATCCTCCCATTCAAAACCTCCACAAGGTAGTTTTTGTGACATTGCCCAGCCATATAAATTATTGGCGTCTAAATATATCAAATAAGAAGACGGCTTTTGAGAATCATAGGTTTCAACGAATTTATTATTCGCTTTAGAATACCTACGACTGCATTGTGTCAGTCCCCCTCTTATACCTTTTTGGAAGAAGTTATTTTTCTCAATATCGGTTGAGCTCCAATTCTACCTTGGTAATCTTTAACATTGCATCCCAGGATAAACCAGGAGCAGTGTAATAGTTAGAAGGATCCAGTTGATATGCATGCATGCAAACTTTTCTGAAGTTCTCGAAAATGTCTGCTAGCAGTACAACATCACTTATAAGATAAATTTTTAAATAATCTTCCATTGTTTCGCAATGAAAATGGGTCCAAACGTCAAGTGCCAACTGATAATCCTCTACAGAGCATTCTTCATTAGTTAATTTATTGAAAAACTTTGCTCTCTGAGGAAGGCATGTCACATTTAGTTTATGCCATGAATCAATATACTCATAAGGAAAAACTCCTTTTCTCTTCACAAGGTCTAAACTTTGCGGTGTTTGAAAACACTTGCTTGTGATGATGTAATCACTTGGCAAAAGATTTTGAGTTAAACTATCAATACTTTCGCTCAAAAAGCGAAAAGAGTCTAAAAACCTAAGTTCAATGGTATTTTTCTCATCTATAGCAATACGCTTTGAAATAGAGACATATTTCTCTTTATTCAAAGCTATTACTTTTATTTCACCATCGATTTCTCGAAGTGATTTAAAAAATAGATGTGAATCATAACCAGACAGGTTATGCAAAAAAATAGGGAAATACCTAGGTAGCCTAAATTTAAGATTGCACTCATTATGTGCTGCACCACGATAATTACCCGTTAAGTGACAATGATCCCTCACTTTTCGTTCTCCAGCGTTGATTCTCTTTCGACAAATCACACACATCACTGCTAGGCTGAAGTATCTTCTCTGGTCTTCGGTTAGGGGCTTCATTGGAGTCACCGTTTTAATATGCTTGTGAAACTTGTCCACAGTGTCCTTCACCAAATTTCTAACGAATTCGCTGGCACAATTTTCACCTGTTCAATAAAAATACAAATAAGAAAATTAGTAAAAAATAAATAAAAAAAAAAATATATATATATATATATATATAAATAAAAACAAAAATAAACATTGAGTGTTATTTACCTACGAATGTCCGCATCAAATCTTCACTTTCATCAAAATCGCATTTCATGTAATATGAAAATGCACACGGCACATGCTCCTGTATGATGGTAGTAGATGATTTTGCCGGATCTGGAAGGCACGTATCACTAGGCTTCAATATGCACTCAAAATCCGCATATGTTACAAAAGGAACCTTCATTTGCTTTTCGTAACTTATGAATTTGACGATGTTGCTGTCCTCAGCAGGCATTGTGCTGACAATTTTTTTGCACTCTTGGGTATGGATTGCAAAATATGATTCGCTGTAAAAATGCTGCAAACAACTATTGCAGAACAATAACTCCCTCCTCGAACTATCCAGAACTTCACTTCTTATGAGTTTGCTCATATTTTTAATCCATGCATAATGTGAATTGTCTCCATTTGTTAATAAGAGAAGATTGACATGTTTATTTTTCTCATTTCTCGTCAGGTAATACGGTCCTTCTATATGTGGTTCTGATCCATTTTCTCCGTCGGAATATCCAAAAACATTAATGCTTATAATGTTCTTGTCTTCAAAATTCTTTATTTCAGTAAGTTCTAAGGGAAAACTTAGCCCTGTGAAGTCCAGTATTATATCGTCTAGGACAATTATATCACTGGAAATGTCAGTAACCTGATAGTATGATTGGGGACGTTTACTATTTTCAACAGGTCTATGTACTGCTGATATAATTGCCCACTTAAAACAATAAACATCATTGTTTTGCACGTTTATAACTGCTTTTTTGGTTGCTATAAACGAATGCAGTGCTATATACCTTGAACCTTTCAGTGGCTGGTACTTATTTATATTAAGCTCTATTAACTTAATTTGGATGAGAGACCATCCACTGTTTTTCTCCTGAAACTCTTCAATTTTTTTCAATATTTTATCCTTCATTTCCTTAAGCAAGGGATTGATTTCTTGTTCAAGAAATACAGCTCTCATCTCAGTATTCATTGATTTCATATCAATTAACAACTCATCACCACAAATTTTCACATACTCTGCGAAAAGTTCAATGTTGAATTTAATTGACTTATGCTCGCAAAGCTTCTCAAAAATTATTTCATGAAGTAACGCACTAACTTTATCAAAAAATATTTTAGGATCCAGTTCACCCTCATCTTTATTTTTGATAGAGAATGATGATATCCTATTTCTGAAAATGGACCTTATTTCATACACATTCTCCCTGTATAAAATTTGAACTTTTTCCTTGTGAGAGTCCTTGCGAAGATGCTGAACCCATTTACTTTTGAGTACGTCTTCTTTGCAAAATTCACAAGGAACTATGTTTGCGGTATTTTTCTTTGTCACATTTGGGGTGGTGGTGGTGGTTTGCAACATTGTTGTCCTTGAAGTTGATGGTTGGTCATCCTCATAGTAAAAGGCTGGACGCTGCATTTGCTGCTGTTGTGGTTGAAATTGTTGTTGTAGTTGCTGAATTTGCTTCTGCATTTCTTCAATGAGTTTTTGTTGTTGTTGTAGCATGAGATTTTTTTGTTGTTGTTGCTGTTGATGTTGTTGTTGTTGTTGTTGCTGTTGTTGTTGTTGTTGTTGTGGTTGCTGTTGTTGCTCATTTTGCTGTCTCCTAGCACATTGCACCAAATGCAACTTTTGAATTGATGGGGTTTCAAAATTAACACCGCAAAGGAGACAAGTTCCCGAAATGTTCAAGTGCTGTGTTTTTATGTGACGATTTAACACACTGGCACTCGAAAACATTTTCTTGCAAAACGCACATGATTTGAATTTATTCATATTGCTAGCCATTATTTTATTAAACCTCCTTTTTTTTAACAACATTAATTTTAAATTTATATAAATGTAAACAGATAGGTATATTAAACTTACTACTTTTACTTTTTTGTTGTCGGTTTATTTGTATTCGTATTGCACTTGCTTTTGTTTTTTTCACTGAATTTTTTTTCAAGCAAGTTTGTTCAAGCACTTCCCACTTCAAAAAAGGATTTGTAAACAGGTATAACAATCTTCCTCTTGTTTTTGATTATTGCACTATTGTTTCTTCTTTTTATTTATTTTTTTAACACTTTTTTACTTTTGATTAACACTTTTCACTTCAAATAGTATATAAATTAAAGTTTAACAAACTCGCTATTTCAATTTTCTTTTTTTACTGTTAAATGTTAGAAACACTACACTTTTTGTTTTTATTGTATAATTTCAACGAAATCAAAACTTTAATTTTACGAGAACAGTAGGAATATTTAGAAATAAATGAACGTATGGTTCTGAATGTAAGAATTGAATGAATAGTTTCAAACTCTTTTGCTTCCTTTTATATTCTCGTACCGCTGTCCGAATAGTAAAAAAAAATTCCACTCATTCTGTGGAAAATCAGTACAGTTTTACTTTTCCTAGCAATGTTGGTTACCTTTTTTTATTTTTATTGTTTCGTAGAAAAATTTACCTGACTTCATACAATTACCTACACTTGTTTAAAAAACAAACGTATATATCTTTCAACTTAATGGTTCTTTATTTTTTTCAAACTCTTTTGTTTCCTTTTATATTCTCGTACCGCTGTCCGAATAGTATAAAAAATTCCACTCATTCTGTGGAAAATCAGTACAGTTTTACTTTTCCTAGCAATGTTGGTTACCTTTTTTTATTTTTATTGTTTCGTAGAAAAATTTACCTGACTTCATACAATTACCTACACATGTTTAAAAAACAAACGTATATATCTTTCAACTTAATGGGTCTTTATTTTTTTGTATGTTTAATACCTTTTAGTTTTATGTCA
Source organism: Baccha elongata (assembly GCA_951217065.1). Lineage (NCBI taxonomy): Eukaryota > Metazoa > Arthropoda > Insecta > Diptera > Syrphidae > Baccha > Baccha elongata. The sequence continues at coordinate 198,046 of CATNUY010000313.1, forward strand.
TATTTTATTTTTTTTATTTTTATTTTTATTTCGAGATTGCTTGATAACAGTAAGATATAATATCTTATAATCTAGTTATAAGCTAATTTTACAATAAAGAGCAAAAAAAATGATATTAAAATTAAAACAAATTAAAATAATTGAAAAAGAAAAAAAAAAAAAAGAAACAACTGAATCTGAATCATCAATAATAGTATCACAATTGCATTATAAATTATATTTACATAAAGATGATTTTTATGAATTTACAGAAAAATGTTTTTTTAAAACCCTTTTCATACTTTCAATATTTTGAATTTCTTTAATATATCGCGGTAAGGAATTCCAAAGACGGATAGAATTAACAAAAAATTGACGTTCGGATGTTAAAAAAGAATAGCGAGGATGAATCAATTGACGAGATCTATGCGAGGTAGCAATACAAATTTTGTCAAAACAATATTGTGGTTGGCGCGTTATCAATATATTAGAAAGCAACGTGAGACTGCGAAGCTCAAAATATTTGTTCAAAGGCATACCCAGCAGAAGCGCAGCAAAACCAGACAATCTGTCATACCTACGTAGGCCAAAGACATAACGTACAGCACAATTAAAGGCCACATTAAGTTTACGTTTACTCACATCATTACAGTTACAGTAAATTTCACAACCATATGCCAAAATTGGAATAATCAAAGTTTTAACAAGAAGTAAACGTGTTTTCACAGGTGTAAAAGACTGAGTTACCCATAATGTACGAAGCACGCCGTATACTTTGCCTACCAGAACGCTGATATGATTATCCCAAGTCAGAAAGCGATTAAAAGTAACTCCGAGGTTTTTTGCAGTTTCGACATATTCGATGGGAGCATTGCCTAACAAAATTGAAGGAAAATAACTAAGATCTAGACTTTTTCTTGAAATTACAACACATTTAGATTTTTTAGGGTTTAAAATGAGACCATTTAAATGGGACCACTTGGTAATTTTCTCAAGATCTTTATTGACAAAGAAAGCTCCATGCTCGATGAGCCCAAGAGGGCAGCTAAGGTACATTTGGACGTCATCTGCATACATATGTGAAGAGCAATTATCAAATAAAGATGGCAGTTCGTTGACGTAGATTGAAAACAATAGAGGCCCAAGTATAGAACCCTGTGGAACACCGGTAACATTTGGGAGAAAACTAGACAAAGTGTTTCCAACTTGCACTGCTTGCTTTCGATTAGTTAAGTAAGAGTTAATGAGTTTTGTAGCCCCCGATGAAAAATTGAAATTCTGTGCAAGCTTCTTACATAAAATATCGTGATTGACAGTGTCGAAAGCCTTAGAGAAATCAAGCAGAACCAAAAAAGTCACCTCATCTTTATCAAACGCTTGCCTAATGTCTTCTGTGACATTTAAGAGAGCTGTGATGCAGCTATGTTTTTCCCGAAAACCAGATTGTTTCGGTGAAAGCAACGAGTTCGTGTTAAGAAAAACATTTATTTGTCTCTGCAGGATTCTCTCAAAGGCTTTGGACAAGTAAGGTAGAACTGATATTGGCCTAAACTCGACACCCTTAGCGTTTTTGGGAATTGGTATGATCTTTGCAGCCTTCCACAGATCCGGATAAGCTCCTGACATTAAAATCGTATTAAAAATAAATGTTAGATAAGGCAATACAACAGGCAAGATCACATACATGAATTTGGGGTGAATATCATCTAGTCCAACAGCATTTGACTTTATAGAAAGCAAACTCTCAACAACATCGGCACCATCAACAGCACAAAAACCAAATCCAGTGTTATCAGAGTGATTCGTAAATGATAAAGGGGTTTCTGTGCTCGAAGATGAAGTCACTGATAATGGTAGAGACACAAAAGATTGGTTGAGAATATTACCATCCATATCCTCAGCAGGCCCAATCCTTGATTTGCCAATGCCGATATTGCGAATGTTTTTCCACAATTGTCGCCCATTTAAACAGGTATCTAGCTGATGAGAAAAAATTTGGGATTTTGCTAAACGTATTTCAGCTACGACTCTATTTCGAAGTGAACAATACGTACGTCGCAACTCATTCAATCGATAACGCTTCCAGGTATTATAAGCCACATCCCTTTCTTGTATAAAAATCCGTATACTACGCGTAAACCATGGTTTGTAGTTTGGTTTAAGAATTTTAGTTTTTAAAGGTACGTGAGTATCAAAAAGAATTTTTATGTTTTGGGTAAAGAAATGCAACTGTTCATTTGAAGCCGGCATGTAGAAAATTTGATCCCAATTCAAACCTCTTGCGTGTTCTTCTAAACGCTGAATATTGATATTATGAAAATCACGAAATGTGATTTTCTTGCTTGAATGATCAAAGCTAAATTTTAACGTTAAAAAAATTAAATCATGCTTTGAAAAAGCAGGCGCGGAAAGCTGATCATACAATGCTACGTTTTCTATGTCACTAACAAAAAACAAGTCCAGAAGTGTTGCATCACCACCAAAGAAATGAGTTGGAGTGCTAGTGTTTACGGGTTTCAAATTAAACATTCGCAGGTTATCAATGAGAGAGTTATTATTTAAAAGGTTGCAGTTAAAGTCTCCACATAGGACAATGTTAGGTGAACTCAGTGAAATTTCTTCTAGAAGTGATAACAGGGGTGAAAATTCAACGTTCCTATTAGGCCTATAGACTACACCGAGAAGTAAATTACCCTCATTGCCTACTAGGTCGACAAATAAATATTCAATAATGCTGCCAGCTTCGGAAAAATACCTAAGCCTGCATTTCAAGGTTGATTTAACATATATAGCCACACCTCCCCCAACACGATACATTCTGTTCAAGCGAAAAATGCGATAACCCTCTAAGCAACACACCTCGTCCCTTAATTCATCCCTCAACCATGTTTCCGTAACACAAATGACATCGACATCTGATCCTGCAAAAACGTCACGAAATTCGTCAATCTTCGGAAGTAAGCTTTGCGCATTGATGTGACAAACCCGGAGGCCACATTTCTGCTTGCTTAAAATCCTGACCATCGAACGCAAAGCTATGCTATTATTCATATTGAAAGAAAGAATGAAAAAGATTAAAAAAAAAAAAAAAAAGAAAGTAAAAACAAATTCAAAAGAGTGAGAGAGAGAAATGAAATTAAGTAGAAATTATAAAAAGATATTGATTTAAAAAGAAAAAGAATTCAAAAAATAAATAAAGAAAAAGACAATTTTTAATTGGTATAAATAATAAGTATAATAAGTTTTAGTAAAAATTATAAAAAGATATTGATTTAAAAAGAAAAAGAATTTAAAAAAGAAATAAAGAAAAAGATAATTTTTAATTGGTATAAATAATAAGTATAATAAGTTTTATTAATTTTCATTTGAAACTGCTGATCTGGCAACGTCTTTGAGTCCCTCGATGCAGTCAACTTGCACAGCTGTGTCATCAGTTTGACGTTTAACGAAAACAACTCCTCGTGTAGTAAACACAGAAAATAATTGTTTACTTTTTTTCAATGCAAGCGCCCGTTGCAATATTAACTTGTTATGCTGTGTTAAGCTCTCACGTATATGTATAGAAGAAGATGACGCGGAGGTGGAGCCGCTATCGATGGCAAGGTGGATGTCATTTAAACTAAGCATTTTATTGTTTTTTTTCCGGTAGTTTGCGATAGATGTTAAAACGAAATTTTTATCATACGGCGAATTAAATTTAATCATTATCGCAGAATTAGGTTTATTTGGTTTCGGACGAGTGCGGTATATATTGTTGAGAGAGGGTGGTTTAATATTTATGGTGTTGCATATAAAATTAAAAATTGATTTAAGGTTTTCGTTTGGCAAGTATGGAATACCAAATATAAAAGCATCCCGCGCAATAATTCTGTTCTCGTATGCGTTTATAGAGTGTTTCAATTTACTTAATTCATTAAAGGTGTGATCAAAGTTATTGTTTACACTTGTGAGTTCAACACTTTTTTCAGCTAATAAGTCTTTAGTGTTATTGCAAACAGAAGTAACATTAGCGAGTGACGTTTTAAGTATGTTTATTTCAGTGTTTAAAGAACCAATGTCAGTTTTTAACTCCAAGTTTGACGATTCTAATTCAACAACTCTATTATTTATGTCAGATATACTATTTCTTAAGTCTTTTATTTCACGGCTAAGCTCTTCAGTGATTTTTTTTCGGACTCTTCTACTTTTTTTGATAAGAGGGAAACAATGCACTCACTTTGCTGGCGAAGTTTTTCATCCATCCAATTTTTATCCTTGGTGTCCATAGCTTTAGTTGAAAGTTTTTTAAAAGGAGAAGAAGATGAGCTTTGGGGTGAGTTTGAAACCGAGTTGGATTTTCTGGAGCGTAAGACCGGGTTTTTAGGTGGAATTAGTGACATGAATGTGGGTGTAGGTAAAGTTTTAAAACGGATTTAAGTGAGAGTGTTGGTGGCAGTAAGTTGAATGATTTTGTATTGTTTTATGGTATTAAAGTTGTATAGGTAACAAGAGCAGGGGAGAGAAAAAAAGAGAAAAAAAAAAAACACTCAATGATCAAGCACTTTAAACAAAGAAATGAAATAGATAATTAAAACACTTTTATTTTTCTCTGTTTTAACAAAATAAAACGCTTCGGTCCAAGAAACAATTAGAGATTATAAAAACTGTTCGTGCAGTATACTTTTAACACAAAAAGATGCAAGATTAAATGCGTTTACGATCAGAAATACAATAAATTAAATCACCAGAATCAGACACACGTCTACTCAGTAGCTCATTATAGAGAAACCATACCGAACCCATCTTAATGGTTCCTAGTAAAATATATAAAATTTCGAGGATCACCATCCTTCTTATCTTTAACTTATGAGTCTTTGTGTGTTTGAAGCCTTCTAGTTTTATTTTATACACAATCTTAATGGTACCTGCAAAAAAACAATAAATTTTCGAGGATAATCATCGTTCTAATGCAAACAATACTCAAAAGAAAAAAACCAAAACTAAAGTGTTCTTGTTCATACATAAACGTAAAACGTAATAAACGTACGTTGTACGTTTGAAATCGCGTTAACAAAAGACGTTTTGGGTTTATATTTTTCTTATCAAATTTGTTTGAATCCTAGACGCGACAAAATGAAAATGCATACATAATTGCTTTTTTATTACTTATTGCACTTAGGACAAAATTCTCCTTCATTCATGTTTCATCCTGTACCTAACCCATACAAGCGAACAGGACGGGTTCACATAAGAAGAATCCCGAGCAAATTTCATGTTTCATCCTGTACCTAACCCATACAAAGCGAACAGGACGGGTTCACATAAGAAGAATCCCGAGCAAATTCGGAAATAAAAATGCAGTTTATGTAAACGGACAACCAATTTCAATTCGCCGCCAAGAAATTGAATTTGGAGATTCAATTAGCTTTGGAATCGATGGATACAATTTCGATATGGAATTATGTCCATCTTATATCCTAAAGAATTGTACTTTAGGATATAAAAGACTTTCTCCACGAGATAGCACGCCTGAGTACGTGAGCTCCGCAGGTTACAAGGAAAAAATAAAAAAAAAAAAGACAATGTAAAAATTAAATAGGTATCTATTATATAAATAAAAAAAAACTGTTTATTGTTTGTTTTTTCTTGATTTAGGAATTTTTCCTTTCTTAGTTTTGTTGTTGATAGTGTTTTGGGGTTACACTATATTTCTTTTTTTTATTTTTCCATATACAATGTTTGACGGGAATGAACATGAAAAAAAAATCTAAAATGTTTATGTGTTAAGCTATACTTTTGAGAAATTTGGGTGGGAATTTTTCTATAAAAGGAAAATTTTATAATATTGATGAGCACAGTTGATTGTTAGAAGCTAAACTGAACAATACAAAAATGCATTTCGAAGAGTCGGAATATTCAATTTTTACTGTAGATGACTTTGCAGTAAGAGAAATCAACTCAATTAATGAAAATAGTAATTTCAAACCAACCAGGAAGCTTGCAGAGTTGCAGATGAACATTAAGTATGATATTATAGCATTACAAAAAGTTAATACTAAGTGGGGTGAACGTATCGTAGCAGATCTTGGCGAGTATAGAGTAAGTATAAATTTCATTTTTATTATTTTCTTTTTAATGAATTGCATATTATTTTTACAGGTTTTTCTACCTCAAAGATATTCAGACCTTTCAACAAGCAGTATATCAACTATTGGAGGAGGTGGTTATGCTGTACAAATAATCCGTCAACGTGGATCAAATTATGAGCTGAAATTCATGAAAAAAATGAAATAATATATTTGTTTTTTTTACGTACATTTATTTCGTTGTTTTATTATTATTATTGTTTTGTTATTTTCAAGTTAAATAAATTACATCTTTTTTTTTCAAATAAATAACTAAATTGAATTTTATTTTTTCACTCAGTTAATTGTAAAATACATTACCAACTTCAAATACATGTAATAAAAATATAATAAAAACTATTAAGTAAAAATAAAATTCTGTTGATATTTGTATAATCCTTTTTTCATTTAATTTTATAGAATTTCGTTTTTATCGATCCAGGAGTTGTGTTCATCAGAGAATCCCAGCCATTTCACAAAAACTTTTTTGCCTTTAGTTTGTAATACTTTTTCCACAAGGAATACATCTGAACATTTAGTTTTCATTAGTTCAGCTTCATAAAACCCCCCTTGTAATGGTTTTCCTTGGTAGTCTTCGAGAAGATATGTGTTCGGTTTTGTTTTTTGGACTTTTCGTATTTTAAAAACCTCAGTAGTCCAGTTGGGTGTATAACCTTTTTCGAATGCATGTTTATACTTGCTGATTCTTATTTTGTCACCTACTTTAAATTTGTATTTACTTGAACCTTCTTTCTTATTTTTGAATAGTGATAATAAGAACTTTGAATTATTCTTATTTACATCTGCAGGTTTGCATTTTATGGTTCGATGGAAAGAATGGTTATAATCATAGAGTAATTTTTTGTAAATATTTATCCACTTGTAGCTACCATTGAAACTAAATTCTTTCCACATTTTTTCCTTAAAAGTTCTATTAAACCTTTCAATGATTGAAGCTTTCAATGAGCTGAATGTAGAATAGTGATTGATTTTATATTTTTCCATCAAACTTTTGAAGTTTTTATTGAAGAATTCCTTACCATCATCGGTTTGCAAATTTTTGGGAAATCTAGAAGAATTTTTAAATATATCATCCATTCCTTTTGAAACAGTAACGCCCTTTTTGTTTTTCATTGGAATAACCCACGCGAACTTTGAAAAAGTATCAATAACTGTCATCAAATAATTAAATCCATTGTTTTGTTCGCTGTAAGGTATCATTTCAACGAGATCGGCTTGCCACAAATCATCGTAGCCTTTAATGATGACATGACGTCGTTTAAAATTTCGTCGTGCAGTCTTGTGCAACTCTTCCACAACCTTTCGCTTACTCATATTTGTATGGAGTGAATTCAGCAAAATAAAACAATTCTTTTATATATTTTCTTTATTTTTATTTTTATTTTAATCTTTTATATAATAACATCAATTTCTTTATTCTAACCAATTGGTTTTCTACCATATAGCAGGCACAAGTATCGGGTCCTTCTTTAAATCAAATCTTCACTTTCATCAAAATCGCATTTCATGTAATATGAAAATGCACACGGCACATGCTCCTGTATGATGGTAGTAGATGATTTTGCCGGATCTGGAAGGCACGTATCACTAGGCTTCAATATGCACTCAAAATCCGCATATGTTACAAAAGGAACCTTCATTTGCTTTTCGTAACTTATGAATTTGACGATGTTGCTGTCCTCAGCAGGCATTGTGCTGACAATTTTTTTGCACTCTTGGGTATGGATTGCAAAAGATGATTCGCTGTAAAAATGCTGCAAACAACTATTGCAGAACAATAACTCCCTCCTCGAACTATCCAGAACTTCACTTCTTATGAGTTTGCTCATATTTTTAATCCATGCATAATGTGAATTGTCTCCATTTGTTAATAAGAGAAGATTGACATGTTTATTTTTCTCATTTCGCGTCAGGTAATACGGTCCTTCTATATGTGGTTCTGATCCATTTTCTCCGTCGGAATATCCAAAAACATTAATGCTTATAATGTTCTTGTCTTCAAAATTCTTTATTTCAGTAAGTTCTAAGGGAAAACTTAGCCCTGTGAAGTCCAGTATTATATCGTCTAGGACAATTATATCACTGGAAATGTCAGTAACCTGATAGTATGATTGGGGACGTTTACTATTTTCAACAGGTCTATGTACTGCTGATATAATTGCCCACTTAAAACAATAAACATCATTGTTTTGCACGTTTATAACTGCTTTTTTGGTTGCTATAAACGAATGCAGTGCTATATACCTTGAACCTTTCAGTGGCTGGTACTTATTTATATTAAGCTCTATTGACTTAATTTGGATGAGAGACCATCCACTGTTTTTCTCCTGAAACTCTTCAATTTTTTTCAATATTTTATCCTTCATTTCCTTAAGCAAGGGATTGATTTCTTGTTCAAGAAATACAGCTCTCATCTCAGTATTCATTGATTTCATATCAATTAACAACTCATCACCACAAATTTTCACATACTCTGCGAAAAGTTCAATGTTGAATTTAATTGACTTATTATTGTTGTTATATTGTACTATTTGTACTGTAGAATGTCAGTTTTTATTACTTGACCATTCTGTTAATTTTTCATTGAATGTGTTTGAACAACAACAACAACTTAAAGGCGCTACCACCAATTTTAAACGAATTTTATTTACTCGTTTACGAATATTATTATTCGTTTCTTTCTATCTTTGGCTGGAGATATAGCTATTTCAAGGATTGCCAATTCCTTTCATCAGTCTCCTTTTAGTGGTATTGAGCTTTAATCCAATTTTATTATGAAAAACTTTTTCACATGCACCTCGTGAGATTTGAACCCACGCCTTCAGATTTACTCAGTCTTCGAAGTCGTATGCACTACGCATTCCACCGCTTATGACCACTGACGACACAGGTCGAGATGTTATGTTTGTTTGTTTTTTCAAACGCATTTGGAGCTTCAACATTTTTCTAAGCGCCTCTAAGTATGTTGTTTTGTTCCGCCTCCATTTTCTCCTAACCTTATTTGATAGACTACAATTCGTAGCACATATCAAAGGGGGAGAGGTTGGAAGATTTGGTACGACCATACTATTTGAGTTGTTATTGTTGTTATATTGTACTATTTGTACTGTAGAATGTCAGTTTTTATTACTTGACCATTCTGTTAATTTTTCATTGAATGTGTTTGAACAACAACAACAACTTAAAGGCGCTACCACCAATTTTAAACGAATTTTATTTACTCGTTTACGAATATTATTATTCGTTTCTTTCTATCTTTGGCTGGAGATATAGCTATTTCAAGGATTGCCAATTCCTTTCATCAGTCTCCTTTTAGTGGTATTGAGCTTTAATCCAATTTTATTATGAAAAACTTTTTCACATGCACCTCGTGAGATTTGAACCCACGCCTTCAGATTTACTCAGTCTTCGAAGTCGTATGCACTACGCATTCCACCGCTTATGACCACTGACGACACAGGTCGAGATGTTATGTTTGTTTGTTTTTTCAAACGCATTTGGAGCTTCAACATTTTTCTAAGCGCCTCTAAGTATGTTGTTTTGTTCCGCCTCCATTTTCTCCTAACCTTATTTGATAGACTACAATTCGTAGCACATATCAAAGGGGGAGAGGTTGGAAGATTTGGTACGACCATACTATTTGAGTTGTTATTGTTGTTATATTGTACTATTTGTACTGTAGAATGTCAGTTTTTATTACTTGACCATTCTGTTAATTTTTCATTGAATGTGTTTGAACAACAACAACAACTTAAAGGCGCTACCACCAATTTTAAACGAATTTTATTTACTCGTTTACGAATATTATTATTCGTTTCTTTCTATCTTTGGCTGGAGATATAGCTATTTCAAGGATTGCCAATTCCTTTCATCAGTCTCCTTTTAGTGGTATTGAGCTTTAATCCAATTTTATTATGAAAAACTTTTTCACATGCACCTCGTGAGATTTGAACCCACGCCTTCAGATTTACTCAGTCTTCGAAGTCGTATGCACTACGCATTCCACCGCTTATGACCACTGACGACACAGGTCGAGATGTTATGTTTGTTTGTTTTTTCAAACGCATTTGGAGCTTCAACATTTTTCTAAGCGCCTCTAAGTATGTTGTTTTGTTCCGCCTCCATTTTCTCCTAACCTTATTTGATAGACTACAATTCGTAGCACATATCAAAGGGGGAGAGGTTGGAAGATTTGGTACGACCATACTATTTGAGTTGTTATTGTTGTTATATTGTACTATTTGTACTGTAGAATGTCAGTTTTTATTACTTGACCATTCTGTTAATTTTTCATTGAATGTGTTTGAACAACAACAACAACTTAAAGGCGCTACCACCAATTTTAAACGAATTTTATTTACTCGTTTACGAATATTATTATTCGTTTCTTTCTATCTTTGGCTGGAGATATAGCTATTTCAAGGATTGCCAATTCCTTTCATCAGTCTCCTTTTAGTGGTATTGAGCTTTAATCCAATTTTATTATGACAAACTTTTTCACATGCACCTCGTGAGATTTGAACCCACGCCTTCAGATTTACTCAGTCTTCGAAGTCGTATGCACTACGCATTCCACCGCTTATGACCACTGACGACACAGGTCGAGATGTTATGTTTGTTTGTTTTTTCAAACGCATTTGGAGCTTCAACATTTTTCTAAGCGCCTCTAAGTATGTTGTTTTGTTCCGCCTCCATTTTCTCCTAACCTTATTTGATAGACTACAATTCGTAGCACATATCAAAGGGGGAGAGGTTGGAAGATTTGGTACGACCATACTATTTGAGTTGTTATTGTTGTTATATTGTACTATTTGTACTGTAGAATGTCAGTTTTTATTACTTGACCATTCTGTTAATTTTTCATTGAATGTGTTTGAACAACAACAACAACTTAAAGGCGCTACCACCAATTTTAAACGAATTTTATTTACTCGTTTACGAATATTATTATTCGTTTCTTTCTATCTTTGGCTGGAGATATAGCTATTTCAAGGATTGCCAATTCCTTTCATCAGTCTCCTTTTAGTGGTATTGAGCTTTAATCCAATTTTATTATGAAAAACTTTTTTACATGCACCTCGTGAGATTTGAACCCACGCCTTCAGATTTACTCAGTCTTCGAAGTCGTATGCACTACGCATTCCACCGCTTATGACCACTGACGACACAGGTCGAGATGTTATGTTTGTTTGTTTTTTCAAACGCATTTGGAGCTTCAACATTTTTCTAAGCGCCTCTAAGTATGTTGTTTTGTTCCGCCTCCATTTTCTCCTAACCTTATTTGATAGACTACAATTCGTAGCACATATCAAAGGGGGAGAGGTTGGAAGATTTGGTACGACCATACTATTTGAGTTGTTATTGTTGTTATATTGTACTATTTGTACTGTAGAATGTCAGTTTTTATTACTTGACCATTCTGTTAATTTTTCATTGAATGTGTTTGAACAACAACAACAACTTAAAGGCGCTACCACCAATTTTAAACGAATTTTATTTACTCGTTTACGAATATTATTATTCGTTTCTTTCTATCTTTGGCTGGAGATATAGCTATTTCAAGGATTGCCAATTCCTTTCATCAGTCTCCTTTTAGTGGTATTGAGCTTTAATCCAATTTTATTATGAAAAACTTTTTCACATGCACCTCGTGAGATTTGAACCCACGCCTTCAGATTTACTCAGTCTTCGAAGTCGTATGCACTACGCATTCCACCGCTTATGACCACTGACGACACAGGTCGAGATGTTATGTTTGTTTGTTTTTTCAAACGCATTTGGAGCTTCAACATTTTTCTAAGCGCCTCTAAGTATGTTGTTTTGTTCCGCCTCCATTTTCTCCTAACCTTATTTGATAGACTACAATTCGTAGCACATATCAAAGGGGGAGAGGTTGGAAGATTTGGTACGACCATACTATTTGAGTTGTTATTGTTGTTATATTGTACTATTTGTACTGTAGAATGTCAGTTTTTATTACTTGACCATTCTGTTAATTTTTCATTGAATGTGTTTGAACAACAACAACAACTTAAAGGCGCTACCACCAATTTTAAACGAATTTTATTTACTCGTTTACGAATATTATTATTCGTTTCTTTCTATCTTTGGCTGGAGATATAGCTATTTCAAGGATTGCCAATTCCTTTCATCAGTCTCCTTTTAGTGGTATTGAGCTTTAATCCAATTTTATTATGAAAAACTTTTTCACATGCACCTCGTGAGATTTGAACCCATGCCTTCAGATTTACTCAGTCTTCGAAGTCGTATGCACTACGCATTCCACCGCTTATGACCACTGACGACACAGGTCGAGATGTTATGTTTGTTTGTTTTTTCAAACGCATTTGGAGCTTCAACATTTTTCTAAGCGCCTCTAAGTATGTTGTTTTGTTCCGCCTCCATTTTCTCCTAACCTTATTTGATAGACTACAATTCGTAGCACATATCAAAGGGGGAGAGGTTGGAAGATTTGGTACGACCATACTATTTGAGTTGATATTGTTGTTATATTGTACTATTTGTACTGTAGAATGTCAGTTTTTATTACTTGACCATTCTGTTAATTTTTCATTGAATGTGTTTGAACAACAACAAGTGTTGTTCAAACACATTCAATGAAAAATTAACAGAATGGTCAAGTAATAAAAACTGACATTCTACAGTACAACAACAAGTGTTGTTCAAACACATTCAATGAAAAATTAACAGAATGGTCAAGTAATAAAAACTGACATTCTACAGTACAAATAGTACAATATAACAACAATAACAACTCAAATAGTATGGTCGTACCAAATCTTCCAACCTCTCCCCCTTTGATATGTGCTACGAATTGTAGTCTATCAAATAAGGTTAGGAGAAAATGGAGGCGGAACAAAACAACATACTTAGAGGCGCTTAGAAAAATGTTGAAGCTCCAAATGCGTTTGAAAAAACAAACAAACATAACATCTCGACCTGTGTCGTCAGTGGTCATAAGCGGTGGAATGCGTAGTGCATACGACTTCGAAGACTGAGTAAATCTGAAGGCGTGGGTTCAAATCTCACGAGGTGCATGTGAAAAAGTTTTTCATAATAAAATTGGATTAAAGCTCAATACCACTAAAAGGAGACTGATGAAAGGAATTGGCAATCCTTGAAATAGCTATATCTCCAGCCAAAGATAGAAAGAAACGAATAATAATATTCGTAAACGAGTAAATAAAATTCGTTTAAAATTGGTGGTAGCGCCTTTAAGTTGTTGTTGTTGTTCAAACACATTCAATGAAAAATTAACAGAATGGTCAAGTAATAAAAACTGACATTCTACAGTACAAATAGTACAATATAATAACAATAACAACTCAAATAGTATGGTCGTACCAAATCTTCCAACCTCTCCCCCTTTGATATGTGCTACGAATTGTAGTCTATCAAATAAGGTTAGGAGAAAATGGAGGCGGAACAAAACAACATACTTAGAGGCGCTTAGAAAAATGTTGAAGCTCCAAATGCGTTTGAAAAAACAAACAAACATAACATCTCGACCTGTGTCGTCAGTGGTCATAAGCGGTGGAATGCGTAGTGCATACGACTTCGAAGACTGAGTAAATCTGAAGGCGTGGGTTCAAATCTCACGAGGTGCATGTGAAAAAGTTTTTCATAATAAAATTGGATTAAAGCTCAATACCACTAAAAGGAGACTGATGAAAGGAATTGGCAATCCTTGAAATAGCTATATCTCCAGCCAAAGATAGAAAGAAACGAATAATAATATTCGTAAACGAGTAAATAAAATTCGTTTAAAATTGGTGGTAGCGCCTTTAAGTTGTTGTTGTTGTTCAAACACATTCAATGAAAAATTAACAGAATGGTCAAGTAATAAAAACTGACATTCTACAGTACAAATAGTACAATATAACAACAATAACAACTCAAATAGTATGGTCGTACCAAATCTTCCAACCTCTCCCCCTTTGATATGTGCTACGAATTGTAGTCTATCAAATAAGGTTAGGAGAAAATGGAGGCGGAACAAAACAACATACTTAGAGGCGCTTAGAAAAATGTTGAAGCTCCAAATGCGTTTGAAAAAACAAACAAACATAACATCTCGACCTGTGTCGTCAGTGGTCATAAGCGGTGGAATGCGTAGTGCATACGACTTCGAAGACTGAGTAAATCTGAAGGCGTGGGTTCAAATCTCACGAAATGCATGTGAAAAAGTTTTTCATAATAAAATTGGATTAAAGCTCAATACCACTAAAAGGAGACTGATGAAAGGAATTGGCAATCCTTGAAATAGCTATATCTCCAGCCAAAGATAGAAAGAAACGAATAATAATATTCGTAAACGAGTAAATAAAATTCGTTTAAAATTGGTGGTAGCGCCTTTAAGTTGTTGTTGTTGTTCAAACACATTCAATGAAAAATTAACAGAATGGTCAAGTAATAAAAACTGACATTCTACAGTACAAATAGTACAATATAACAACAATAACAACTCAAATAGTATGGTCGTACCAAATCTTCCAACCTCTCCCCCTTTGATATGTGCTACGAATTGTAGTCTATCAAATAAGGTTAGGAGAAAATGGAGGCGGAACAAAACAACATACTTAGAGGCGCTTAGAAAAATGTTGAAGCTCCAAATGCGTTTGAAAAAACAAACAAACATAACATCTCGACCTGTGTCGTCAGTGGTCATAAGCGGTGGAATGCGTAGTGCATACGACTTCGAAGACTGAGTAAATCTGAAGGCGTGGGTTCAAATCTCACGAGGTGCATGTGAAAAAGTTTTTCATAATAAAATTGGATTAAAGCTCAATACCACTAAAAGGAGACTGATGAAAGGAATTGGCAATCCTTGAAATAGCTATATCTCCAGCCAAAGATAGAAAGAAACGAATAATAATATTCGTAAACGAGTAAATAAAATTCGTTTAAAATTGGTGGTAGCGCCTTTAAGTTGTTGTTGTTGTTCAAACACATTTAATTGACTTATGCTCGCAAAGCTTCTCAAAAATTATTTCATGAAGTAACGCACTAACTTTATCAAAAAATATTTTAGGATCCAGTTCACCCTCATCTATATTTTTGATAGAGAATGATGATATCCTATTTCTGAAAATGGACCTAATTTCATACACATTCTCCCTGTATAAAATTTGAACTTTTTCCTTGTGAGAGTCCTTGCGAAGATGCTGAACCCATTTACTTTTGAGTACGTCTTCTTTGCAAAATTCACAAGGAACTATGTTTGCGGTATTTTTCTTTGTCACATTTGGGGTGGTGGTGGTGGTTTGCAACATTGTTGTCCTTGAAGTTGATGGTTGGTCATCCTCATAGTAAAAGGCTGGACGCTGCATTTGCTGCTGTTGTGGTTGAAATTGTTGTTGTAGTTGCTGAATTTGCTTCTGCATTTCTTCAATGAGTTTTTGTTGTTGTTGTAGCATGAGATTTTTTTGTTGTTGTTGCTGTTGATGTTGTTGTTGTTGTTGTTGCTGCTGTTGTTGTTGTTGTTGTGGTTGCTGTTGTTGCTCATTTTGCTGTCTCCTAGCACATTGCACCAAATGCAACTTTTGAATTGATGGGGTTTCAAAATTAACACCGCAAAGGAGACAAGTTCCCGAAATGTTCAAGTGCTGTGTTTTTATGTGACGATTTAACACACTGGCACTCGAAAACATTTTCTTGCAAAACGCACATGATTTGAATTTATTCATATTGCTAGCCATTATTTTATTAAACCTCCTTTTTTTTAACAACTTTAATTTTAAATTTATATAAATGTAAACAGATAGGTATATTAAACTTACTACTTTTACTTTTTTGTTGTCGGTTTATTTGTATTCGTATTGCACTTGCTTTTGTTTTTTTCACTGAATTTTTTTTCAAGCAAGTTTGTTCAAGCACTTCCCACTTCAAAAAAGGATTTGTAAACAGGTATAACAATCTTCCTCTTGTTTTTGATTATTGCACTATTGTTTCTTCTTTTTATTTATTTTTTTAACACTTTTTTACTTTTGATTAACACTTTTCACTTCAAATAGTATATAAATTAAAGTTTAACAAACTCGCTATTTCAATTTTCTTTTTTTACTGTTAAATGTTAGAAACACTACACTTTTTGTTTTTATTGTATAATTTCAACGAAATCAAAACTTTAATTTTACGAGAACAGTAGGAATATTTAGAAATAAATGAACGTATGGTTCTGAATGTAAAAACTGAATGAATAGT
Organism: Baccha elongata; assembly: GCA_951217065.1. Taxonomy (NCBI): domain Eukaryota; kingdom Metazoa; phylum Arthropoda; class Insecta; order Diptera; family Syrphidae; genus Baccha; species Baccha elongata. The sequence goes on from CATNUY010000313.1 coordinate 214,374, forward strand.
TTCAAACTCTTTTGCTTCCTTTTATATTCTCGTACCGCTGTCCGAATAGTAAAAAAAAATTCCACTCATTCTGTGGAAAATCAGTACAGTTTTACTTTTCCTAGCAATGTTGGTTACCTTTTTTTATTTTTATTGTTTCGTAGAAAAATTTACCTGACTTCATACAATTACCTACACTTGTTTAAAAAACAAACGTATATATCTTTCAACTTAATGGTTCTTTATTTTTTTCAAACTCTTTTGTTTCCTTTTATATTCTCGTACCGCTGTCCGAATAGTATAAAAAATTCCACTCATTCTGTGGAAAATCAGTACAGTTTTACTTTTCCTAGCAATGTTGGTTACCTTTTTTTATTTTTATTGTTTCGTAGAAAAATTTACCTGACTTCATACAATTACCTACACATGTTTAAAAAACAAACGTATATATCTTTCAACTTAATGGGTCTTTATTTTTTTGTATGTTTAATACCTTTTAGTTTTATGTCATACCGAACCCATCTTAATGGTTCCTAGTAAAATATATAAAATTTCGAGGATCACCATCCTTCTTATCTTTAACTTATGAGTCTTTGTGTGTTTGAAGCCTTCTAGTTTTATTTTATACACAATCTTAATGGTACCTGCAAAAAAACAATAAATTTTCGAGGATAATCATCGTTCTAATGCAAACAATACTCAAAAGAAAAAAACCAAAACTAAAGTGTTCTTGTTCATACATAAACGTAAAACGTAATAAACGTACGTTGTACGTTTGAAATCGCGTTAACAAAAGACGTTTTGGGTTTATATTTTTCTTATCAAATTTGTTTGAATCCTAGACGCGACAAAATGAAAATGCATACATAATTGCTTTTTTATTACTTATTGCACTTAGGACAAAATTCTCCTTCATTCATGTTTCATCCTGTACCTAACCCATACAAGCGAACAGGACGGGTTCACATAAGAAGAATCCCGAGCAAATTTCATGTTTCATCCTGTACCTAACCCATACAAAGCGAACAGGACGGGTTCACATAAGAAGAATCCCGAGCAAATTCGGAAATAAAAATGCAGTTTATGTAAACGGACAACCAATTTCAATTCGCCGCCAAGAAATTGAATTTGGAGATTCAATTAGCTTTGGAATCGATGGATACAATTTCGATATGGAATTATGTCCATCTTATATCCTAAAGAATTGTACTTTAGGATATAAAAGACTTTCTCCACGAGATAGCACGCCTGAGTACGTGAGCTCCGCAGGTTACAAGGAAAAAATAAAAAAAAAAAAGACAATGTAAAAATTAAATAGGTATCTATTATATAAATAAAAAAAAACTGTTTATTGTTTGTTTTTTCTTGATTTAGGAATTTTTCCTTTCTTAGTTTTGTTGTTGATAGTGTTTTGGGGTTACACTATATTTCTTTTTTTTATTTTTCCATATACAATGTTTGACGGGAATGAACATGAAAAAAAAATCTAAAATGTTTATGTGTTAAGCTATACTTTTGAGAAATTTGGGTGGGAATTTTTCTATAAAAGGAAAATTTTATAATATTGATGAGCACAGTTGATTGTTAGAAGCTAAACTGAACAATACAAAAATGCATTTCGAAGAGTCGGAATATTCAATTTTTACTGTAGATGACTTTGCAGTAAGAGAAATCAACTCAATTAATGAAAATAGTAATTTCAAACCAACCAGGAAGCTTGCAGAGTTGCAGATGAACATTAAGTATGATATTATAGCATTACAAAAAGTTAATACTAAGTGGGGTGAACGTATCGTAGCAGATCTTGGCGAGTATAGAGTAAGTATAAATTTCATTTTTATTATTTTCTTTTTAATGAATTGCATATTATTTTTACAGGTTTTTCTACCTCAAAGATATTCAGACCTTTCAACAAGCAGTATATCAACTATTGGAGGAGGTGGTTATGCTGTACAAATAATCCGTCAACGTGGATCAAATTATGAGCTGAAATTCATGAAAAAAATGAAATAATATATTTGTTTTTTTTACGTACATTTATTTCGTTGTTTTATTATTATTATTGTTTTGTTATTTTCAAGTTAAATAAATTACATCTTTTTTTTTCAAATAAATAACTAAATTGAATTTTATTTTTTCACTCAGTTAATTGTAAAATACATTACCAACTTCAAATACATGTAATAAAAATATAATAAAAACTATTAAGTAAAAATAAAATTCTGTTGATATTTGTATAATCCTTTTTTCATTTAATTTTATAGAATTTCGTTTTTATCGATCCAGGAGTTGTGTTCATCAGAGAATCCCAGCCATTTCACAAAAACTTTTTTGCCTTTAGTTTGTAATACTTTTTCCACAAGGAATACATCTGAACATTTAGTTTTCATTAGTTCAGCTTCATAAAACCCCCCTTGTAATGGTTTTCCTTGGTAGTCTTCGAGAAGATATGTGTTCGGTTTTGTTTTTTGGACTTTTCGTATTTTAAAAACCTCAGTAGTCCAGTTGGGTGTATAACCTTTTTCGAATGCATGTTTATACTTGCTGATTCTTATTTTGTCACCTACTTTAAATTTGTATTTACTTGAACCTTCTTTCTTATTTTTGAATAGTGATAATAAGAACTTTGAATTATTCTTATTTACATCTGCAGGTTTGCATTTTATGGTTCGATGGAAAGAATGGTTATAATCATAGAGTAATTTTTTGTAAATATTTATCCACTTGTAGCTACCATTGAAACTAAATTCTTTCCACATTTTTTCCTTAAAAGTTCTATTAAACCTTTCAATGATTGAAGCTTTCAATGAGCTGAATGTAGAATAGTGATTGATTTTATATTTTTCCATCAAACTTTTGAAGTTTTTATTGAAGAATTCCTTACCATCATCGGTTTGCAAATTTTTGGGAAATCTAGAAGAATTTTTAAATATATCATCCATTCCTTTTGAAACAGTAACGCCCTTTTTGTTTTTCATTGGAATAACCCACGCGAACTTTGAAAAAGTATCAATAACTGTCATCAAATAATTAAATCCATTGTTTTGTTCGCTGTAAGGTATCATTTCAACGAGATCGGCTTGCCACAAATCATCGTAGCCTTTAATGATGACATGACGTCGTTTAAAATTTCGTCGTGCAGTCTTGTGCAACTCTTCCACAACCTTTCGCTTACTCATATTTGTATGGAGTGAATTCAGCAAAATAAAACAATTCTTTTATATATTTTCTTTATTTTTATTTTTATTTTAATCTTTTATATAATAACATCAATTTCTTTATTCTAACCAATTGGTTTTCTACCATATAGCAGGCACAAGTATCGGGTCCTTCTTTACATTGATTGGATGCCCAACAACAATTAGAGTAATGATGCCCATGCGGTGATTCCATGTATGTAGTATTTTTAAATTTACTAGCCATTGAAATACAGTTAGTAAATTCTCCATAGTGTTCATCCAATATTGATTCGCCATTTCTTTTTGAAAAATCAATAATATCTTTTATTATTTTATCAGTGTCCATTTTGAAAGTTCCTTGTTGTTCAAGTGTTGAATGCTAACTAACAAATTTTATTTTATTTTATGAAAATTGAAAATCTTTTCTTCATTTTCACTTATATGTATATATATATATATATATAAAATACAGATACATAAAACTAATACAAATATAACATAATTTTTTTACTTATTTTAATCTATGGGTGTAAAGGGTACATTAGGGAACAGCGTTTTCATAATATGTTCAACTTTATTTTTTATTTTCTCGTGAATATACTGTTCCTCTGTGGAGTCTTTAAGTTTTTGGGAAATTAATTGTGATGCTTTGTTTTCTTGTTCCATACTTTTTATTGTTTTCTTTATTGTTGAGTCTATGTGGTTTTTTAGCATATGAATTTCCTTATTAAAAGTGGATAAAACCTCCATTAAAGAAGAATTTATGTGGTTTATAATGCTTGATTCCTTAAGACTTATTTGTTCATCAACATATCCTTTGCACACGGCTTGGTGGGGGTATTCAGGTTTACTTCCAACATTGTTTAAATATCTATTATCCATATCAAAGTCACCAGATGGTAGGAGTTTAAATCCTATTCCTGGAGGACCTATGAGACCTCTGTTTTTTGGAAGTGGTTTGAAGTTCCTACCGAACTTGTCAACGTTCATTGTTTATATGTAAAGTTTTTTTGTTTTGCATGATACTAATATATGATATTTGCTTCCTTCAGCTCTTCTATTATGGAAGTTATTTCATTCTGGTGGTTGTCGTTACCAGCATTTTTAGATGCTATTAAAAGTCTTAGTCTATCAACAAGTTCATTCGGATCATTCCAGTAGACGTACTCAATATTTTTATGTGTGTATTTCATTTCGGTAATATTATAATAAGATTTTCCTATTTTTGCATCTTCGTTTTTAAGTCCTGCAACAAGTTCTTTTATTATTTGAGTATATTTAGTTCCTCTGTTACTCTTGATTCTAGAAGAACTATCATGATTAATTCTATGTGCATTAGTTTTTTTAAGATTTTCCCATATTGTTCAAGATCATCCTTAGTATATTTTTGCTTTTTAGGATTTTTCTTTAACATCAATTCAATAAGACCAGGAGTTCGAGTGAACTTTTCATCGTCGATGATTATATCCTGTTCGTTCATTGTAAAGCTACATTTTCCTATTTTTATAGTTTGCGTATTTGCATCAAAATACGGTCCATATGCTATATCACGATTTGACTCTGATAACAGTTTTTGTTGATTGAAGGAAGATGATTTATTAGGGCTAGCAAAATTTTTTGGTGTACTGAATAAAAAACTATTATCTGGACTATACAATTCTGGTGATGGTGATACTTCTTTTTCATGATATTCTTCTTCATCCTTCCGATTAAAAGATTCGAAATGTAACTTGCGTTGTTTAGGTATTTTTTTAATATTATCATCCTGTTGAGTTTCTTCTTTTTTAATATTTCCAACTAATTTTTTCAGTGGTTCAACAATAGGTTTGAAAGTATTTTCCAAATCAGTTTCTCTCATCATTTTACCAGTTCTAAGTTGAAAATATTTGTTTTTCAGAACATTTTTGGTTTTTATTAGGTCATTTAAGACATTCTCATCCATTTTGTAGTTTCAAACAATATTTGTTTATACTGAAGAAAAGTATTTGTTTGTTTTGTTAGGGCTACTCGTAGTTTTCCCAGACAGTGTTTCTATCGTAATGTGTTGATTTAAATGAAAAATGTATATTTATAGTATTGCAGTTTTGTGAAAACTGTTTTTGTAACGTCCTTTTTCAATACTGCTCTCCTTGTCTATAACTAGAAATCCAAAATTATCAGACCAGCAATGAGAACAAAGTTCTTTAAACTTATTGAAAGTCATATCAGAGTTTATATGATCTTTGTATACATGCTTCAAATTTAATTCATCTTGTTTGAATAGAATTATAAAATTAGCATTATCTCTTATCAAATGTTTTGGTATATGGGTATAGGACTGACATAAATAAAAACTATCAACTCCGTTATGACGACCCATACAAAAATAATCTCTTATATTATTCTGTTTCTGGCATGCAACATCATCGAATATAAATATTGAATTATTTTTGGCTTCTGATGGAGGCATTACATCGGAATTATTAGAAAATTCATGGTATTCCATTCCTTTGACGGATGTTATAAGTTTCTTTAGATAAAGATATTTTGGTTGATGTAATGATTTAGAGTAAATATATATGTTTTCAAACTTCAATCCAATGGGATCAAGAAGAATGTTAAGCATTACATTTGTTTTGCCACAGTTCGATGGTCCGACAATAATTCCTCGAATACTATTTAGAAATAATGAACCATGTTTTTTTTTAATTTTAATTTTACAATCAAAATTTTTCACTTTAATAATTTCTGACTGCTTTATGAAGCGCATAATGCTGACTAACAGCTTTTACAATAAAACATACCATTTTTATATTGTTGCATTCATATACTTACCAACCTTTGACTAGGAAGGTGTATGTAAATAATAGTATGATTGATTATAATAACCAACGAAATCAGCGCCGTAATAAAATAAAATCAATTAAAGGCAAAGGCCTTTTGAATACGGTTATAGACAAACTACCATTTGAGTTACATCTTCCTTCTTATAACTATTGTGGTCCGGGGACAAAATTGAAAGAGCGCTTACGTAGAGGAGATAAAGGAATTAATCCGCTGGATGAAGCTTGTCGCTTACATGATATTGCGTATTCTGAGAGTAGCTCTGTCTCAGATCGACACGTTGCTGACAAAATTCTAACGGAACAAGCGTGGAAAAGATTCAAAGCAAAGGATTCTTCAGCCTCTGAAAAGCTGAGTGGTCTCTTAGTCACCAACATGATGAAAGCAAAAACAAAATTTGGTATGGGTAATAAGGCTACTAAAAACAAATCTATAAGGACTAGCAAAAAAATAAAAAACCTTGTAAGACAAATATTTTTAAAAAGGCAATAGCTGAAGCAAGAAACGCAATAAAAAGCAATATAAATTGTTGTGGTAAAACAGCAATGTCTACTATTGCTCTGAAAGCTGCAAAAAATGTTGTGAAAAATAAGAAAAAACAAAATATACAAACTCCAAGAATAATACCACTTCCAAAGAGAGGTGGTTTTCTTCCATTTCTAGCTCCTTTTTTAGCTGGTTTATCAGCTGTTGGTTCATTAGCAGGTGGAGCAACTGGTGTTGCAAAAGCTCTCAATGATGCACGTATTGCAAAAAAAACCTTTGAAGAAAATAAACGTCATAATAAGGCAATGGAAGCAGTTGCTATTCAAGGAAAGGGTTTATACTTGAAACCGTATAAAAATGGTCTTGGTTTATTTCTAAATACACCGAATACAAAAAACTAATTGAAATGCTACCTAATCGTCCTTTAAACAATTTTGATATTCTAAGGTTTGGAAGGAAACATCTGAAACACTTTAGAGGAGTGTTTATGCGTGACTCATTACCGAAAACTACTAAAGATAGAGAGTGTGGGATTATAAATTTGGACAATGAAACTGGTACAGGTACTCATTGGGTAGCATATATTAGAAATAAGAAAAAAAATATTATAAAATATTTCGATAGTTTTGGAAATTTAAGACCGCCAACTGAAGTAATAAGTTATCTTGGTAATCAAATAAATTATAATTATATTCAAGAACAAAATTTTGATACATTTATATGTGGTCATTTATGCTTAAGGTTTTTATTAGAACAATGTTATAATATTTTCAACTGTAATATGAAAATGAATAAAATCAAATGAATAGACTAAAACTGTGTCATTCGTCTTTCAATCAGGATGTCGTTAACATTAACACTAAGTGGAAATGAAACAAGTCTCAATGCAGAGTATTTTCCCCCAATCGTACTGAAATCTAATTATGTTTGCGGGCTTATAGATTTCCAAACATATAACTCTATACCAAATATAGACGATACTAATTTGCTGCATATAGGCGATAGTGTTATTTAATTTCCTATTGGTTCATATGAGATAGAAGATATAAATAATTTAATACAAAAAAAACTAAATGAATTTAATAAGAAAAATAAAAGTTCAAGAAAAAGTGAACTGAAAATCAAGGCAAATAACAACACACTGAAATGTGAAATTTTCAGTTCAGAAGACATCGACTTCACTAAACAAAACTCTATTGGAACTCTCTTAGGGTTTAGTAAAAAACGTCTGCAATCAAATGTTCTTCATGAATCAGATCTTTACGTTGACATAAACAGAGTTAATGCTATACGAATTGAATGTAATATAATAGATGGGACATATATTAATAATCAAACTGCTCACATTTTACATGAATTTGCTGTTAAGGTAAGCCCAGGGTATAAAATCATAGAAGTTCCGAGAAATGTTATTTATTTACCTGTGAACGTCAAACGAATAACATCGTTGTGTTTAAAATTCATCGATCAAGACGGAAAAGCCATAAATTTTAGAGGCGAGAAAATAACGGTTCGATTACATTTGCATCCAGAACCATGATTGTATATGAAAATATAATCAGCAGAATTCCTTATAAAAACACTGAAGAAAATAAAACATTACTCAAACAAGCTTCGAACACAGCTGTGGTAACACATAAGCTCACAAAACATAATCGGACATTTGTACTATCATTGGGATACGTTTTAAAACCTTGAAAGTACAACGCACTTTAAAAAACAAAAAAAAACAAAAAAAAAAATATGTTGAACATTTTCCAAGACCCCGATATTAGTGAAAGTATTTCGAAATATGAATATCATACTTATTCATCATATCAAAACAATTTTGAGAAAAATGATATCATTCAGATTTGTATACAGCACCAAAATCTTAATGTTCTTCCTTCGGAAAGTTTTTTATATGTTGAAGGAACACTATCAAAGTCGGATGGAAAAGAAATTGTTAGCACAAAACTTGTAAACAATGCAATGGCTTTTCTTTTTGATGAAATACGTTATGAACTAAATGGAAAGGAAATTGACTACAATCGAAATGTGGGGATTACAACAACAATTAAAAACTATTTGTCTTTGACTAAAAATGAGAGTGATATGCTTTTAAATGCATCATGGTCTCCTGATTCACCTATTAATTTGAAACCATTTCATTTTAACTACTGTATTCCATTGAATAAACTTTTGGGTTTCGCTGAAGATTATAAGAAAATTATTCCCAACGCACGGCATGATCTTATTCTCACTCGTGCTAGGATGGATGAAAACTCTCTGATCTCCTCAAACGATGAAAATGTTGAAGTAAAGCTACATAAGGTTCAGTGGAAAGTACCACACGTGACTTTATCGGATTGCATGAAATTGAACCTATACAAATCTATAAACAAAAATAATTTTATGAAAATTGCTTTCCGAAACTGGGATCTCTATGAATATCCCATGCTATCAAACTCTGATCATCACATCTGGAACGTCAAGACAACAACGCAAATAGAAAAACCACGATACATTGTTTTTGCTCTACAAACTGAGAAAAATACAAAAAATTCTGCAGATCCTTCAACTTTCAATCACTGTGATCTAACAGACTTAAAAGTATATCTTAACTCTGAAGTATATCCGCATGAAGACCTCAATATTTCTTTCGAAAAAAACAGATATAGCTTGTTTTATAAAATGTATGCGGATTTTCAAAAAACTTACTACAATAAAAGCAGCACCGAACCTCTTCTATCTTGGGATCTTTTTAAATCACGTGCACCAATTTTCGTCATAGACTGCAGACATCAAAATGAGACTATGAAAACAGGACCTATCGACATTCGCTTGGAGATGAGAACATCCAAAAATATTCCTCCAAACAGATCAGCTTTTTGTCTAATGCTGCATGACAGAATTATTGAATATAATCCACTTGATCAAGTTGTTAACAGGATTGTTTGAAAATTAAATTTAAGTAAAATTTTTAAAAAATGTTATTATTAACTGTAATTCCTATAGAATGTTTGAAAATTTACTATGTTTACTCAAGTAACAACAAAAAAAAAAACAAATGTACTTTTCAGTTACCCATTTAGAACAAATAAAAAAAATATCAATAATATCCAACTAACTTGCTTTGTTCTTACTAGATTAAGTGACTTGGTTTCGCTCGCTGTCATATACCAAAACCAAAAAAAACATTGTTCGGTATTCAATGTTTTGGCTAAGCATACGTAAGAACCCACAACGAAAAACCCAGTGCTTCAGGTATTATCTAACCATACCCCATACCAGAACCTGAAACCGCACTCATTCAGTGCTAAAGTATGCAATGCTTAAGCAACAAATATGCTATTTTAGTACAAAAACCTAGTTCAGGGGCAAAGTATGCAATGCTTTTACGACAAATATGCAACATTTAGTACGAAAAAAACCTATGTAACAACTGGGTCAAAGGAGTGCATGCATTTGTATGGAAATCATACCAGTAGGCATGCATGCAGGCATCATGCCGTGCCAAGTTGACGCAGGAGTTACCTATTTATACTACTTATTTGCAAACCTATTCTTCTCTTTATTATTTGCAGAATTTTGAAAACTAGAATTTTGAAAAGCAGAATTTTGACACAAACCCGAAAATAATATTCAAATAATCAAAAGAATATTTTCCGAATTGGAATTTTAATTTTTTTCATGCATATCATCTCGCATGCCGTCTGCCCATGTCGACTTACTGTCGAATTCCGAATCATTACAAAAGACGTAACCTTCCTAATTGTATTAGACAACTTCTTTGGTATGGATCGTCTTTCGCACACCAACCATCCACTACAAAACAAACAGTTTGTAAGTGCACACCTCTTGGTATACACGTAGCAATTATCGATGAGCTTTAATAATAAAAGAAAATGTTACTTATGAGGAGGCTTATGTAACCAATGGTTACAAGTACAAATTATATTCTGCGGAGATAATTGATAATAATGTCAAAAATTTATGTTTATATATCTTTCTTTTAAAAAAGTTAAAAATTGGTTATTTATTATCGAATTTTCTAATATTGAATCTATCTTTCGATATGTGTCGTAAATTTTTTTCTTGATTTAAATTACTGTTGATTGATCTGTAACTTTAAATAGTTACAGATTGTTTTACATTATACCTTCCAAATGTTGTTAATAATATTTATAGTTTATACGAATTATTTGTAATTTTTTAGTCTAACATAGAATAAATAAATGAAAATTGAATTGAATTGAATTGAATTTAATCCAAACTTAGCTCAGACAATTTTGTGAGCTAACCGAAAAACGTATTTTTAGAGTTAAGTTGAGGTTAACTCTAACCCTGGGATGATCTCGCACTAAAAAACTGGGCCTGAGATGTGCCCAACGAATCTTCGAAAAATGCTTAGCTTCCGGTAAAAATCTAAAATTAAAATTATAGGTTTCCAGTTTGGATTCAGATATGCTTAATTTGAGCATGTTCAGAATACAAGAACATAGAACCAAAAAGCTTTTCCCAACAATAACGAACCAACTGGCTTTTATTTAGCTCTGTGCTAAATTCAGGGTTAACTCAATAATGAAAAACTGGGCCTTAATTTTTAAGCCGTGTTTCGGCATGAACGGATATGTTCACTTTTAATTAATTTTTAGTTTTGGAAATGATAACGTACAGATGGCGTTGCTAATGGTGTGGAGAAAAATATGCTTATCAGAGAAAAGCACTAAAACAAATTAAATTTAATGGAAATCTGAACGGGAAAGGTTAAATTTAAAATTTAATATTTTACCGGAAGTTAAGCCTTTTAAAAGACCAATAATCCGTTGTATTTCAGCAATCACTGAACACGCTTCACATGCTGTTGAAAGGTCGTTAGCACTTTATTTTTAAACAGATAATCACGGTTTGGCTAAAAAACGACACCAAAGTTTATCAAATATTTATTTTAAATATTGGTTGGCAGACACACTGCAAATAACTTGAATTCATCTTCCAACACTGCCCATAACAGTTCAACAAAAAATTGACGAATTTTTTTCTCCATTCTACTTGCAGCGCCATCTACACTTAAACAGTTAAATCATTCATTTCCACTTTATGTTCACTTCTGAATGCTGACTTATTTATACACACTTTTTGTTTTTGTTGGGATTAACATGTAAAATTTTGGGATTAACATGTAAAATTTTTTTTTGAGCTGGCTAACCACTTGACGCCGAAACACGGCATATGTTTTCGTTAAGATGTCAACGGTTTGCCTGACAAACGGAACAAAACAATTAAAGCTATTTATTAAGAGTTCTTAAAAAAACTGACTAAGCAGAGACATTCACCAAAATGAGTGTTTAGGACGAAACGAAGAACGAAAAAAGAAAATGTGCGTCCAACAAATTATAATTAATTTATTAAGTTATTAATACGAGGTTCACAGTAGTTGATAGCCGACTGAATAAAAGTATTACAATAACACATAATTTCTTATAGTTGACAAAAGAAAGCTTTTAAGCTGCACAATAATACGGTTCATTCGATAATAAATTGCCAATAAGAACTGTCTTTTGATCATTCGATCTTTCTGTTATATTTTACAGGTTTTATATAAACACAAAATGTAACGTGCATGAATACACAAAATATCTGAAAGCTTTTATCATTGAATACGTTCTCAAACATTCCCCCGCCCCTGAACAACTTTTCAGCAGCTGGGTAAGATGGCTAACTTGTTTATTGGTCGAACAAGATTTCCGTTAGTTGTTTTGAGTGTGACAACACGAACGAGACCATCTGCACCAGGATGGGTTTCTGTAACTCTTCCCATTAACCATTTTCCTGGAAGAAGATTAGGGGTTTTGATGACGACGAGATCGTTTACCTTGATGTTGGGTTGCTTCTTTTGCCATTTTGGACGATTCTAAAGTGATGTCAAATATTCTGTGTGCCAGCGCTTCCAGTAGCCTTGTATTTTTGCCTGTAGAGATTGCCAGCTGGATAGTCAGTTGATTGGTATATCCATCAGAGGCTCTGGAATAGCAGTATATGACTCACCTAGAATGAAATGAGCAGGAGTTAGCGGATCTAAGTCAGTATCGGAAATCGAGCACAACGGTCGCGAATTAAGAGCAGCTTCTATCTGCGTTAAAAGCGTGTAAAATTGTTCGAAGGTAAGAACATCTGGTCCTATTACGCGATGTAGATGCCGCTTCACGGATTTAACTCCTGCCTCCCACAAACCGCCGAAGTGTGGTGCCGAAGGGGGATTAAAGTGCCAAGATATGCCATCGCGGGCTAACGATTCTGCAACAAGCGAATTATGATGGTCAGATAGAACTAGTTCATGCATTTCTGACAATAAACGCGCACATCCGACGAAATTGGTTCCATTGTCAGAATACATATACGAAGGTTTTCCACGACGCGCAACGAATTGACGAAAAGCAGCAAGGAACGCGTCGGTAGTTAAGTCACTCACAAGTTCTTAATGTATTGCTTTCGTAACAAATCACACAAAAAGAGAAATATAGCCTTTAGAAAAAATAAACTTTCGTCCCGTTTTCACTTTCAATGATATTGGCCCGGCATAGTCACAACCGCAATGCGTAAAAGGTCTTCAAGGTCGAATTCTTTGCGGTGGAAGATTTCCCATGAGCTGCGTATTGGTTTGGGTTCGTTGCAAAAAACAGTCAATACAATCGTGGGTAATCATTCTGATCACATTACGGCAACCGATAATCCAATATTCTTGTCTCACAAGCGCGAAGAGAGTAGAAACACCCGGGTGTACGAACCGAACGTGTGCGTCCCGAAGTATGAGCGTTATTATGACATGTTCCTTGGGTAGAATGATGGGGTGTTTTACATTGAAAGCAATATCAGCATGTTTTACCCTCCCTCCAACGCGAAGAATGTTGTCGTTATCTAAAAGAGGGTCTAATTCAATTAATTTGCCCTTCTTAGGAAAAAAGCCATTGAGTTTGAAGGTCTTAATGTCTTCACCAAAGGATTGCTCCTGTAGCCATCTGATGATTCGATTTTTCGCATCAAACATCTCATTTGGTTTGAAAAGGATTGATGTATGTTTCTTACCTCGGCAGATAGCGATAACCCGTATAATTTGGACGACAGTTCTTACTAAAATATTCCATGAGGAGATAAGATAGTGTTTCGAATGGATGCTCCTCAATAGAAGTGTGTAATGAATTTGTAGGGGCGATTTTTGCCTCAACCATGCACTCAGGATCTTCTTCTAACTCGATAACTATCGGCCACTTTTCGTATTCTTCTTGAAGCCATTGGGGACCTGTCCACCAAAGGGGATGCTGGAGAAGCTGCGTAGGTAGGATTCCGCGTGACGCGCAATCAGCTGGGTTGCTCGCAGATCGAACATGAAACCATCTTGATATGGGAATGGCGTTCAAAATTTCAGCCGTACGATTCCCTATGAAAATATTCCAATTGCGAGAAGGAGAAGGCAACAACTATAGAACTACCCTAGAATCACACCACGCATATACGTCAGCGAATGTAATATTTAAGGCCTGTTGAACTGCTACGAGTAATCTGGCCAATAGAAGAGCTGCACAAAGCTCTAAACGGGGAATGCTCAGTTGTTTTAAAGGGGCAACACGAGATTCAGCCGCAATTATGTTGGTTTTATAGCTGCCGTCGGCACGTCGATAGCGTGAGTAGATAACCGCTGCATAAGCAACACCCAACGCATCCGAAAAACCGTGAATTTGAAACGATTCGCGTGATAGACCGATATTTCTTGGTGTTTGGATTTTGGTTAAATTAGATAGTTCCTTGCGATATTTATCCCATTACGTAGCGATTGACTCTGGAACTTGTTGATCCCACTCCAATTTTCGATGCCAAAGTTCTTGTAGAAGAATTTTTAGCGAAGACACAAGCAAAATCGCGGAGTATTTGTCGTTTTGTGACCGATTCGGTAGGCAGACAATTTAAACGAAAGCTGAAAACATCGCACTTTAAGTTCCAATATAGTCCGAGAACTTTGATCCACGAATCCGCGTCAGTATCGATTAACACATTTGATTAACCGCTTATGTCATTATTTGGAATAAGTTCCACCAAATTGCTTTGCCACTTGTTTAATTGCATACCGCCTTTTAGAACAAGTTCGATTAATTTTGATTGTTTGTATAATGCATCATCCAAGGTATCACCGCCCGAAAACATGTCATCAACGTAAAAATCGTTCAAAACTATTTCCGAAGCTACGGGAAACTCGTTTTGATAGTCTCTGGCTAGCTGCTCAAGAACCCGAACCGAAAGAAATGGCGCACAGGAAGTTCCATATGTCACAGTACGCAAGCGAAAATGTTCTAGTGGTTCCGAAGGAGACTTTCGCCAAACGATACGCTGAAAGTCCGAATCTTTTTCCGAAACCCAGATCTGTCGAAACATTTTAATTATATCTGCGGTGAAAACGAATTGAGACCGACGAAACCGAAGGCAAACCGCAAATAGGTTTCTTTGAATCGGTGGGCCTATCATCAGTGAGTCATTTAGACATTGACCATATGAATCCTTGGACGAACCATCAAAAATGACCGGAAGTTTAGTGCTTGCACTGTCTGGTTTCAACACAGCATGATGAGGTTGATAAAAGACATTTGGTTTGTTGATGTCTTCACTTTGAATTTTTGACATGTGCCCTAAGGCCAAATATTCTTCCAAAAAGTTTGAGTAACTTTCAAAAAAGCTTTTGTCGTTGGAAAATTTTCTTTCCATTGACTTGAGTCGCGAAACAGCTCCGTTAAACGAATTCCCGAATTGGGTTCTAGATTTGAAGCGAAGATCAACAATGTACTTGCCATTTGAGTCACGGCAATGGGTGAGTAAGAAATGATTTTCAATTTCCTGATCTTCTTTGGAGATTATTGATTTTGGATCGACTTCTTCGATTGTCCAAAATGCTTGCAAAATAGCATCAACGTCTAACTCGGCATGGTGGGATACAAGATTAGCTCTGTTGAACGAAGGTAAAAGTCCGGCTAATACCCATCCGAAGATAGTATTTTGTGCTATGGGATAGCCTTGCTGGCTGTCAACACCTCCAAGTAAGACATTCCAAGCTTTATCAGCACCTAACAAAATATCGACGGGATGAGACTCATTGAAAGAAGGATCAGCTAATTTCAAGTGATGCAAATGTTGCCAATCCTCAACGCTAAACGAGATCGTGGGTAATTTCGAAGTCACTTTTGATAAGATGTAAGTATCGACAGGGATACTAAATTTATCACACCGTGAATTTATTACCATCGATAGAAGACCTCTGGATTTACCCGCCTTGGTAGATCCAATACCGCTTATGGGTATGCGAGCGTTTCTTCGTTTGAGCCCAAGCCGTTGAGCACACGACTCCGTAACGAAAGAAACCTGCGAGCCTGAGTCCATAAGGATGCGAACGTCTTGGTACACCCCGTGAATATCTTGTACCTTACCAATGGCAGTTGGTAACAATGTATTTGGAATTTCCTGGGCTAAATTAATCGAATGGTTGTTAAGTAGAAATGTATTTGAGGTTGACGCAGCCAATGTATTTTGAGGAATGAATTCACGAATTGGTCCTCGATTTACTGAACTGTTTGTTGCGTTGGCTAAATTAGTTTCATTACGATTGATGAAAACCGAAGCATCATGCACCAACGTATGGTGACGAGATTTACAGACTGAACACCGAAACTTAGACTGGCAACGATTCGAAGAATGACCTGATCGTAAACAATTAAAACAAGCTTTGCTGGATTTAACGAAATCCCTTCGAGCAGAAACTGTCATGCCTAGGAAATCTGGACATTGAGAAAGCACGTGCGAAGCATTGCATTTGCAACACGATGATGCCGAGGTGGTGTGCATACTTTTGACTACCGAATTCTTCGCCCTAGGATTTTCGCGAAAACCAGAGTGGGCACTTTCCAATGCCTCACAACGTCGTTCCAAAAAGTCTGAAAATTCATCGATGGTAGGACTTTCTAACGAATTGCTGTCTTCCGACCATGCTTTTCTCGTTTCAGGGTCCAGTTTGTTAAGCAACAAATAAATAATCCATGGATCTCTATTGAGAAAATTAACAGCCATCAGACCCCTTACAATTTCGTCTGCATCGTTGGATAATTTTCGTAGCTGGTCGACGTTAGACTGATTTGAAGACGGTAACTCCATAAAAGTTTTAATGTATCCATTAATAATGAAACGCGGTCTATCGTATCGCTTAACTAACCTAGCCCACGCTTCATCGTAAGTAGAATTTGTTAACGGCAGATGACTTAGAAGACTTAAAGCGGTGCTTCGGAGGCACGATTTCAAAAAAAGAAACTTTTGTATGGGAGATAAATTTTGTTTATTGTGAACAGCGCTGTCAAACATATCCCTGAACGATGGCCACTGAGGGTAATCCCTCTAAAATGGTTCGATATGGATCTTAGGAAGGAAGAAATCCGATTTCGTTTCAGAAGAGTGTGATTTGTTTAACGAATCGATGATGTACTTTTGCTGATCAGCTAAAAGACCGACGACATCCTGACTCGGTTCAACCTTTTCTATTTCTCTGATAGCCGACAGTAAAACAGACTGGACAGTTAAATACTTGGCCTCAAAATCTTCATAATCTGGAAGCGGGTCCGTATAGCCTTCCACGCCTGCAAGCTCATACATTAACTTTTGAGTTGTGTTAAATTCATCCCACGCACTAGTTGCTTTATTAAGACGCACTTCTAAATCACTTAACTTGACCGTTTCATCAATCGTTTCTGTAAACGTAGAAAGTCTTGTTAAGGAACTTTTAAGGTGTCCACGTGTTGCACGAAGAGCAGAAAGCGAAAGCGATTGAGTCATTTTGAGAAGATTGTACAGAAAAAACGATATTATATTGCACTCCAAGTAATGCTAAATGCCCACTTAGATCTTGCAAAGCTTCGAAAATCAACCTCAACCATAGATTTTAACTTCAACGAACACGTTTTGAGATTTTGGCTAAGCATAAAGTCGAATAGTCAGCGATAAAGAACTCCTTTAAATGAGCAATGAATATGCGATAAGATTCCAACTATGAAATGATCAGCGAATGATGAATTGGATTTAATTAATCTCGGAACAATTAATTTTAGATAAATAAAGAATAACGAATAACGCGTTTTTAAGCTCAATGACAAGCGATGAAATTTTATTGCTTATGTTTTAGGATGCAATGGATTCCAAGAAGCACAAAATTATAAAACGAATGATGGATTCAATGCGAATGATTTTCAAAAAATATTAATTGATTTGTATAAAGATGATGGACTGTATTTTGTACGAATTAATCCGGTTCGACACGGGCCAAAAAATGTTTAGGACGAAACGAAGAACGAAAAAAGAAAATGTGCGTCCGACAAATTATAATTAATTTATTAAGTTATTAATACGAGGTTCACAGTAGTTGATAGCCGACTGAATAAAAGTATTACAATAACACATAATTTCTTATAGTTGACAAAAGAAAGCTTTTAAGCTGCACAATAATACGGTTCATTCGATAATAAATTGCCAATAAGAACTGTCTTTTGATCATTCGATCTTTCTGTTATATTTTACAGGTTTTATATAAACACAAAATGTAATGTGCATGAATACACAAAATATCTGAAAGCTTTTATCATTGAATACGTTCTCAAACAATGAGCTTTAGCATATTTTTGGTTTACTTAATATCCGAACCACCATAAACATCGAAAAATAGAGTTTAATGTTTGAAGAAATAACGAACCAACTGGCTTTTATTATAGAAAGGATAGCTGTTTGCTTATTTGTTTTTCGTTGCTGGCTCTGTGCTCAATTCAGAGCGTTATGCCAAACGGAATCGAAAGCTTTCTCAATATCCATTAGTACCATACATGTAGATCTTCCCTCAGTTTTATTATTTTTGATTGTATTACAGATTCTCAGCACCTGATGTAACGTACTATGGTGGCTCCTAAATCCAAATTGTTGGTCTGGAATAATGTGTTTTTCCTTAATTATAATGCTAAGTTTCTTCTTTATCATTTTTTCATATACTTTACTTAGACTACTGAGAAGACTTATTGGCCTTTAGCTTCCAGGATTCTCCCTACGTTTGCCAGCTTTTAATATTGGTGTGACTATTGCCATATTCCACGCATCTGGGAAATGTTGGTTTTTCAGACAGGCGTTAGTTAAAAATGTCAGATATTTTTTTCCTGATTTAGATAGACAAGTTCTTGAGATAAATATTTTTGATCTTATCAAGGCCATCTAATTTTCTAATTTTTAATTCCTTTCTTATATCAGTAAAGTCATCTACTAAAATGTATTAAGTTTGGGATGTTTCCGATAAAGAAGATGAAATTCGATGAGAAACTGCGTCTACCAAATGTATAGTATCTAAGTCACCTAAATGTTGAGACAAATTCCATGGCAAATTCATTGGCTTTTTGAATATCGGTGTATAGCATATCGTTGGCATCTTTTAGTGTAGGAATCTGCCTTGTTTTATTTTTTATTATTTTGGCGATATTCTAAAATGGCTTATCATTCTTCCCTAGTTGGTTAAGCTTCCGGTTCCATCGATCATTTCGAGATTTTTGTATTTCTTGTGCAATAAGTTTGTTGAAAAAAGATAATTGGTGCCTATATATTGGCAACCGATAACGTTGCCATTGTCTTTTGATACTATTCCTTGCACGAACAAAAGCTCGGCTGCTGATTTGTTACAAAGTATTTTGCTTGGAGTTGACCTGTAAGATAGGAGAAAAGTATTAATTATCTCTTCTATGTTCCCTTCCCCTTTCAGTTTGTTCAAAGCCGTTTTAAACGTCCCAACCACCCGTTCGGCTTGACCGTTTGATGATGGATGGTATGGCGCTGTTCTTACGTGTTCAACTCCAATCTGAGAGCAAAACAATTAAAATTGGTTACTGCAAAATTGCGTACCGTTGTCCGATACCAATAATTGTGGATGTCCAAATCTTGAAAATATTTGTTTGAGTATTCTGATAGTTTCGGTTGAGGTTGTCGATTTGGTAGCAATGATTTCGGGCCATTTTGAGTACGCGTCAACTACTACAAAAAACCAAATGCCATTGATGGGTCCTGCGTAGTCCATGTGAACTCGTTGCCATGGTCGACTGCATAATGGCCACGATTCTAGCGAAACTTTTGTTGGTGATTTTGCTGCTAGCTGACAATTGGTGTACTTTTTTACAAAAAGCTTGATTTGTTCGTCAAGTCCAGGCCAATAAACATAACTTCGTGCAAGGGATTTCATGCGTTCTTCGCCAGGATGACCCTTTTGCAGGTGTTTCAGAACACGATTCTGAAGACTGTTGGGTATAATTACACGTTCGTTGAACATAACACATTCTTCAACTACCATTAGCGAATCCTTTCTGTTAAAGTAAGGTTGAATATTTGAAGGAACAGAACGCGGCCAGCCTGATATGATGAATTGCTTTACCGTTTTTAAATCCCTTGAAGACCTGGTTGCACTTTTGATCATATTATGTGTCACTGGAAGATGTTCGATGTTACCCATTAGCTCGCTGTTGAAAATGGAATCTTCTTCTAATCTGGTTTGTGCGATGATGTTATCTTCGGTTGCGTCAGACTGCTTATTTCCAATAAGTCTCGACAGGAGATTTGCGTTTCCAAAATCTTGAGTGCGGACGTATTTTATATCGAAATCATATGCTTGTTAGGTCAAAGCCCACCGCTGGAGACGGTTCGCTGTATGAAGCGGAGTTCCTTTTCTTGGATTGAAAACCGCTAGCAAAGGCTTATGATCCGTTTCCATAAAAAATCTTCGACCAAGTATCATTCTGTGAAATCGAGTTACGGCAAAAACCAGAGCTAAGCCTTCTTTTTCAATTTGGCTGTAACTCTTTTCGGCTGAACTGAGGGACCTGGAAACGTGGTATACAACTTTGACTGTGCCGTCCGGAAAACGATGAGATAGACGAGCTCCAATTCCATCGTTTGAAGCGTCTGCAGAAACAATTATTGAAAAATCAGGATTATAATGTATAAGAGCAAGGTCTGATTGCAATATTTGTTTAAATTCTTGAAAAACTGCCTCACATCTCGAAGTCCATATAAACTTGGCATCCTTTTTGAGTAAATTATCCAACGGTGCTCGAAGTTTGCTCATTCTTGGAATGTATTTTCCATAATAATTGATATCCCCCAAAAAGGAGCGTAATTGTGGAAGAGTTTTTGGAACTGGCATGTTTCTAATGGCTTCTTATTTCTGGGGATCTGGTTTCGTGCCTTCAGCGTTGGAAATATGTCCTAGACATTTGATTTCAGTCATTAAAAATTTACACTTACTGATTTTTATCTTGAATCCAAAATCGTCAAGCCGTTATAGCACTGCAAACAGACATCGATCATGGTCTGCACGTGTTTTCCCTGAAACAAGTAGGTCATCGATATACGCTGAAGCATTTTCTGTGTCTGCCAACATGGTGTCCATGAGTTGTTGGAAGTAACCAGGTCCCACTTTGACTCCTGGTGGTAGCCTGTTCCATGCAAACAGTCCTTGATGTGTGTTCATAGTAAGGAACAGTTTTGAATCTTCATCGACTTGAATCTGGAGGTCAGCATCTGAAAGGTCAATGTGCGTAAAGAACTTGTTGTTAGAATGTTTAATAAAAATTTCTTTTGGCCTTGGAAGGTTATATACATGTGGTTGAAGCGCTGCATTCAAGCCCGTAGAATAATCTGGACACAACCTTACCTGTCCATTTGGCTTCTTAACCGCAACTATTGGCGCGGCCCACTCAGAAAATTGAACTAGTGTTATTATGCCTGCTTTCTTCAGCCTGTCTAGTTCGGCGTCAACTATTTCCACGGAGGCATAAGGGACAGGGCGTTTTGCTTTAAAAACAGGAACAGCCTTTTCTTGAATTTGTAGCTTCAGCTTTGATCTATTGCAACATCCTAGCGTGTTTTCAATTATTGAAGGAAATTTGTTTTGTATTGTTTTGCAAAGTGTAGATTCATCGTCATCGCTCACATGTACCTAATTACAAACAGAGCTCAAAGGTTGATCCCATAGTTTGAATTTTTCGATTAAATCAATTCCTAAAAGATTTAGTTTTTCTCTGGCACTAACAAAACATTTTGCTGTATGGGTCTGATTGAAAAAACTCACCTCGCAATTGAAATATCCTAAGATATTCATTCGATTTCCTTGAGCATCGTTAATAATGCTTTCTTCACGGCACAATTTTGGGAATTTTAAAAATTTCCATATGCTTTTACCTACAATTGTCAAATCTGATGCCGTATCCAACTGTAATCGTACTTCTTTTTGATTTATTTTTACTGTTACATACTTTCGATAAGCTGCTGATGTATGGTTAACGGAGTGTGTGACGTGAACGTTTCCTTCTTGATGACGTTTGTGTTGACTATACCTCTGATTATTCTTCTTCGCCATGCGGTTTGTTGATTTGGTCGAGCTCTTTTCTCCTTTTGTGTTGAAGCAAAAGCAGTACCCTTCCTTATGTCCCTTTCTTTGACATTGATTACAAGTGTGGTCTTTGAATTTGCAGTTTTGGTAGAAATGCATACTTCCACAGCCCCAGCATGGATTTCTTGGTGTCTGAGCTGGTGCGTTGCGATTCTGATGCTCATCTGTGGAACTGAACTTCTGCTTTGTTGCGCTTATGGAGTATGATGCTGGGGATGAATGTGACTCGATCAGCTGTGTGTCTTGCTTGACACTTGAAATGCGGTGACATTCTGAAACCAGTTTGTCCAAAGTTAGGAGATTTTCAGGTGTTTCTGATTCTAAAAGGTTCAAGAGTCTTGATCTGATGTCGGACTCCGAAGGTGCCTGGAGACCAATGACAAACATCAAACATTTAAACTGGTCATTAGACAATTTACCTAGCTCAAAATTTTCACATTGCTTATTGACTTCGCTTGCAAATGTGACAAAGTCATCATCAGTTGATTTTCGTATTTGCAAGCAGCGAAAACACATGCTAAAGATGAATTCTTTTCTTCCAAAAATGATTCCTAATTTTTCGATCGTATTTGCAAATTCAAAATCTTTAGATTGCTTTGGTAAGATGAAATTAACATACCGACTATGTTCTCGGGCTCCGAGTTTCCTCAAGAGCAACCTTACCTTGGCAGCGTCGTCCAGGTTTGTGGCATCTTTCTCAAATAAATCAGAGTACCGGACATACCATTGCTTAAACGTGATGCCGTTATCTGGATCAAAGTGAAACTCCTGAATGTTATGAGCCAAAACTTCGAGTGCGTATTCCGGTGATGATGCTTTGATGTTTTGCGATGAACCAGGTTCCTCTTTAAAGACTCTCTTTGCGATGTCACTTATTAAAACTGATTGCTGTTCAGCGATTTTTTTTAATTCTGCTACTACTGTTTCCATTGTCCTCGTCGCCACTGTTGTGCTTCCCAAAGACGATGTTTTCGCAACGACTGTACTTTTACAACTCAACTTTATTTCAATACTTCATAAATCATAATCATAATTCATAATAGTTATATAATAAGCGGAATAGAATAGCGTTATGTTAAGCTTATAATCGTATGACTTTTATATAATACATAATGCAGTGTAGTGGAATATTCATTTACAAAGAGGTTATTTATAAGATAAGAATTAATTTAGTTTAAGGGTTGCCAACACAAGTATCTAATCAAAAATTTTTGTAAGCATTGCGTTTCGCCCTAGTTTGATGGTGGGCTCATCAGCTAGATGACATCAAACCCAATCTAGTACGCAATAATTGTCAATGATTACCGACTGCTTTATAAAATTTACAGAGAAAACTCCCTGTGAATTATATTATTCTAAAGAACTTTGATTAAAGTTAGACATTAGAAATTATGATGTTATGCTCGTGGCCAAGCGAAGTTATAAGAAAATAAAAACAATAAAAAGACTAAAAATAGTCGAATTAGATTTTATTAAGTGGAGTATTTATGAATGAAATTCAATATTAAAGGTTTTGTGGCCTTTACTCCACAGGGAGTTTTCTCTGTAAATTTTATAAAGCAGTCGGTAATCATTGACAATTATTGCGTACTAGATTGGGTTTGATGTCATCTAGCTGATGAGCCCACCATCAAACTAGGGCGAAACGCAATGCTTGGAGTAAAGGCCACAAAACCTTTAATATTGAATTTCATTCATAAATACTCCACTTAATAAAATCTAATTCGACTATTTTTAGTCTTTTTATTGTTTTTATTTTCTTATAACTTCGCTTGGCCACGAGCATAACATCATAATTTCTAATGTCTAACTTTAATCAAAGTTCTTTAGAATAATATAATTCACAGGGAGTTTTCTCTGTAAATTTTATAAAGCAGTCGGTAATCATTGACAATTATTGCGTACTAGATTGGGTTTGATGTCATCTAGCTGATGAGCCCACCATCAAACTAGGGCGAAACGCAATGCTTGGAGTAAAGGCCACAAAACCTTTAATATTGAATTTCATTCATAAATACTCCACTTAATAAAATCTAATTCGACTATTTTTAGTCTTTTTATTGTTTTTATTTTCTTATAACTTCGCTTGGCCACGAGCATAACATCATAATTTCTAATGTCTAACTTTAATCAAAGTTCTTTAGAATAATATAATTCACAGGGAGTTTTCTCTGTAAATTTTATAAAGCAGTCGGTAATCATTGACAATTATTGCGTACTAGATTGGGTTTGATGTCATCTAGCTGATGAGCCCACCATCAAACTAGGGCGAAACGCAATGCTTGGAGTAAAGGCCACAAAACCTTTAATATTGAATTTCATTCATAAATACTCCACTTAATAAAATCTAATTCGACTATTTTTAGTCTTTTTATTGTTTTTATTTTCTTATAACTTCGCTTGGCCACGAGCATAACATCATAATTTCTAATGTCTAACTTTAATCAAAGTTCTTTAGAATAATATAATTCACAGGGAGTTTTCTCTGTAAATTTTATAAAGCAGTCGGTAATCATTGACAATTATTGCGTACTAGATTGGGTTTGATGTCATCTAGCTGATGAGCCCACCATCAAACTAGGGCGAAACGCAATGCTTGGAGTAAAGGCCACAAAACCTTTAATATTGAATTTCATTCATAAATACTCCACTTAATAAAATCTAATTCGACTATTTTTAGTCTTTTTATTGTTTTTATTTTCTTATAACTTCGCTTGGCCACGAGCATAACATCATAATTTCTAATGTCTAACTTTAATCAAAGTTCTTTAGAATAATATAATTCACAGGGAGTTTTCTCTGTAAATTTTATAAAGCAGTCGGTAATCATTGACAATTATTGCGTACTAGATTGGGTTTGATGTCATCTAGCTGATGAGCCCACCATCAAACTAGGGCGAAACGCAATGCTTGGAGTAAAGGCCACAAAACCTTTAATATTGAATTTCATTCATAAATACTCCACTTAATAAAATCTAATTCGACTATTTTTAGTCTTTTTATTGTTTTTATTTTCTTATAACTTCGCTTGGCCACGAGCATAACATCATAATTTCTAATGTCTAACTTTAATCAAAGTTCTTTAGAATAATATAATTCACAGGGAGTTTTCTCTGTAAATTTTATAAAGCAGTCGGTAATCATTGACAATTATTGCGTACTAGATTGGGTTTGATGTCATCTAGCTGATGAGCCCACCATCAAACTAGGGCGAAACGCAATGCTTGGAGTAAAGGCCACAAAACCTTTAATATTGAATTTCATTCATAAATACTCCACTTAATAAAATCTAATTCGACTATTTTTAGTCTTTTTATTGTTTTTATTTTCTTATAACTTCGCTTGGCCACGAGCATAACATCATAATTTCTAATGTCTAACTTTAATCAAAGTTCTTTAGAATAATATAATTCACAGGGAGTTTTCTCTGTAAATTTTATAAAGCAGTCGGTAATCATTGACAATTATTGCGTACTAGATTGGGTTTGATGTCATCTAGCTGATGAGCCCACCATCAAACTAGGGCGAAACGCAATGCTTGGAGTAAAGGCCACAAAACCTTTAATATTGAATTTCATTCATAAATACTCCACTTAATAAAATCTAATTCGACTATTTTTAGTCTTTTTATTGTTTTTATTTTCTTATAACTTCGCTTGGCCACGAGCATAACATCATAATTTCTAATGTCTAACTTTAATCAAAGTTCTTTAGAATAATATAATTCACAGGGAGTTTTCTCTGTAAATTTTATAAAGCAGTCGGTAATCATTGACAATTATTGCGTACTAGATTGGGTTTGATGTCATCTAGCTGATGAGCCCACCATCAAACTAGGGCGAAACGCAATGCTTGGAGTAAAGGCCACAAAACCTTTAATATTGAATTTCATTCATAAATACTCCACTTAATAAAATCTAATTCGACTATTTTTAGTCTTTTTATTGTTTTTATTTTCTTATAACTTCGCTTGGCCACGAGCATAACATCATAATTTCTAATGTCTAACTTTAATCAAAGTTCTTTAGAATAATATAATTCACAGGGAGTTTTCTCTGTAAATTTTATAAAGCAGTCGGTAATCATTGACAATTATTGCGTACTAGATTGGGTTTGATGTCATCTAGCTGATGAGCCCACCATCAAACTAGGGCGAAACGCAATGCTTGGAGTAAAGGCCACAAAACCTTTAATATTGAATTTCATTCATAAATACTCCACTTAATAAAATCTAATTCGACTATTTTTAGTCTTTTTATTGTTTTTATTTTCTTATAACTTCGCTTGGCCACGAGCATAACATCATAATTTCTAATGTCTAACTTTAATCAAAGTTCTTTAGAATAATATAATTCACAGGGAGTTTTCTCTGTAAATTTTATAAAGCAGTCGGTAATCATTGACAATTATTGCGTACTAGATTGGGTTTGATGTCATCTAGCTGATGAGCCCACCATCAAACTAGGGCGAAACGCAATGCTTGGAGTAAAGGCCACAAAACCTTTAATATTGAATTTCATTCATAAATACTCCACTTAATAAAATCTAATTCGACTATTTTTAGTCTTTTTATTGTTTTTATTTTCTTATAACTTCGCTTGGCCACGAGCATAACATCATAATTTCTAATGTCTAACTTTAATCAAAGTTCTTTAGAATAATATAATTCACAGGGAGTTTTCTCTGTAAATTTTATAAAGCAGTCGGTAATCATTGACAATTATTGCGTACTAGATTGGGTTTGATGTCATCTAGCTGATGAGCCCACCATCAAACTAGGGCGAAACGCAATGCTTGGAGTAAAGGCCACAAAACCTTTAATATTGAATTTCATTCATAAATACTCCACTTAATAAAATCTAATTCGACTATTTTTAGTCTTTTTATTGTTTTTATTTTCTTATAAAATTTTTGTAACAAAATGTCTTTTTGGGTATTTTAGGCACAGAACAATCTACCGAGCTTAGGATTTGATCAGAAAAACTTGAAACAAGTAAGTCCACACTTTCTTTCGTTGAAACTTGTTCTAGCACAGTGGAAATGTTTCTTAGCTTAGAATTCAAGTCAGATCTAAATAATGACCAGTTGGCATGATGAAGATCTAAATAGTATTCTTCTTTTATAGCAGCAGGATCAAGAATTCGACATAAAACGGGATTATGATCAGAAGGAACTTCATCAAAAACAAAAGGTTGAGATACAGAATTAGTATTAGTAAGAAAGAGGTCCAACACTGATGGGCTACCTCTTGAACCAGCGGGTACGTATGTAGGCTCTAATGGAAAAAAGTATAGAGAAATGAGTTGGCTCTGTTACAACTCCAGTCTCTGTGCTTGCAGTTTAAATTATCTCCCACAAGATAGCCATGGTTTTTTATTAGTATCTTACGTAGGTCAGCTCTAACATTTTGTGTCTTTAATGGGGACGGAGAACCACCCCGAAAATATACACATATTATTTCTATTGAACTACTGCTACTTAGTTTTAATTCTATTCCTACATTTTCTATGCAAAAAGTGCGAATAGGTAATAAAACAGTGTGTTGAATTGATTTGCGAACCAGGATTGCTACTCCCCCTCCTCTTTCGCCTATTCTATCCACACGATAGCAATAGAAAACTGGAGTTGAAATTCTAACATCTAAATCTAGCCATATTTCTGTGATTAAAGCGATATTAATCAATATTTGCTTCTAAAAAGTTTAAAAATTCAATGCATTTGTTTCGGATACCTCTTGCGTTCCATGTAACTATATTAATTGGTTTATAATTATATGACATTTTGATACAAAAACTTACAAGCTAACTGCGTGATAGCATAAAATTGTTCATTTTTTGATTTACAAGAACTTAGTTTTGTTATCATTTCCATTACAAGAGAATTAAGTTCGTCCATTGAGAACAACTCACCGCTGGTGATATGAGCGCTTCTTGTTGATGAATTGATGTGTTGATTTGTATTCGATGCTGCTGCTGCTGGTGCTGCTGCTGGTGATGATAACGATGGTGATTGTTAAATATGTTCCAACGCATTTGATGTTGGTGTACTACTATTGTTCTCCACAGGTTTGAGAACAGAACGACTTGGTAAAGCAGGGAAGTCAGTCTTTAAAAGGTATGAGTTATTTATGTTGGTATTAGTAATAGTATAACTCTGTTTTGGTCGAAGAGAGAGCCTTGCTTTGTTCGCGACCTTAGCTCTTATTTCCAAATATTTGTTTCTGCTTTGAAAGATAGAATCAGTTGATTTGTGGCTCTCATTACAGTTTGCACACTTAGGTTTTTCTTTTGTCAGAACATTCTTCAGACTTGTGCGACCCAGCACAGAAGGAACAGTTTGTTTTTACGTGGCCGTTTTTCTCGCCGTGGCCAAACATTTGGCAATTTCGGCACTGTGTTATTTTATTTTTATGTTTTCGCTGATAGTTCCAGTTGATTTTTGCATGAAAAACTGACCGGAATTTTTTCTTTAGATCACTTATATTAATTGAACCAATTTCGAGAAAGCATATATAAAAGGTTTCAGAATAATGTTCATAATCTTTTGTTACACATTTAATGTTTATATAAAATGTTTTTGTTATAATTCAAATTCTACATAAATAAAATAAAAATAATTTCAACTTAGTAGAAGACTTAGCATTAAATTTAGTGGACTTGTTGAATTATTGATTCAAATTAGCTTTTTATGCTCAATTTGCACAAAAAGCTAAAGTAAACTATATCCAACAAGATTACGATTGTAATCATAAAGCTGGAAGTGTTTACCCGTGAACTGGTTAAAGTTATATATAAAATTTTTTTGTTATAATTCAAATTCTACAGGGTGATTGGTATAAGATGCACCAAAAAGCTTGAGCGTGTAGGTGGGGTTAATACAAGAAAAAAATCGTATGGGAGGGGGGGGTCTATTTCCGCCCGTTTAGTCGGGAGGGGCAATTTTCTAAAAAAATTACTTAAATCAAAAAAAAAAAATATTTATAAACAATGGTGAATGATACAAAGACTTGTTATATCTTTTTGAAAAGCCAGAAAACTACTCTTTTATTTTATTTTTAAATTAAGTTGTTTAAGTGAACAGTTTTAAAAAAATTAATTTTTAAACTCAAAATTTAAAAAAAAACTAAACAAAAAATTTTTAAGCTAGTTCTTTTCAAAATTTTATGTAATTAACTATTATTTTCATTTCCAAAATTCAATGCTCTTATGAATTTTTAGTCTCACTTATTGACACTTATTGACAAGGTGAGTATTTACAGGGTGCTCACTCGTCGTCAACTGATGAGTGCAAAGTGAGCATCCGCACGAAACGCCATTTTTTCATGGACTAAAGGCCATAAAAAGCTAATTTGAATCATTTAATGTTTATGCACTTAAGACCAATTCTTACAAGTTCTGCTTTTAACACATTTGTATCAAACGAACTCAGGCCATACAAGATAACCTTGAAAGCTTTATCTCTTTTGAGGTCATGTGAGAAGTACTGACAATTTTCTTCTTTAAGTTTATCTAAAACCTTTCTGTAAGAATCCTTAAATTCGAACATATTTTTATACCGATAGATATAATTTTTATACAATAATCTGTGACACTTAAGGTTTTCATTATTTGGTGCACATAGTAACATGATTTTTGCAAAAGTTTTATGGGGGGCACTTTAACTACTGATGACTTATTTATTGATGGCGATGATTCATCGTCCAGATCTTCACTGTCATTGTCACCATCGGGCACACACTGCAGTGGATTATAATATCCAGGGGACTTAAAATTGTTTTTATAGTTCGGCATTGTGAACATTGAAGTTCTTTGTTTTTTCCCCAAGGACAAGGAGTTGTCCTCGGCAAAAGGCGATCTCACACGTTTATCTATTTTGCGAAATCAAGCTAGAGAACTTTTTATAATGGCTGTAACACGTCATTCGGTATTGAAAGCATAAGCAGAACTGAAGAAATATAATATTCAGAAAGAAACTGTTTATTAATTATTGCTCTGCCTGCATAATTTCATTAAAAGTAATTTATCAGTGAAAACACAGTAAATTAAATAAATTTCAAATATAAAATTTGTAAATAGTCTAATAAAATGAGACAAACAAAGGTCAAAATCCAAAAAAAATTCCCACAAAGATGTATTCTAACGGGCATTTTAGGTACTTTGACCCATTAAGCATGTCCTACAAAGCATGTCAAATTTTTACCATGCTAAAGTTGGTAGAGAAGGTCGTCAGAATTCAGTTTTTATAAATTTCTTGGCAACTACGAACTTTTTGGACTTGTGGAGTTTTAGTTAAAAATCCGATTTTGGCACCCTATGGCACTCATACAAATAACAGTTGGCACTGCTATTTTATTTTGAAGTGCAGCGCTGATGCAGAATATGCGTATTCAAATTTAAAGCTTGAGTACAAATACAAAAGAGTCTCTTATTTTATAACAGTTTAGTGTGCAATTAAGTAAATTTTTTACGAGTTATGACAATTCTCGGTATATTTATTTTACAGTGCAGTTTGAGAAAAATAAAATATTTGATCGCTGTGAAATGTTGATTGTTGTTACAATCTCCCCCTACGGCGCTGAAGTAGACCTGACGACGATGCGACAGAAGTAAGATTCTATGGTCTGTGCCTCGTGTTCGTTAATTTCGAAATTCAGTGTTTTCTATGTTTGCGTTATAGTTTTGCGTTTGTACAACCAATTTGGCTGTACAACCCTAGCTTCTCAAATTGTGTTTAACCGTCTTGAAGGTAGATCAATGACGTTAGATCAGGAGGTCTTAACAGCATATCAGCTACAAGATTTGTTCTAGATTCTTAAAGTTAGATTTTTAAAGTTGAACGGCTTTGCCCAAAGAGATGATAGACTGGACCGGCGCGGCGGCGGCGTGGCGTTCAGTTTGTTGAGTAATTAAGTTCCCCCGATTTAAGAGTTCTTGAGGCATATTGAAATGGGTACTTATCTGTCTTCTCCCCCTGAATCAATTCGGTTTTGATCACTTCATGAGGTTTGCAATGAAAAATAAAAATCAACTAGCTCTTTTTCCATTGTACCAAAACAATTCATTCCTTTCTTTCTACTCCTTCTTACTAGTGTCAACGCCTGTTGCATTTAAAAGGCAATATGCTTTACAGACACACAGTTAAAATATTATATATATTATATATAATATTATATATATTATATTAAAACTTAAGACAAAATCAGTTTTTCACGTAATCAGGGATATCATTGTTGAGGGGAGAAATAAAAGGGGTTCCAAGTGTCATGAATGCCATCTGACAGTAAATTATTTATTCGAACAAATTGATTTCTATCTCTTAAATAGGATCCAAACCAATTTAAAATATAATAAAAGCCAACATGGTTCGTTATTGTTGGGGAATGCTTTTTGGTTCTATGTTTTTGGTTCATTATTGTTGGTAAAAGCTTTTTGGTTCAATGTTATTGGATACTGAACATGAATAAGTAGAGCGTAGAGGCAAGCATCGAAATGAGCTTTAAAATTACCGATTTAAAATCGCCCTAACCGCTAAAAAATTACGCAGCAAACAAAAACGGCTATGTTAACTTTTAACTCATTTTTAGTTTTGAAAATGATTATGTAGAGATGGCGTTGCTAATGGTTAAAAGAACAATATGCTTATCAGAGACAAGAACCAAAACAAATTAAATTTACTGGAAATCCGAACCGGAAAGGTTAAATTTAAAATTAAAAAAATCTGCGGAAGTTAAGCATTTTTAAGGTCTAATGTTTATCCGTTTGTATTTCAGCAATCACCAAACCGACTTACACGGCTTACATGCTGTTAGATAGAGGAAATGTCAAACTAGGTCATGAAAACTATATTTCTGGACAGATGTCCACAGAAAAAACGACACCAAAGTTGCACTTCCGCAACTCAAAAAAATTGGGCATAAAATAATTATTTTAAATATTTGGTGACACCATCACAGCAAAGTACTTGAATTCATCTTTAATTCTGCCCTAACAGTACGACCAAATATTAATAGACGAATATTTTTCTCTAACTCAATTGCAGCGGCATCTTTACTATTATAACTTATATGAAATCAATTTTGAGTTCTGGAAATGGATAAGTAAAGACAAGAATCAAATGAGCTTTGAACCGGTTAAAACTAACCTCACGAAAAAAAAACTTAAAGCTTTTTTTACCATTAGTGGTTAAGATGGACATACTGAATTATTTTTTTTAACATTGAACACAATACATTGTGCAAAAATATATTAATCAAAGTTTTTGTGAAAACTAAAGTGAAAATCTAAGTTTTGGTGAAAAATAAAGTGGAAAAGTTTTTATTTTAGTGAATAACTTATTTACTTTACTTAAAAGGAATTGTGACTCTGTTAAAATAATTTTTTGTTATAATTCGTATAACTAGGGTTAGTAAACCATTTATTAGGACCTTTCTCAGTTTTTTTTTATTTTAAAGCTGTAACATTTTAAAGATTAAAGCTTTACGGCAAATTGATACTATACTTCATTGAAACTCAGGGTAATAAACATTTATTTGGTATTTCGAAATCTTATAGCCTTTTCACACCGCATCGAAAACCCGGTTTTTGATGAAAACTCAAAAACCTGTATCAAAAACACAAGTTTTCCCATACGATTTTGGCAAGTAGCAAGTTTTCGTAAACAACTGGTTTTTGCAAAAACCTATCAAAAACCAGTTGAAATCGCGAGATGAACAAAACAAACACAACTAGTGAAAGATTCAGCGCTCAATCAACTGACAAAAAAGGAGTGCGTTGTATGTTTCCATTCATGGGTGTCACCATCAGCTGATGGAAGCTGTCATCACAAATCAATTTTTTATTCCAAATAAAATGAAAATAATTATTCAAAATATTCTTGGTTGTGGTAAGTAGTTAAAAATATGTAGGTATACATAATAGTAGCATCAATTAGACATTACAGTATACAATAACTATTTTTGTTTATAGAAAATGGAAGCAAACAAACGACAGATGGAGAATAGCCAGCCCTTATTTCATTACCGGTGGTTGTGTCATGTTATATGGAATGTATTCTATTTTGGAAGCGTTCTTGAATCTCAACGTTTTAGTAAATACACATGCATTTAGTTTCTCGATGTTTCGTTTGATTCAAAAGCGATAGAACAGTAAGTTTTCCTGTCTTTTCGGTAATCTTTAAAAAAAATCTTCTACACAGGTGTTGGGCATGTATGGATGGAATAACCTTGTTGAAGGATTGAAATATCGACAGCTGCAGCAGTATTGTGAAAAAAGCACCAACTCAACTTGTTACTGTAAGATTATGTGCAGTGGGATATTTTTGTCCGACAAAGAGCTCATTAAAGGGTTAATAATTATTACGTGCGTGTTTTTTAATATTGAATGGATACCATAATTAAATAAAACACATAAGTAAAGACAATTTGTATATTAATGCGTTTGAATTTGTTTTTTAAACGAAGATGCAAGAAGAAATGGAAAAAGTTTGGAAGGGCAAACGGATTTAGTTGAAGTGTAACATTCCTTTTAATAGCAGGGAATGGTCATAAAAAGATGTCTAAGTACATCCCCAAAATACGCTTCCATTTGGGATTCTTTCAAATAAACCATAACATCGCTTTCTATGGACCACGAAATAAATTTTTGTATCGCCTGCAAATGGAAAAATCAAAATAAATCAGCATTTTGAATGAATGCAAACAAATAGGTACATACATACATACCTTATTTAGAATAAAAACATTAATATTTATTATTAATTTTATATTTATTAATATTTGTGTTGAAGTTATCAGCGTGTTTTGATTTTTAATTGATGAAATATGATGATATTTGACAACTGATGTCAAAATAAGTGAAGTGTCAAACAAAAACAGGTAAATTTTCAGTGTGAACGTATTTACGAGTTTTCATCGAAAACCCTGTTTTCGATGCGGTGTGAAAAGGCTATTATCATTTTTATTTTGAAGCTTTAACGGCAAGTTTATATTTTAGGATAATTTAAGTACATAGGTACCTACCTCAATTTTTTTTTCAAGTATGAAATGGAGTTTATAACTTTAGACAATGTTGTCTTATGTATTATTTCAATTCATGGCCATGTTAAGATTCCTCTCTTTTAACAGGAATAAAAATTTATTTAAATTAAAAAAAAAAAAATTCTTTAAGAGCGGAAGTAACTATTTTTTTCAAATACTTCTTGTTTAGAACCAGATTTATGAAAACTTCATACATAACACAGGTCTACAGTGATTTTGGTGCCGCAAAAAGTAAAACTCATTTCAAGTACATTCAGTACCCTGAACAAAACGTGATACATATTCTATCGCAAGGGTTAAATAGAATAAAACATTTTTTGTGGTTTTCAAGTTTATATAATACCGCGAAGAAATTTGTTACGACGCACGGCGACGTAAATTGTAATGGTTTCTGAAATAACTCAGACTCCGTTTAAATCTTTTCAACATCTTTTTGCTTCTTCGAAAACTTTTCAGCTGAAGACAATGGGCCATATTCATAGATGTTTGACAAGTTCTTATTAAGTTGTTTTTAAGCTAAACTCGAGTTTTTGATATACATAGAAAATTTAAACCCAAGTCTAAACGAAAAACTCGAGTCTAACTTTTAACTGAACCGAACTCATGTTTAAGTTGTATTTAACCGTGACAAACGTCAGAAATAGGTACACAAATGAAATAATTTATTAAGGGTCGCAAGTAATTTTCTTTTTCTTGCAAATAAAATGTTGGTAATTACCACTTTACGAAAAAAAACAAATACTTAAATAGATAGTAATATTTCTACATATATCTTCCTACCTACAATAAGACAAATTTCAGCGGAATATAGGTATTTTATTCAAGCAGATGAGGATATAATTGTGCAATAAAATAATCAAGATGAAGAAACTAGATACTGCAGCATTTTATTAGACATTTTCTTAATTTTCATATGATATTCTTCAAATTTTATAATTTTCTGTTCCTAGACAAAAATTATCAATAAAAAATATCCTAAACATCTGGAATGTATTGTTTTTCAACCTGTCATGCATTGTTTTCAACCCTTCCTTTTCTTATCTAATAAAAAATCAATCTATCCCACTCACTCCATATGTGGAACCCAAGTTTGGGACACGCTCCACTCGTGTTTTACTAAACAGAGCTGACAAAACATCTATGCATAACAACTGTGTCTAACCTGAGTGTTAACGTTAGATTACAGTTCAGAAGAATATTCGAGTTTACAATAGCCCATATTCATAGATATATTGTAAACTAAAATTCTTCTGAACTGGAGTCTAACGTTAACACTCAGGTTAGACACAGTTGTTATGCATAGATGTTTTTTCAGCTCTGTTTAGTAAAACACGAGTGGAACGTGTCCAAAACTTGGGTTCCACATATGGAGTGAGTGGGATAGATTGTTTTTTTAGTAAGTAAGAAAAAGAAGGGTTGAAAACAATGCATGACAGGTTGAAAACAATACATTCCAGATGTTAACGATATTTTTTTATTGATAATTTTTGCCTAGGAACAGAAAATTATAAAATTTGAAGAATATCAAATGAATATTAAGAAAATGTCTGATAAAATGCCGCAGTATCTAGTTTTTCTCCATCTCGATTATTTTATTGCACAATTATATCCTCATCTGTGTAACGAAAGAGTTCAACCTACATAAATTAATCCACCTAACAAATCAACGCGCCCATGGGACCGAAACCAGGAACACAATAAAAAAGATTACTGTCAGTTCCAGTTCCGTACTGGTGAAATCTCCATCCTGCGAAATTTCGGGCCCCACGTTGGGCGCCATTTATGTAACGGTCTCCCACCGTTACCCTTCCGTAATAAGCCTCCCCTCCATCCAAAGGAGAAGATATATACGACTTATTAAAGAGAATATTTCAGTAGAGGATTAATTAAAATCAAACCTCCAACCAATTCACAAAACATATAATCTCATTTCATGATTATGACCCGCCACATCTATATGACGACTTATGATTACACTCGGTCTTATGAACTTTTCCTTCAACCTTTCTCAACTCTAATCTTCTTCTCATAAGGAACCATCGAAACCATACACACAAGAGATTGCCACTACATCATGTCTAATTTATGAATCTTCGAAAAGCACTCATACGCCTGATAGAACCTTGTTAAAAGAATTTGAGTTGAAATTAATCGAAGTAGTTGGAAACATAAAAAAAGGAGACGCAATAGACTAAAGTGAGAAATCATTTGAGCATTAACCCTCAAAGAGTTTCCACTTCACATCTACTACAATCTCTACGTGCCTAGTTGACATACACGTAATTCAACCGTAACCGTAAGGATAAACGACCTTACTTCTGGTCGTTCATTCTAGTAAAGTATAATCCATTCACGCCACTACGACTATCCCCCACCAGAAATTTACGATATTCGAATAAAACAAACCAAAAGAAAAGACGACGACAAAGTAAGCAAAAGAGTAATCATTAAGTATTGTTACCTACGAAGGATTCTAACCCCTCTATATCCTTCATAAACGAAAGAGAGAATCAATTACCACTTCCACTAAGCTACGTCGACGCCTATGAACTTAATCCTTACCATCATCAATCTTTATCTACCTTTAGTACCTACTATCTTGCGATCCTAGGCACGTCCAGGCAGAGATTGATGAAGGCCGTTTCCACTCAACCACTGCATTAGGCCTGCTGGGTGCTCGATCGCCACGCTCGCCGGATGGGGTGGGGTTCTTGCTATGGGAGAAAGAAACGAGTGTTACATACTATTTACAGACCTAAAGATCAGGGTGTTCTTGATCAACAAAATTTATAAAAGCTAAGGGCCCGAGTTAAAATGGATAATTTTTAGAGAAATCGAGAGAAAAAGAAAATTACTACAACCCAGTCTATACTACAGGAGACATAGATGTTGATGTTCCTATGAGTGGATACTATCCCCTTCCCGCCATGTTTCCAGAGCTCACAAATGTTCAGAAACCCTAATGCCGAGGATGCTGATGTTGTACACCTTCTAGTGCGTAACTTCCCAACCATGAGAACGTCCATAAACTTACGAAAGAATATTAACTGTTCCCCCATAATTTTCAACTGCACTTAATTTTATATTGAAAACTCCCTTATGAAGCAAGTGAGAGGAAATCAACTCTTCCTTTCATCTCTTCATGTCGTTACCTTGCCTTCATGCTTCTCCAGTCACCAACTCCTCCCCTTCAGGTTTTTAAACTGCCATAAAAAAAAAAAATGTCAGCTGAAAAATTGATAACAAGAGAAACTACTTCCCTGTCCCAAATTAAATCTTCCAGCCAATTAAGATCTCAATCTAAAAAAATTACACTCTCTTTTTCACTGAGGCCTTATACATCTTTTTTTGCAGAATATATACCTAAATACTTAATATTTAACAAAAGCTTCAAAAATTTCTATATACTAGAATTTAATCTTAGAATACTAATGATCAAGATTTCTATTAACTGAATGTCGATCATTAATGTTCTTCAAGAGATTGTTTCATAACTCGAACAAATCTCTGATTAAATTTACTAAACTTACTATATATTCAGACTTAACTACTTCTACTATCTAAACTATCGCTCAAGTAATTTTTAAATCACAATTAAATTAAAAAATGTTATTTGAATTGACAAACTGAATGCTCTAAAACGCATTCAGACTGTATTCAAAAATAATATTACCGACTCGAGACAAAGTTGAAATAACTCAGCTCAAGTGACTCGCGACACGAATTAAATTATAGTTCGATCCAAGTAAAATAAATTACATGAGGTCAAACTTCAAACTAAAAATCAAAATTTATGAAGATATTTCAAATTCCACAAAATAATCTATAATATAGAATAATTGTTTGGTGAATTGGTTTTCGTGACAAAAACTTAATACGATGGATGAATATTGTGGAAAATGCGACTCAAGATTTAATCGAAGTGATCTATGTGTAATTTCCAAAGTTGTAAAAGACTGCAGTCATTTGGTACTGAAGTCACATAAGTCACAGTCAACTTACTTAACCATTTAATTAAAAGTTAAGATAAGTAATTAGTAATTTAACTTCTATACTAGAAGTCACCAGTCATGATGAATACTCTGACTGGGCAGTCATCTAAAGCAGTCATTGACTGTAAAGTTAAATGACTGCAGTACTTTTTGACTGCTTTAAGTCACTTAAGTCAGGTAAAAGTCACCTATGAACCCCAGTCATTTCTTGCAGTCAGTAAGTCAATTGACTACAGTCATTTTACTTTAAGTCAATTGACTGCTTTTAACTTTTTTTTGACTGCTTTGTGCCATTTACTATACAAATCAAAATAAATAGATATATTGGCTTCTTACTTCCAATTAAAGGTACTATATAAGGCAAGCTATGCATTTTAAAATAAAAGTTTTGAGATAACAATCAAACATCACATTATTTTAATTTTCCTGTTACAAAAATATTGTTTGTTATCTCAAAACTTTTATTTTAAAGTGCATAGCTTGCCTTATAGTACCTTTAATTGGAAGTAAGAAGCCAATATATCTATTTATTTTGATTTGTATAGTAAATGGCACAAAGCAGTCAAAAAAAAGTTAAAAGCAGTCAATGGACTTAAAGTAAAATGACTGTAGTCAATTGACTTACTGACTGCAAGAAATGACTGGGGTTCATAGGTGACTTTTACCTGACTTAAGTGACTTAAAGCAGTCAAAAAGTACTGCAGTCATTTAACTTTACAGTCAATGACTGCTTTAGTTGACTGCCCCAGTCAATACTATTATGAATTACTGGTGACTGTAGTTTTAAAGTTAAAGTCATTTGGAAAGTCAAAAGTCTTTAAAAAAAAAGTCTTTTTAGTCACTTAACTGCAGTCATGACTTGACTGCTTTTTTTACAACTCTGGTAATTTCTTGTGGCGGCCTCTGCAAAAAAATTTTTCATCGTGCATGTTGCGAAAGCAAACTGTCTGAGTATGACATTAAACTACTAAATGGCAATAAAAATCTTGGGTACTGGTGTAATGAGTGCTTAAATGTGTCGAAAAATATTTTTAAACAATATGAAAAAATATTGGATTCGCAAGAATCTAAAAGTAAAATTATTATAGACGTTTTAAATGAAAATGTGAATAAGCTGTCAATGCAGATCAATGATATGGCTATTGCATTTGAGATGGACTTAAAAGACAAGAGTGAAAAAGACAAAGAAGAAGTACAAGCTATATCGGCATCAGTAAAAGAATTAAATGATAATTTGTTGTTAAAATCATCTGAAAGTGCGAGTGAGAAAAACAATCAACTAAAAATAATCGAAGATAATGTGCGTGAGTGTTTAGTTAATAAAATTGATGAGCTAAAGAGTGAGATAAATAATAACAACAAAGAGCCAGAAGTTGAAGTGAAAGAAAAATCTAAGCCATTATATGCCGAATTATTTAAAAAGCCTATCGATATTGCACCATTGTTGGTCAAACCTAAAGAAACTCAGCATTTTGACGTAACAAAATCTGAGATGAAAAAGAAAATAGACCCCTCGGCCCTTTGTATTAAAGTAAACAACATGTATGAAAGGAAAAATGGTTCTATAGCTATATGTTGTGACAATGAAGAGGCTATACAAAAAATGGGTGATGAAATTAAGAGAACAATGAGTGATAAATATGAAGTTCATATGCCAATCATGAAAAATCCAACTATTTTAGTTAGTGGTATGAGTGAAAATTTAAGCAGTGATGTTATAGAAGGCGCTATTAGAAAACAAAACAAAATTGTTTTAAGCACACTTAAGTGCGTCAAAGTGTATAGGTCTTTGAAAAACAATATTTTCTATAATGCTATTTTAGAAATTGATTCTAAGGCCTTTCATGAAATTTTGGAAGCTAAAAAGGTTTATGTTAAATACGATAGATGTGTTGTTTATGAAAAAGTTGGAATCCGTCGTTGCTTCAAATGTCTGGGTTATAACCATAAGCATACAGTCTGTACGAGTGATAAAATTTGTTTAAAATGTGGTGAAAAAGATCATGAAATTAAAGATTGTAAAAATGAAATTCAATGTGTTAATTGTATAAGGCTTAAAAAAAAAGCAAATCTTTCTGATATGGACATAAATCATGATGTACGTAGTTTCGAATGTCCAATCTATAGAAGACAGCTACTAAATGAGCGCAGTAAAATAAACTATTAGCAATTATCGGAATTAAGATGCCTTTGTTTGAATATTGAAGGTCTGATAAATAACTTCAGTGAGTTAGAATCCTTAGTTAATGAAAATGAATTTGATTTCATATGTGCTACTGAAACCCATACTACAGAGTTTATTGAAGATGTAGAAATTGGTTTAAAAGACTTTCAAACAGTAAGGAACGATTCTATATCTGCTCATACGGGTGGAGTATGTTTGTATATAAAAGAAGGTTGGAACATTGAGATTTTAAAAAATATTGCGTTTGAGAAAAAGATTTGGTTTTTATTGGTAAAAGTGAATAAAAATAATCTTACATATATACTTGGAGGAATCTACAGATCACCTAGCTACTCGGCGACTGTATTTTTAAATCAATTAGCAGACTGGTTGAACATTTTGATCTGTGATTTTAAGACTGTGATACTAATGGGTGATATTAGTATAGATTTATTGAGTGATAGTTCCTTAAAAAATCAAATAAGTGCAATATTAAGTGACAACTCGTATACTCAACTAGTCAAAGAACCGACGAGAATCACTAAAAATTCTCGAACATTAATTGACTATGTAATGACAAATAATCCGGAGAGAGTGGAAGCAAAGACTGATAGTAAATTTAAAATTGGTGATCATGAATCTGTGATAATAAGTATTAAGGCATTATATAATTGTAAACAAATTCAAAAGAATATAAATATATTAAAATATAACTCAGTGATATTTGTCTCTAAGCTACGTAACTGTGATTTTTCTGTTCCTAATATTTGGTTGACGCATTAACAAATAAATTTTCTGAAAATATCGTACAAACAATTAATAGTTTTGTAATCCGTAAAAATATAAACAAAATTAACAATCCTTGGTTTAGTGAAGATTTAAGACTACTATAAAAATGAAAAAGTTTCAAAATATGAGAGAGCAAAAGTGTCTTGTCTTACGGTTGACTGGAATAATTATAAGATTTGCAGAAACAGATTTAAGAACTCGCTTGACTGTGCAAAGAACAATTACATAAAAAGGAAGATAGAAATTCGTAGTGATCAAAAAACTATGTGGAGAACTTTAAAGCTTCTTGTTCTAAAAGAAAATATTAAAAAAGTAAATGAAGTAGTGTATAATGGTAAACAATACAAAAGCGATTCTGAAATGTCAAATGTGTTAAACTCTTTTTTTGTTAGTAGTATTGAGGAAATAAGAAGTAATATACCCATAACACCTTATAATAACTTAGTACCGGATTATTATTATTTAAATTTCAAATTTGAGCAAATAAATAAGAGTGAACTTCAATCAGTATTAAAGTCGATGAATAACAAAAAGGATACAAACGGAATTAATGTTAAAATGTACTTAGATGCCTTTGATATATGTGGGGATATGTTGCTGAAAATTGTGAATCTATCGTTAATTAGTGGAACCTTTTCAAATATCTGTAAACAGTCTCTTATTGTTCCAAAAATAAAAAACTCTAATAAAGTGGAAGACTTCAGACTGGTCAATATGTTGAATCTAGAAAGTAAAATTATCGAAAAAATAGTGTATAATCAGCTTCAAAATTATTTAGAATCATTCAATCTGATATCCTTATATCAATCCGGCTTTAGAAAAAATCACCACTGCGAGTCACTTCCAAATCTAGTAATTACAAAGTGGAAAATTGACATTCATGATAAGAAAGTAGTAGTAGCAGTGTTTTTAGACTTAAAGCGAGCTTTTGAAACTGTGGATAAATTAATTTTAATTGAAAAACTAATGTACGGAGTCAGAAATACGGAAGCTAAATGGTTTAAATCATATCTTAATGATAGAACTCAAAAAACCAAATTAAATGAAGTTATTTCAAACTCTATCTCGGTACTTCATGGTGTCCCCCAAGGATCATTACTTGGCGTTTTATTGTTCCTGGTATATATCAATGACATGGAGATGGCTGTTCGTTTTTCAAAAATTGTGCTGTTTGCTGATGATGCTTTATTGTTTATATCTGGTAGTAATGTTGATAAATGTATTGAAAAAATTAATTTAGATCTACAAAGTTTACAAGAATGGTTTAATAGTAACATGTTAAAATTAAATGTAAATAAAACTAAAGCCATGATATTAAATGGTAGTACTAATAGAACCCTGAACATAAACAATCAAAATATTGAAATGGTTAAAGAAATCAAGTACTTAGGTGTTATTATTGACGATAAATTAAATCTTAATTCACATGTAAATTATTTATGTAAAAAGATATCAAAAAAACTTTACTTTTTTGGAAGAATAAGGAAAAAAATGTCAACTAATACGTCAATCAAAGTATATAATACAATGATAAAACCTCACTTTGAGTACTGTTCTAGCATTTTGTTTATGTGTAATAATCAAATGATAAATAGACTACAAAAACTTCAGAATAGAGCCTTAAGAACTATTTTATTGTGCAATGCCCTTACTCCAATAAGAGAAATGTTGTTTAAATTTTCCTTTATGAGTGTGAACCAAAGAATAATGTTTAATGCTATTATATTTGTGTTTAAAATAAAATTCAATATATTACCAAATTATTTAAATGAATATATAACTTATGTAAGAGATATTCAACCTTTTCAGTTACGTAATGCTAATGATTTTAGGTTGCCAATGTATCGTAATTCTAAGACACAAAATATGGTACTTCATAGAGGATTAAATATTTATAATAGTTTACCTAATGAATTGAAATTAGAGCACAATTTACAAAAATTCAAAAAACTTTTAATGGATTATGTTAAAAATAGATTTATTTAATTTATAAAATGTACAAATTTTTGTAATGAATTTCTTAAATGGCAAACCTTGCCAAATAAAAAATAAAAAAAAAAAAAAAAAAAAAAAAAAAAAAAAAAAAAAAAAAAAAAAAATAATAGACTTTTTGTCGTTCTATAGGGGTTGCTTCAGAATATGTTTCAACAGGTGACTCTAAGCGACTATGACCCAAACTAGAATCTATATTATTCACTCGAGCGACCGTTTTCACAATTCTAAATCTGTTTAGGTTTCTTCTAGGAATTATCCCTAGTTAATTACAATATAGTATCTGTGATTTCAAATGTAATCACTATCGGACAACTTTACCCATGTAGGTATATGACAATACTTTATAGACTTGATTCTTTAAATTTCAAAAAAACAAAATTATCTTAATATATTTTCAAATATTCAGACGGACTAAATTAACTTTAAATTGATTATTGGACTTGTGATTCGACAAAATTAATGAATTCACAATTTTCTTTTACGCGGACAAAAGATACTCAAAGTGAGATATCTGTACCTAGGTAGGTACTTTTATGACTTGACTTTACTATTTGATATTTATTCAAAAATTTACTTTATTTATTTCAGACGGACTATTGAAATGAATTGATAGGTACTTATTATTATCAACTTTAATTTATATTGATGTTAATTATGAAAATTTGATTTCAGACGGACTAAACTTTATGTTGACATGTAGGTCTTGGACTTTATTAACATATGGACTTATAACAATTTTTGGCTTTTTGTTTTAGAAACGAGTTCAAATTTACTCAAAGTAAGTAAAATTTCTTTTTACCTTTCATTAGTTGTTTAAATATAATTCAAATTTAATTATTTCTTTTCAGGATCGCAAAATTTCTTCTTGGTAAGTATCAAAAAAAAAAAAGGTAAGTACTCGACGATTGAGTTTAGCGTTATCAACGCTGAATTCTCGTCTCAAAAATTTTTATGTTTTTACTTGTTTTACAGATTTCATTAAATTTTATTTAATTGAAACATAATCATTTTCAAAGTTTTTATTTAGACTTTAT
The DNA here is from genome assembly GCA_951217065.1 of Baccha elongata. Classification (NCBI taxonomy): domain Eukaryota; kingdom Metazoa; phylum Arthropoda; class Insecta; order Diptera; family Syrphidae; genus Baccha; species Baccha elongata. The sequence continues at coordinate 258,327 of CATNUY010000313.1, forward strand.
AGTTATAAATGATTTTTGTTGGCAAACGTATGTTTCGTATTAACGTTACTTATGTATTCAAATCAAAAAAAAACTTTTCATAATAATTTCTCGTAATCACTAAGTCATATCTTTAGTAGGTACTGAACGATTATTGGGTTTATAAAGACTTAAATAAACGATCCTACAGCAGCTACTAAATTTTTGAGTTTGCACTTTTAAACATTTTTCTAAAAAAAATATAGGTAATATTCCTCATCAGTTTTTCTGTTGTATAAATATAATTATTTTTTTAAAATACCTTCTTTTTCCTGATATTTATTTTTACATAACCTGAGTACTGTACTTTTTCGCTTCAAATAACTGCACTTGACTCGTCGTGAGTACCGTATTTCATTGCTTAACTGTATCAGATTACAAAGGTCGTTCGTTGGGCATGTCCTCGACTTCTCCTGAATTTTTATCTCTAGCCGCTTTGAGATAATTGTCCTCGGGAATTCGAGAGATGCTCAACTTTATTTGTAGTCGCAGTCCCCAGCGAAATTGAACTACGTTCCACGCCAAGGAACTGGGACTACCACTGCAATATTGCACTTCAGGTGCTCCTTGTTCAGCACACCGACAGACCCTTCGCCAACGGGAGCAGTCAGATGTGCTTTTAGTTGACGAGTCCAGCTATTCAATTTCTTTGAATTTCGGACTGATAATATTTCTTAAAAGTGATTCAATGTTATATTGAGTGATTTGATATGTGCAGACTTTGGACGTTGAAATTTGGCGCTAACCTTTTTGGTACGGTATGGCAACGCCTTTTCTTTTATCACGTCACCCACGCTATATGATCAAAAAACATAATTTTTTTATAATTTTAACACGTTTTATGATGAATTTTTTTTTTTCACAATTTTACAAAACTATCTAAACTGCCTAGGAATGATTTTATCATTATATAAATTAAGTGTCCTAGCTGTCTAACTTTGATATAAGGAATAAAAAAAATCAAAAATGTGGTTTTACCTGATTTTTCTTCCTGGTTATCTAGTTAATCGATTTTGGGGCTTTTCTTCAATCCAATCCTTTTTTGATATTTGATATTTTTGATATTTGATATTTATTCATCGATTTTAACAAACATTTGCAAAGATTACACTGAGTATCTTAAATAACGTAAATGTGATCATTTAAAAGTAGTTACAGTATTAATTCTGAAGATTAAGGATTTGAATATTTATTTAAAGATATAAAATTTCATACATTTAAGTTAAAATTATACTTACAATAAGAAACAAAGAAAAGATAAGGGAAACAAAGTTAAATAAAAAGTTAAGTTAAGAAAAGGTATAACAATGAAATAAAATGTAATATAAATAAATTTAAAAATTTAGAAGCCCTAACACCTATCAGTTGCCAGCCAAGAAATTGAACAGAGACACATCAAAACCATCAACAAAACAAAGTCTTCTTATGCCAAGAGGTAGAGAGTTCCAGGAGCGAATAGCGTGAACAAAAAATTGTCGCTCAGTAGTAACACAATTAGCACGCGGTGAATTGATCATAAGAGTACGAGATGAATTAGAAAAATGTATCTTATTATATAAATATACAGGTTGTCGTGAAGTTATGATTTTATGAAGATATTTGATCATACAGTATTTCAAATGTTGGTCCAGTGTTAGTCCCAGAATATTGCTTTTATAGGCCGATATATGATCATGGCGTCCTAGACCGTACACATAACGAGTAACATTATTGAAAGCTACATTAAGTTTCCTTCGAGATTCGGCGTTGCAATACATAGATACTTCAGATCCAAAAGTTAAAATTGGTACTATGAGAGACCTAACTAACAATAATCTAGTTTTAACAGGAGTATAATGCTGTGCCATGAAAAGGTTTCGTAAGCATCCATATATTTTACCAACAGTAATACGAACATGAAGATCCCATCTTAAATTGTTACTAAACCAAATTCCCAGATTTTTAGCCTTATCTACAAATTCTATCCGTTCATTTCCAACATATATATTTGAAAAACCACTAGGATCTAAGTCATTTTTATATATAAGCATACACTTTGTCTTTTTTGGGTTCAAACATAGATCATTACTTTTGGACCACTTAAAGATGCTTTCAAGGTCATGATTAAACTTAAATATGGCGTCCTCAATTAGACCTGTTTTGCAACTTAAATACATCTGCACATCGTCGGCATACATATGGATAGAAGAGTATTCAATACAATCAGGAAGGTCATTAATGAAAATAGAGAAGAGGAGGGGGCCCAAAATTGATCCTTGCGGTACGCCCATGGATGTATAATTGTAATTGGACATTTTATTACCTACCACAATTGCTTGACTTCTACCTGATAAATAGGAATTTATTAATGAAGCTGCAGAGGAAGAGAAATTGAACTTTGTCAGAAGTTTCGATACAAGTATTGAATGGTTTACCAAGTCAAAAGCTTTGGAAAAGTCTAACAATGCCAACAACGAAATATGATCATTATCCATTGACGATCTCAAATCATCCGTTACCTTTAGCAGCGCCGATGTACAACTGTGTTGCTTTCGAAAACCTGACTGGTGTATACAAAGTAAGTCAAACTGTTGAAGGTAGCACGATATTTGGTTATGGACAATTTTTTCAAATACCTTAGACAGAAACGGTAATATTGCAATAGGTCGAAATTCGGGGGGCGTTTGAGAGGTACCTTTAGTTTTTGGAATAGGTATTATCTTTGCGGTTTTCCAAGCGTCAGGGAAATAGGATGTCATAAGAACAGTATTAAATAGATGGGTAAGCTCTGGCAGAATACAGGGTAGGATAGTTTTAATAAATAAAGGATGTATTTCATCAAGACCTGATGATTTCGATTTAATACTTATTACCGCTCTATAAACATCTGACTGTTCCACTCGGTGAAATTCAAAACCATCCGCAGGCAGAAACGTATTTTGGGGGTTCGGTGATGTTGTCACGGGGCATTGCACAAATTTGTTGTTGAGATCGTTCAAGTCGACGCCAGAAAAATCAAAGTCACCTTGGTTACCAATTCCAATACCTCGAATATTTTTCCACAGAGTTTTTGGTGGTAAGTTAGTGTTAAGGTGCTTTGAATAATAATCACGCTTAGCTTTACGTATTTTAAGATTAACAATATTTCTTATTTTGCGAAAATCATTATAGATCTCAGGCAGCCTAAACCTCTTCCATCTTCTAAATGCGACATCCCGTCTATTTGTGAGCTCAATAATCTCCGGAGTAAACCAAGTTACAAGCGAATTTTTAATAGATTTAGTTTTAATAGGAACGTGTGCGTTAAACAGATTAAGGATTTTATCATTGAATGTGTCGATTTGTCCATTAGATGACGGATTATTAAACAAACTTTGCCAATTTACCCTTTCCAGATCAGCTTGAAGTATATCAGTATTTATGGATTTAAAATCTCTATAAATGACTGACCGAGGTGCTACAGAGAACGATATTTTAAAGGTAGCAAATAATAAATCATGTTTGGAAAACATGGGAGCAGAAGCTTGGTTAAAGAAAACATCACCAATCGTATTGGAGAAAAATAAATCTATTAGAGTACTACTAGTGTTAGTGAAATGAGTTGGAACAAATGGGTTTATTATCTTCAACAAAAAAAAAGATATTTTTGCCTATTCAATGGCCGACACTGATTTTATTTCTTTTACTTTTTTACTCACTTTATATTTGAATTTTTGACCAGATTTTTATTTCTTTCAGTCTATGGGACTGTACTTATGGTAATTAATCACTTTTTATGATGAACATGAACTTTACTATTAGGAATTGTGAAATGAAAAGATTAATCGCGACGAAACTTTGTACGTTTACAGCTCGGGTGGCTGTTTTTTCAACTTGTCGTACATGGGGCGAAAGCGAATTCGAGTCAATTCAAATGTTGCTTGCTCGAACTGTTCGATTTAAGTTTCGCAACATTTGTTCTACTTTCTGCGTTTAGTTTTTATGCAAGTATTTATGCAGTTTTTCTGCGTATGCATTTATACTTCATTTTATGTCTTTTAATATTTCTTCTTTTCTTTTAGGTTTATTTTTCTTTACTTTCAGATTCTCATATTTTCTTTTCAGGTTTATTTTCTTTTCTTTTCAGGTTTATTTTCTTTATAGGTTTATTTTATTTTCTTTTCAGGTTTATTTTCTTTTCTTTTCAGGTTTATTTTCTTTTCTTTATAACCTCTTTACAGCTTTTCAGATTTGTTATTCTTTTCAGACTTTATGAGTGGTAAGTATATTAGACATTTTGACACGGTGTAAGTATAATTGTACTGACTTTTAGTACTTTCACAAATAAATGTATGCGATTTAGATGTTATTTGCAATATTTTTGGTTACTTTTCAGTATTCGGTCGTGAATAAATAAATTTGGGTGATGAGGCGAGTGCGGACTGACATTTTATGATGTAGGTGATTTTTAGCATTTACCTAAATATTTTTCTGTCAACCTATTTCTACTTATTTCTTTGCAGATTTTTCGCTGCTGATCACTAGTACTGCCTATTTACGCATATATATATATATATATATATGTTAATATTGTAACTCTTCAGCTGTGACAATAAAAAAAATATTTTTAAGCACTACAATGTTTTTCACGTCTACCTGACTACACGTACTCTTCTTGTTTGAACTAGAATTAATTTTCGACATGTTTTCTGCTTAACAATTTTCTTAAGATTTTATAACTTTCTTTCATTCTACTGAATATTGTTCGCAATAGTGTTTTTTATTTTTCTTCTTTATCTACTTAAATCAATTCTGGTGGTAAATTCTGTCTAGACCACTTCTGTTCTATACTGCTCCTTTTGTTGTTTCTACTATCACTTCTACAGGCTGAGGTACAGATAAATCTAACTTGTTCAATTGGTACTGTTCGTTCTGCTTAAGATATCTACATAGGTCGCCGCCATTAGGTGGAGTATTTCGCTGCGGTGTTTCGACTCTCGTTTTTTAATGTGTCTACCTATGGTTTAGGAATTCGCTAGACTCTAAAATACTGGGTTGTTGGATTACATAATTTATTATGACAAGATATAATCGAATAACTTTACCTATAATTCGGAATTCAGTATCTGAACATTTTTGGTAACAGATTTGTTTCCGAAATTATCTGTTGCCTACTTGTAGGATATTTCATGTGCTGAAATATGTTGACAAAATGTGTATGTTAATTGATTAACAAGGTGTTTTCCTACATCTGCTTGAATAAATTAATTATTTCCCTGAAATTTGTTTTATTGTAGGTAGGTAGATATATGTAGAAATATTACTATCTGTTTAAGTATTTGTTTTTTTTGTTCGTAAAGTGATAAATACCAACATTTTATTTGCAAGAAAAAGAAAATTACTCGCGACCCTTAACAAATTATTTCATTTGTGTACCTATTTCAAAACGGCGCTTTTCCGCGCTAATTGGGTTTCTTCGGAACAGTTGTTCTGCGAAACCGCCATCTTACCTATTTCTGACGTTTATCAGTGTTAAATATAACTTAAACATGGGTTCGGTCCAGTTTAAAGTCAGAGTCGAGTTTTTCGTTTGGACTTGGGTTTAAATTTTCTATGCATAGCAAAAACTCGAGTTTAGCTTTAAAACAACTTAATAAGAACTTGTCAAACATCTATGAATATGGCCCAATATGTCTATGAATATGGGCCAATGTGTTTGGCGGTCAGCCATCAGACGAATAGGGGGAATAACATGTAGCATACGAAAACATGCACGTGCCGTAACTATTCGGGACTGATGGAAGTGTGATCATAGCCTCTTCGCGGCGGCCGCTAGTAACAAGCCTTTTAAAAAAAGGTTTGGCTAATATGGTCAGGCTGGTTCCTCAGGTTGGCAACAGGTTAATTCCCTGTTCCGTAAAACTTCGAATTACGAGACCGACAACAAGCCTCGGAAACGGACTGATCTCACGACGACAACCTACGCAACGAAAACGGCAAAACGATTTACGAATTTTCTTATGGAACGTACGATCGCTCTATAGAGCTCGAGCTGCTCAGCAGCTAGCTGATGCCCTGTCAAAATATAAAGCTGACATAACAGCACTTCAAGAAATCAGATGGACAGGGAATGGTGTTTTACAGAAGAAAGAATATGACGTATACTACAGCTGTCATACAAAACACCATGTGCTTGGGGTAGGCTTCCTAGTCAGCGAAAAAATGAAGTCTACCATCATCGGCCTTAACGCTATAAGCGAAAGGCTATGCACCCTTCGCGTGCGAGGCAAATTTACGAACATCAGCCTCATTAACGTTCACGGACCTACGGAGGAGTCCTCAGACGAAGAAAAAGAGACTTACTACGAACAAGTCGAGAGGACCCTCAATGCCTGTCCAAGGTATGACGTAAAAATCATCCTTGGGGATTTGAACGCAAAAATAGGTTGGGAGCCGGTATTCAGGCATTACGCAGGCACCCATAGTTTGCATGAGAATACTAATGACAATGGACTTCGAGTCTTAGAATTAGCAGCATCGAAAAACATGGTCGTTGCGAGTACCAGGTTCCCGCGAAAAGATATCTACAAAGCCACCTGGGTATCACCTGATGGAGTCACTCGTAACCAAATAGACCACGTGTTCATAGACCACTGCTCGAACTTGATGACGGCACGACCGTACCGAGGCGCCAATATCGACTCGGATCACAATCTTGTTGGTATGGTCTTCCGAGGGCGGATTGCCTTGCGAAGACGTATTGCATCCGCCGATCAGGTTCGAATCAACACGGCCGCCCTGCGCAATGAAAATGCCAGTAACACCTTTGGTAATGCGTTAGGACTCGCCCTAGAATCACTTGATTTAGGGAGAGTAAGTCCTGGAGCCAGTATGCTGGGCGTAGATGAGAAGTGGACACGCCTTAAGAATACTGTCATTAGTACTGCCAACTCCATCTTAGGCAGCAGTCGCAGAAATCGGAACGACTGGTTTGATGATGAATGCAAGCTAGCGACTGAACGAAAGAATGTTGCGTACCGAGCAATGCAACAATCTGAATTAGAAAAACGGCTTCACAGACAGAAAAAATCAGCTTGGGAGAAGAACTTAATCTGTGAAATAGAAAAAAGCCGAGAGCGAGGTCCGCACCAGGCGCGGAAGTTCTACCGATCCGTCCGAAACATGACGCAGTACACACCACGCTGCACATACTGCAAGGACGGAGAGGGAAATCTGATCACCGATCCACAAAGCATACTGGAGCGATGGGAAGTGTACTTTAATGAATTGCTAAATGGTCAACTCACTGCAGAAGTGGAGGCTCCACTGCTTCAAGACGAATACCCTATGTTGCTGTCACCAAGCATAGAAGAGGTTGAGAAGGCTATAGGCCGGCTAAAGAAAAACAAAGCCCCGGGAGCTGATGGTATACCAGCCGAATTATTTCAACACGGTGGGCCAGCTCTACGTCAGGCAATTCATGATATTATAGTGCACGTGTGGGAGCAAGAAGAAATGCCAGAAGACTGGCGAAAAGGTATAATATGTCCCATCCCGGATAACCCCATACGCTAAAACCATCATCGGACAATATCAGTGTGGTTTCATTCCAGGCAAATCAACAACTGATCAAATCTTTACCCTTAGGCAGGCGATGGAAAAATGTCTAGAATTTAATATCCCAACATACCACCTGTTTATAGACTTTAAGGCCGCCTATGATAGCATAGCCAGGGTAGAACTTTACAAAGCCATGAGAGAATTCGGCATCCCAAATAAATTGACACGACTATGTAGGTTGACCATGACCAATGTAACAAGCCAAGTAAAAATAGCCGGATTGCTATCCAGACCAATCAACATCTTTAATGGGCTCCGACAAGGGGATGGTTTGGCCTGCCTCCTGGTCAACCTGGCGTTGGAGAAAGCAATCCGTGACTCTGGCACGGCAACAAGAGGGACCATCGTCAAAAGGTCCAGCCAGATACTGGCTTACGCAGACGACATCGACATCATCGGAAGAACCGAGCAAGCTGTACACGATTCCTTCATCCAGATAGAGCAGGCGGCACAAAATCTGGGGCTGCACATTAGTGAAGGTAAAACAAAGTAGGTAGAAGGTAAAAACAGTTGGTCAAACAATCAAGGTAGCGGAGCACGAATTTGAAGTGGTGCAATCCTTTAAATACCTTGTGTCAATAGTAGCAGCCGATAACAATATAGAAGAAGAAATACGCGGGCGGCTTCTCAAATCCAACAGAGCCTACTACAGTCTGTCAAAGCTCTTCAAATCCAGAAATCTCACCATAACTTCAAAACTACTGCTGTACAGGACCATGGTCCTTCCCGTACTCACATATGGATCCGAGACTTGGGTGCTTAGCAAAAGGCACTCTGACCTCTTAGCAGCGTTCGAGAGAAAAGTCTTAAGGAGAATTGTTGGCCCCATATGTGAGGAAGGACGATTCCGGAGACGGTACAATCATGAATTGTACGCAATATACCTTGAAGCACATATCGTGACAAAAATTAGGCTCGGTAGACTTCGGTGGGCAGGGCACCTAGCTCGCATGAGCGAAGAGGAACCTGCTCGGAAAGTTCTTTGTGGTACATTCTATGGCAGACGACAGCGTGGTAGACCATGCTTGCGCTGGAGAGATGGTGTAGACCAGGATGCCCGGAGCCTTGGGGGCGCAACTGGATGGCGTCGGCTCGAGACCGGGATAGGTGGAGAGACTTGTTGAAGGAGGCCAGGACCGGACCCCGGTTGTCGAGCCGATGATGATGATGATGTGTTTGGCATATTATATCGAAGATTCACTGGTTAACAGAAGTTTTGTTTTTTAACAAACAAAATTAATACATTTCTAAAATAAAGTATTAGTAGAGAAAATACTTCAAATGTTTGTGGCATCACAAAGGGTTCTTCTTTGGACTAAGCGTATCTCTTCTGATTACTTTCAGCCACCTAAGGCCACATAAAACTATTGAGATAACCTAACTTCAACCTTCTCGAAAATGTTGCTTAAAAAAAAGAATGTTTATTTTTTAAGGATGGAATGTAGGTAAGGATCGCTCAAAAAAATATAACGAGAAGCAGAAATCATCTTAATTCTTTTCTTAATTTTATAGTATGAAGGCTTACAATAAAATTAATTATTTTTTGACGGAGAAAAAGATAACGGAAGGATATGCACGGAGTCTTAAATAAAAAGATAAGATCTTTCAGAAAATGTAATAATTAATGTTGAAACAAACAACCTTACGTTATAACATATTAGCAAAAACAGATTTTTTTATTTTCAAACAAGAATATCTCGAAAACCACACGTAGTAAAATTTTTCTGACTTCGGGTTCAAGCTTAGCACATCGAAAACTCTTAAAAAAGTATTGTTTCGTTGTTGCACCAAAAAAGAGTTTGATTTTGTGTAATGTATGAAATTTTCCAATCATCGAATAAAAGAACCCTATCCAAAGAGCTGTTACATAATTTTTCAGGCTGACTCAACTTCTGTATTACTTAAGTAGAAGTGAAAGATGTAAACTGAGTTAACTGATTAAAAATATTAGAGATATAGTTACAAGGAATAAGTGTTGGAGAGCAGACTTATTTAGGTATTCCATTTGATCATGTTTTGCTGTTTATAAAAGACCAAACAAAATTTACTATTTTTTTTCAAGCTTCATTCAGTGTGAATTAAGTTTTTTTGTACAAAAATTTGTTAAAAACATCGAATTCTGTTTGAAGACCCAATTAGTTACACCGGAGACCTACGTTTTACTTGCTAAATAGTTTAAAAGCTTTATTTTTTTAAGCCGCTTATTTTAAAATGGCAGTCTAGAGTCACTTTGAATAGGTACTTTTGGAACAAATAAACGAATCACCTTATTAATTGTCTCAAGGAGTAAATTATATGCTTTAATAATTGCTGAAAATGATATTCCAAGAATGTGAACTAATGTAATCATTTATTTCATGATAATTAGCTTTTTTGTAACCATATTTCTTTTGTTTTCCCATTACAAGTTATAAATAATCATGAATACTAAATTGTACACTAAGAGCAATGTGATGGATGCTGTTCGCAAAGATAGGACTTGTACATTCTTTAACACCAGCTAAAAATTCTTTTGCATCGGCAAAAAATATTTTTGTTGTGGGTCAAAATTGCTTGTTGAGTAAGTGGTTTCCTGATTAACGATAAAGTTTTTTTGAACTTACATATATACAATTTGCTTGACACAATGTTAACTTAAAAATATCTTATGATCTAAGTATTAGAAGGGGCTTAACCCAGTCAATTGTTTGTTGATTTATTTAACGTTAATATAACATTTCATTGAAATTACTAGAATAATTTATATATTATAATGATGGTCTTCACGGGTTGTTCGGATACGTTTGTCATTGTTGTGTTTTTAAGCCACGGTAGTGAATTGACTCCGGGTCAGCGTAGAAAAGGATTTCCTAGTTGTCGTTGAGTGGATTTAAATCCTCGTCAAGCTGTTTCATAGCTTCTAAGTACAGCGGACTGGGATGTCTAGGCTGGTTTGTAACTATTCTTGTCAGTTGATTTGGATGTCGGGTCAGATTAATTAGGATCCGTCTTGGCGATAGGAGGAGGTATCTGTCAGGTTAAATGATGTTGGCTTCTTTATAGAGTCTCTTATTGCTGATTTGTTTTCTTCTTATCCTGTCGTAACGTATACCCGTGCAGATTGGTAGGATCTTTCTATCAAATAATTCTGGATCAGTATAATAGCCTCTTCAAACCGCATTAAAAACTCTGTTTTTGCGAAAAACCAAAAACCTGCATCAAAGAAACAGGTTTTCCCAAACGTTTTTGACAAGGAACGTGTTTACAAAAACAACAGATTTTTGCAAAAATTTCTGTTAAACGAAATTTTGTTATCTGTGTTCAATACGACTGGGTCGAATTGGTCCTGAACAGAATAGAACATGTGATAAATGCAAAATGAAAAAACCTTCAAATCAACACAGTTTACCAACGACTTGTGTACACCAAACATGTCATGGGCCGAAGTATATGGTCGGGCAACTTCGCTTGAATTCAGTCGATTGAATCAAATATGTGCATACGATAGATACGTAAACGAATGAAAGAATTAGATTTTCTGTCAGTTTACCGGTTATTTTATGCGATAAAACATTAAAAAACTATTTTGTTTTGTGAAAAATAAATTTTGGGCCTATTATATTTGGAGAAAATTGTATGTGTTTCCTCCTTTCAAAACGTACACTCTGGCAAAATACCCACCAATAAGTTTTCTTCTTTTAGCTCCTGCTACTTAGATTTATCCTCGATGTTTGGTGGAGTTCTTGCTTATGATGGTGTGGTTTCTTAAAAGGATGAACACCACGTGTATCTTAAAAGGATCAATTTTATTAGTTTATTCCGGCACAATTTACATTTAATTTTTTATTTGTAATTAGTTTTTACTTTTAATTTAAACTAGACCTTTTGCTAGTATCAAATCAATAAAATAAAAGCATTTAAAATGCAGAATACTTTGCAAAAAATATAGCGACTTGTGTCGCTACACCAAAGTGACAATACACACGAACATTACTTCCCGCCTTGGCGAGATGCGCCAAAAAAAAAAATATCTAGCTGCAATAAATTAAAGTAAATGTAAAAGTTATATTTTGATTGGCAATATGAAAAAAAATTTATTGGCTGGTAAAAGGCAGGATTAACTTTTGTTACACGACCTAAACGCCACTCCGTCGAAGGTAGGTTTTCATTTTTGATGACGACCAGGTCATTTATCTTAACGTTTCCTTCAGGCGCCTTTCATTTATTTCTTTGATGGAGCTCCTTTAAATACTCCTCATTCCATCGAAAGCAAAATTGCTGTTGTAGACTTTTCACCCTTCCCCACCGATCGATAAGTGATAAGTTAGCATCAGAACATTTTAGTTCTGGGAAAGCTATAAGTGGGCCTCCACGTAAGAAGTGCCTAGTTGTTAAAGCCAACAAATCCGAAGGATCGTTGGACATGGCTGATATTGGACGCGAGTTCAAGCACGCTTCAATACGTGCTAACACAGTGGAAAACTCTTTGAAGGTGAACTTCATATTTCCGCCCAATTTTCGAAGATGACTCTTAAAACTCCTAACCCCGGCTTCGCAAAATCCACCTAAGTGTGGTGCTCCCGGAGGAATAAAATTCCTATGTAGACCCTGAACACCATATTAAGCTCTGGTTTCTTGTGGAATGGAATTTATGAATCTCTTGAAATCTTTGCGCAAAATGGAATCCGCACCAACGAAATAGGTGCCGTTGTCTGAGTAGACTTCTTTAGGAAGACCTCGTCTTGCTGAGAATCGTAAAAATGCAGCCAAGAACGCCTCCGAGGACAAATCACTTGCTGCCTCAATGTGAATTGCCTTTGTTGAAAAGCAGACAAACACACAGGCGTATCCTTTAGATATGCGGCAGTTTCGTGCTTTGAAGCTTTTGATCACAAATGGACCGGCGAAGTCGATTCCAGTGACCGTGAAAGGCGGTGAAAAAGTGCATCGCTCTGAAGGCAGAGCAGCCATTATTTGCCGGTTAAGCGATTTCTTGTAAACCGTACAGCTTCGGCACCCAGAAACATTGACGAACTAAACGCGTCATCAAGTAATTGCCGCCATGAAGAGAAAGTTCATGAATAAATTGGATTAAAAGCAAAGAAAGTATAGACTCATATGGCAGAATAATTGGGTGCATTGCGTTGTAAGAAAGATCAGATGTAGCCAGTCGGCCATTCACTCTATGAAGGTTCTCTGGATCAAAAAATGGGTTGAACGACAGAATAGGGCTTCTGTGAGAAATTGATTTACCACTTGACAGCAAAGAATATTCAGCAGCATAATGAACTTTCTGGGCAAGTACAAACAGACGATCCATTTCATTTTGAGCAAGATCGTGAGAAAAGTACTTCTGGCTTTGATTTTTTGAAGCAGTGTTGAAAAAACGAAAGATGTAGCATAAAACGCGCATTGCTCGAGGTAAATTAGAAAAACGATCTAACGATTTTCAAAGTGGCAATAAGACCCTCTACAAAAAAGCATTAAGACCCGCAGTACTTGCACCCACCCAAATAAAAATACCATATTAAAAATAAAAGAAAGTAATTCAGTTCAATAAAAGATGAGTCCAGTAAAAAGTTCAACAAAAGATTTTCTTATTCAATATAATATTTATTTAGAATTTAACTTATCACAAGTTCTGGTATTAATTAATTATTCTTTATAAAACTGTTTTTAATATTTATCGTGTTCTTTGTCCTTATAGCTGAGTCCTTGAATCTGGTTCTCGTTGAGTGGAAAAATATTTTTTAATTCCAACTTATTTTACCTACTTTTAAAACCGACGGACGAGACGAATTTAAGAAATTTTACAAGACATGACACGACGGCGAAACCAAATGAACAGACGGTAGATAGAATAAAATCATACCTAATGTTCATGTTCAATTTGCATGTATACAGTTTACGGATTGTTGCGTCTTGTTTACATCCTAAAATATTTCGAAACAAAATTGTTTCGTTCTTTATTTGTGTTTAAATCTAATGTTTTAAGATTGTTTCCGCTTATTTTAAGAGCGAAAAATCTCAAATCAAGTTTTTTATGCTTAAAATAAGAATTAAAATCTGTTTTTTTAGAAAAAAGTTATTGCATCAAGAATAATGGGTGTTTAATTTCAGATTTAGCATGTAAGACTAAACAAATCTAAAAACAAGCCTGATCATACTTGATTTTAACTTGTGATTTTTCTCTGAGTGTAGCTGCCATACAACTTGATCTCACGTATATGTCATTTTTGATAGTTTTCGCCTTTCAACATAATTTAATACATTTTTGTTTTAGTCTCATAGTTTGCTACAAGAGCAAGTTCGTGCGACACAGTCGTGCATTTTATTTTTTTAATTATTTCATAATAAACTCTTAATTATGTAACTTTCCGCAAGAACAAGTTTATGCAACCCGTGCCTTTTTATATAAATCTTCATAACATTTTGATCTTTAAAAATGCTTCCACGTTAAATTTTAATATAACAGAATAACTCGTTTTTTTTTGTGTACTGCACCTATTTTGCTCACTCTAAAAATAAAACGACAGCCCTGTTGAAAATATGATTAAAACGCCACCACCGCCCTTTCGTCCCACCATTGAAAACAAGTTAACGTATATATCATCGTCTTATAAAGACTTCAAGCATTTGCTTAATGAGACCATTCTACACTCGAATGTTGATCGTCACCATTGTCGTTGGTCGGTTTGTTTGGCTGGTTCAGTTAAGTTTTAGCTAAACGTGACAAAAGCCCGTGCGTCTCATTTCGTCGTGAATTGTTTGTTTTTTTCTTAACCAAAAATAAAACCTGTTCCCAAATGTGCAAGTAGTACGAGTTTCTTGGGTATCTCTTAAGATTGACACAAGTAAAAGTAAAAATATACCTGTCGAACCTACAGCCTTATCAGGTTTTTCGCATTTGAAAGAGACTTTGTATTCAACCATCTATTTGTGTATCTTATTACTGATGCGATAGCAGATAGTAGCGCATAGAAATTGAAGGACGTGCCTGGTATATGGGTTTGTTTTTTTAAAAGAAACGGTATTTCTCGGTATAACTAAATAAAAGCTAATAATCAAATGAATCAATCGGACATAAATGACTTTCTTTTGTGCCTGTCCCGTATGACGGCGACAAAGAACATTGACCAAGATCGTATGCTTTATCAGCATTACAATGTTAACAGTTCTTTAGAATTTCCTGATAGTGATCATGGTCATGATCATGATCACGATGATCATGACCACGACGAGTCGCATAATATTGTTGTGGCTAAGGCGACAGCAATGTTGGTTTTATTTTGTGCAACCACACTTTTTGGAGCAACGCCATTCTTTTTAAACCGCCACTTTAAATGGACCGATAACAATACGAATGCACCATCGGCGACAGTTGTCAAATGCCTTCTGTATTTTGGTGGTGGAGTTTTATTGTGCACGACATTCTTGCATTTGCTGCCCGAGGTGCGTGAGACCGTAGAAAGTCTGCAAGAGTGTGAAACCTTCCCCCAATTGGCGTTCCCATTTGTCGAGCTTTTAATGTGTTGTGGATTTTTCATCATGTTCCTCATCGAAGAACTAATCCATTGCTACATCCATAAAAATAGAAAAATTTTGAACGAAGAAACTGTTGCCTTTGAGAGAGGCCATAGTATTCGCCATAGTTATATGGTACGAAACTGTGATGGCCACCAGGAGGAAGGTAGTACTCAGATGTGGGGTGGTTCGAGCAATGAAAGCCCTGTCAAAACTTTATCACCGCGAGATCTATATCCTGCTGATATGGAAAACCAAAAACATCAACATAACGATCATCAAATAAGTCAGCAACCGGAATGTCCTGCAGCACCAGCAGCGGTGGCGGCAACGCAGGAAAACACCCATAACTTACATTCGCACTCTCATTCGCATAATCACCACCAACACAGTCATCACTTGCCACTGAAAGGGGATGGTGATGATGATATTATAGCGTCCTCGCTGCGTGGTCTGTTGATTGTCTTGGCCCTTTCGGTACACGAGCTTTTCGAAGGACTTGCAATTGGCCTAGAGGGATCGGCTAACAATGTTTGGTTTATGTTTGCCGCGGTCTCGGCTCACAAACTAGTGCTGGCATTTTGTGTGGGTGTTGAACTTATTGTAGCCCGTACAAGGACGCATCTATCTGTTATATTTGTCTTCACATTTGCCATAGTCAGTCCCATTGGTATTGGCATAGGGATGCTGATAAGCACTCACGACGCAACAGCATCCAGTATTCCCTCAGCTATTTTGCAGGGATTGGCTTGTGGAACGCTACTGTACGTGGTATTCTTCGAGATTTTATCAAAGGACCGATCCGGATTGCTAGCTTATATAGCTCTTATTGTTGGCTTTGGTTTTATGTTTGGACTACAACAAATCGGTAAGATAATATGATGTGTGAAAGACAATTTTTTGTTTGTGAAAAACAAAATATTACTTAACAAAATATTTTTTTAATCTTATGCTGTTGACTGAAATATCTCTCGCAAATAAAACATTTTGTTTACGGAAATACAGTTCATTTAGAAGAGCATTGGTTGGAAAAAAGGGAACAAATGTTAGTCCAATCTTAAATAATAGGCTCAGTTTTACTAATGCACAGATTGTTTAAAAAGCGTTAACTGTTTTATGTAGAGGACTCACTATAGGTCTAAAAATTATACTTAATTGCTTTGTGAGAAAAAAAAATTAAAGTCAAAATCAAAAATGTTTTTGCTTTCAAACTGAATTCTTACAAAACATTGTTTTAGGTACTTTTGTTTAAGAGAGCACCTTTTATTCGGGCTTTTAACATTATGTCTGGATTTAAAAGGTCGCATATTAAATTAATTTCCTTTTAATCCACTAGCCATTATAGTTACTATTAGGCAAGTCTTGTTTTCGGGCAAACAAAAATTGAGAGGACAATCAAAAATGTCATTACTATGATTAAGAAGACGAAGAAAGTTCTTCGACAATTATATCTGTCTGGATGTCACAAACAGCCTTAATAGGTGGACCGATTTATTTCAAATTTTGTTGCCCTTGGGAGCTCCAAAGATATCAACAAAATTTCACATGTGTAATTTCCAAAAAAAAAACTATTTCATTTGACAGTTAAATTATTTTATTTGGTTTTTGGGCCCTTATTTTTTTTTTTTTTTTGCATAAAGAGTTATTAGCAAATCCTTTTTTATTAGAAAACAACTTTAATATAAATTTATGTAAATTGGCCGGTCAAAACTAGTTTAAAAAGGCTTTTAATATTTAAACATATAAAACAAAAATAAGTTTTATCTAAAAAAAAAAACATTATGTTAAGACTTTTCATTGCAAACTGATTTCAGTTTTGCGTTCACGCGCGCGAATAGTGCACCACAGTGAAATGCACACACTGAACTGTCCATCACGATGAAATGACCTCAATGCTTTTTTTTTTAGATTATTCAATTGTCTATTATACTATACTAACTATGGGGTCTTAACCTAAATAAATATTCCTGTTAAAAGACAGGAATCGTGACCGGATGTGTTTTTTATGAACTTGAAAATCTTAAAAGACACTTTGTAGCTTTTTGCTACCATAGCTTACCTTAAAATAAAATAAACTTTAACTTTTCGAAAGTCCAAATGAATGATTTACTAACCTGAGTTAATCCAATTCGAACAAATAATTATTTAAACAAAGTCCCAGTTCCTTTTTTAACACATTTTTTTCTCATTAACAAACACTATTCACTAAAATATAAACTCGTCCACTTTGTTCTCACCAAAACATCGATTTAAACTTTAGTTTTCACCAAAACTTTGATAAATATTTTTTTGTACAATGTACATATTTCAATGTTAAAGAATAATAATTCAGTACGGAATATATCTTGTCCACCAATGGTAAAAATAGCCTTAAGTTTTCTTTCGCGAGGTTATTTTTTACCGATTGGGGTTACCGGTAAGCGTTTCAAAGCTCATTTCGATTCTTGTCTCTACTTATGCATTTTCAAAACACACCTCTTTTTAATCTCCAAAAAATGCTAAGCTTCCCGTTACAATTTGAAATATTTAAAATAAAAATCAAATTTGTTATTTCCAATAAGATTATTTTTAACAACTTATTGTGGTGTCTCAGCTTAGCATTTCCTCAAACATTAAACTCTATTTTTCGATGTTTATGGTGGTTTGGATATTAAGTAAACCAAAAATGTGCTAAAGCTCATTTTGGTGGTCGTCTCTGCTTAGTCAGTTTTTCTTAAAAAAAACTCGGTAAATAGCTTTAACTGTTTTTTCCGAAAATGCAAATTTGGGGTCGTTTGCCAGGCAAACCGTTGACATCTTAACGAAAATATATGCCGTGCTTTGGCGTCAAGTGGTTGGCCAGCTCAGTAAAATTTTACATGTTAATCCCAACAAAAACCAAAATTGTGTATAAATAAGTCAGCAATCAGAAGTGAACATAAAGTGGATATGAATGATTTAACTGTTGAAGTGTAGATGGCGCTGCAAGTGGAATGGAGACAAATATTCGTCACTTAATTTTTGGTCGCACTGCTATGCGCAGTGTTGGAAGATAAATTCAAGTTATTTGCCGTATGTCTGCCACCCAATATTTAAAATAAATATTTGTATGCCCAATTTTTTTGAGTTCCGGAAGCAAAACTTTGGTGTCGTTTTTTAGCCAAACCGTAAACATCTGTTTAGAAATATAGTGCTGACGACCTAGTCGGACATTTTTTTATCCAACAGCATGTGAAGCGTGGAAATCGGTTCAGTGATTGCTAAAATAACAGACGGATTAAGATTGGTCTTTTAAAATTTTAAATTTTAAATTTAACCTTTCCCGTTCGGATTTCCAGTAAATTTAATTTGTTTTGGTGCTTGTTTTTGATAGGAATATTTTTCTTCACACCATTAGCAACGCCATCTGTACGTCATCATTTCCAAAACTAAAAAAGAGTTAAAAGCGAACATAGATAATCTTAATTTGAGCTAATCACTTTTACATGTTCAGAATCCAAGAACATAGAACCAAAAAGCTTTTCCCAAAAACATAGAACCAAAAAGTTTTTCCCAACAATAACCAACCAACTGGCTTTTATTATCGAGAGGATTCTTTTTTAAATCATTACCTTCATAGAAAAAAAGAAAATAAAATGATTTTAGTTCCAATTGTATTGATAGAAATCAAACAGTGTTAGAAAAGATATTAGTTTTGATTAAATTTTTTATTATTGTTTCTCAAAGTTTCATATTTCTATTTGAGATGTAAGAAAATAAGAAAAATATCATCTGTTTGAGATTTGAGTTAACATAAATGCAATTTTTCTAAAACTCGAAGTTAATTAGCAGGGTTCGAAAAAATAGACCACAGTGAATTGTGTTCCACAGTGAATTGTGTTCCACAGTGAATTGTGCACAGTGAATTGTCCATACAGTGATTTGTGGGCAGTCAATTAGCCGGCTTCGGGTTTTTTCGGCTCCCTGAGTTAAACCATAGTCAGTCGACTATGCCTTAACAACATCACCGATTTAGGCGACGGTTATAGCGATCAGGAAAACACATCAGGAAAAATGTTCGAATGGATCTTTTATGTTGTTTTAAATCGATTTTAAACACAAATACTACACTAATCGACTACAAATAACTCAAAGAATTTTTTTTGCTAATAAATTTTACTATAGAATAATTATTTATTGTTTAAAATATATTTCTTTATTTTCCTGACAAAAACTAATTTTTCGTGCCAGCTGATTGACATTTAAAAAAAAATGGAACAAATCGTTCCAATTATTTGAGTTCAATTTTCACTTGTTCCACTGACAGATTCCTGTCAGATAAAGTTTTTCGTGTGCATTTCAATCAGGAAAACAGCCTGTTCACTGAGACATTTTTCCTGATCGCTATAAACGCACATCAGAAAAAAATTCCTGTCTCATTTGTTTCTACTTTTCCTGATGGTTTTTCCTGATCGCTATAACCGACCCCTTAAGTAAAATTTGATATTCTTAAAGTCCTGCTATACTTTTATAAATGCAATGAAAGCTCTACTTGCGAACAGCTCCGATAAGCGGAGGATTTAAATCAGCGGACATATTTTTACATACCAACTTTTATCTCTAATCGTCATACGAAATGGACGCGGACGCTTGTTTCGTCCTTTCAAATAAAAAGTCTCCCACAAACGGACACAATAATTAAATGAAAAGCTATTTAAAAAAAAATTAGAAACAGAAAGTTGCAAAAGATCCATTTTCAGCACAGTGTCCATAACATGGGCAAAGCCATTGAAAATCTTCGATAACCAGGCGCGAAGCTCTCATAACTGGACAGAGCAATGCTACGTTGTGAGTTAAGTATAGGGAATTCCCAGACGACAAGATGGTGTTATGTTATGATTTATTTTGGGGTTCTCTTCCGCTGCTGCTTTGTACTGCCTGCTAATTATTTCTGCAGTCATTTTCAATTTCAATTTCAATATTATTTAAATACGGGGTACAAATAAGACTTAGTCTTTTATAGTACTTAGAAAACAGGATATATTAGAGTTAATCATAGTGGGTATTTAAATTTGAACCTTAAATAGTTCCTACAATAAGATGTTGAAATATAGGTGATATTTAAAAAAGTTAACTAGAAGTATAGGCGTAAATAAAGTGCACGACTGGGTCGCACGAACTTGTTCTTGTGGCCAGTTGGCACAAAAATAAAATAAAATTTTATTAAAATACATTTAATATTTTTTTTTCAAACAAAATACGAAAAAAATCACATGAAATCTTATAAAAAGTGATAAGTACCGTTAGTAATCTTACGAAAATGTTTACTTTGCAATTTATCGAAAGGCAAAGATAAAAACCGCCTCTAAGTTTTTTGAAGAAAACCTTTGGAGCCGTTTTCGAGAAAATTAAGTTTCTTGTATCGGTTGTATGGCAGGTACCGTTATTTTGTGATTTTTTTTTTAAATATAAGTGAGGAACACGAAAAAAATCACATGAATTTTTATTAAAAGAGCTAAATCTACTTTTTACAAAGATTCAAGCAAAAATCAAAGTTTTCCAGAAAATGAAGCTTCTTTATTACGGTTATTTAATTTCTCCTCTGAGGAATAGTCATTTCGGCTGTGGTTACATATACAAACAGCCTGACAGGCATTCAGGCACACAGACAGAATCTAAGGACCCACTTTTTTCGCTGTTCTATCATCGTATTGTTATGTTTGGTTGTTAGCACGAATGCATAATTTGCCTTAAGTACCTATATAATCGCAAGTAAAAAGGATAGAAGTAGAAAAAAGAAGTAAAAGTAGATCCAGCCCGTTTTTATCTGATGTTTGCCTAGTTCGAGACACAAGTACGAATGAATTTTATATGTGAACATACCAATTATAATTTTGCTTCTTTAGCGAAAGTGAAGTTTTATTGCCTCCTTTAACCTTTCTGGTCGAATGATCTTTTTAATAATAGTTGGCAGAGAGTTCCATAGTTTGGTTGGATGGACAAGGGTTGAGTTGATTGAGCCCCTAATTTTTTATTTCATTAAAAATTAAATGAAAATAATGGTTCTTCAGACGTACAGGGTTATGGAGTTAGGAGTTATTGATAATTGTTATTAAATGAAAAAAATAGACACGATTGGGTCGCAGATACTTGCTCTTGTGGCAAGTTAACTTAAAAAATCATTCCACGAAATTATTTGAAATAATTTCTTAATTCCTTTATTAACTTAATATGTAGATAATACTTAAAAAAAAATAAATACCAAAGATAACTTTAGAAATTAAGTTCTAACAACCCCAAGTTTTCCTAGAAAATCGTGGTTAGTCATTAATTTTGATATAGGTATGAAAATGTTTTTTTACAATTTGTTTTTACCAAAATCGTACGTATAATAATATCGATTTTTTTAACAACTTTTCAAAAATGTTCTTAAGGAAAATGTTTTATAATGTTGGTGCGGTGAAATGGGCTATGTATTTTGGACAGGCGCCTGCTCCGACGCTTTCTGAGGTTGTTAAGGCTGACTCTATGTTGACCACAGGCGCCGCTGCTTCATCGATATTACGATTCTTGTCCGACGCACTGGTAGAGCATTGATTCTCAATACTTTCATTCGGAGTCGTGACAATATTCTGGTTATCACTAGCAGAGCTGTAAAGAATGCAGTATTTTGGTATTTCATGACGTAAAGTCCCAGTTTTTTAACTTATTTTTCGCAAAACATTCCCATTCTTTACACCAGTACTTTAACTTACAAAAAAAAGTCGCAGTTAATGTTGAAATCTTTACTTCAATGATTCCTTAAAGCAGTCAAAAGACTTGAAGTTAAAAGAATGCAGTACTTTTAACTGCTTGAATCCTTTGAAGTCTTTTAAAAGTCTTTTACATTCTTTTGACTGCTTGAAGTCTTTTGACTACTTGAAGTCTTTATACTGCTTAAATTCAATTTACTATACTAAACAGAGTTGTAAAAGCTGCAGTCTTTTTGTGACTGCAGTTAAGTAACGAATAAGACTAATTTTTTTTAGTTTTTTAACTTACAAAAATACCTTAACTGCAAAAATGCAGTCAGCAGTCAGTACTTAACTTTTAACTGTGAAGTTAATGAAAGCAGTTAATTGACTAAAAGTTAATTAACTGCAATACTTTTAACTGTGGGGTTAGTCTTTTAAGTCACTACAAATTCTTTTGTACTGTTGTATTAAAACTTTTAGTCCGATAGTCTTTTGCTTTTGACTACAGTCAATTAACTGTAACTCTTTTCACATTTTTTTAGTCAACTTGATTGCAGTTAATTTTTAGTCAATAACAGCCGTATTTATTAGAATTTCTTAATACAGGTCTCAGACGTCATTTAGTTAATTTTGCTTAAATATTTAAGTTATATTTTGTAGCAAAATCGACATGAGCGAAATGCCTTATCTATTTGATACGTCAAAATAAATAGGGGTAGTCAAGATCGTTAAAAAACAAGAGTAAATCTATCTGTACCTCAATTTCCTTTATTTCCTTTATTTATTTCGTTAAATACTTACGTTAGACAAACTTAACATCTAGAAATATTTTAATACAATTATTATGTTATGTTGAAAAATGTTGCTTTAAATTTAATACATTTTAAATTGTCATTAGTTGATGCAAACAAAAAGTAATACTTGTTGAAAATTGAAATCAATTGATTTAAAGGACTATTGAGCCCATAGTTTGATCTTCTGAACAAAGATGGTAAAGAAGTCTGTGCTCTTATGCTAGCTAGGCTATAACTAAACTTTAAGCGATTCAAAGCGAACGATGATATTATAGAACCGTTGATTATTCCAACAATGTAGCATAATTGTAGATACTGTCTATGTTTAAGGAGCAAAGAAAGATTTATTAGCTTAAGTCTTTGTGGATATGGTGGTAGAGCCGTTCTTTGGGACCAGGGAAGAAAACGAAAGCAAACCTCTTTTTCCTATATCAACCACAGGTTTTAAGATTTGTGAAATAACTGGAGAAATGCACCTAATTGTTCTCTAACATAATATATTTGTACAATAAAAATAGGTATATTCTCCTAAATAGCCCAGGAAAATTAGATAAAAAATGTAAAATTACGACAAAAGCTGGATTTTGTTGGAGACCTTTATTTTGATGAACTTTTTGGAAAAAAATTCTCGGGAAAAGTTTTAGGTGTAGCACTTTATATCTTTCCATGAATCAACTACCACCAAAACGTGTTGAACTGAAAAAAAATATCTGTTTTTTCAACAGTTTAGTTTTTCACTTGTCTTTAACGCTTCATGTAATTCATTTTTAAGGTTTGCTTATTTCCTGATTTTCGTCAATCAGAATTTATAGAAAAAGTTCAAGGAGACTTCATGCATTTTAATACAAACTTTATAATCTGGAAAATTTTACATTGAGTATGAGCGCCTCTGTGCACTTTAAATGTTACATTCCTACAGTTTTTCGGGTTTATGTGTAAGAATTGCGCAGAAGCAGAGGATGGGAGTATTTACTGAGTGATGCTGTAAGGGGGATTACAAAAAGTTACGCTTTTCAGATCATGAAAAGCAACTTTAATTTCCCTTTCAATGATGTAAATTGTCATTTAAGTTAAGTTGAACTTAATGGACGTTGTTTAAATATAAAAATGATTATAAATACCGATTTTCATTTAAGTATCACTTAAATGTGATTTGAAGTTAAGTTCCCTTTGAGATTTTATTATAAATACGGCTGTAAGTCTTTTGAGTGCAGTCAATTAACTTTAACAGTCGTATTTATTAGAATTTCTTAAAACAGGTCTCAGACGTAATTTAGTTTATTTGGCTTAAATATTTAAGTTACATTTGAGCAACCTTTTAAAATTTCTTATTTATAATCAATTTTTCATTGATACTTAAGTAAGTGACGTTTGTGTCAAGGAGAGTTCATGCATTTCAATACAAACTTTATAATCTGGAAAACTTTACATTGAGTGTGAGCGCCTGTGCACTTCAAACGGTACATTCCTACAATTTTTCGGGTTTATGTATAGAAATTGCACAGAAGCAGAGGATGGGAGTGTTTACTGAGTGATGATGGAAGGGGGATTACAAAATGTTATGCTTTTCAGATTATGAATACCCCTTTACAACTTTTATTTACCTGTAAATGAGGTAAATTGTAATTTAAGTTAAGTTGACCTTAATGGACGTTGTTTAAATATGAAAAATTATTATAAATACCGATTTTCATTTAAGTAAAATGTGATTTAAAGCTAAGTTCCCTTTGAGGTTTTATTATAAATATGGCTGTAAATCTTTTAAGATATTTTGTTTTTTTCTTTTCTTTTTAAGTGCAGTTAACTTATTGTAAGCCATGATCAATTTTTTTAGTATTTTGACTAAAAATAACAAAACGTCAGATACATATATTAATATAGGGCGAAATTTATTTATGTATTATAAAAATGTTGTGAAATGTGTTGTGCCTATTACATGGATCTTGCTGCAAATGTGTTGACATAAGACCTTTGTAGCAAAGCTCTTGTGGCAAGAGTAAATGAGCACGTCGCACAAAACTAGGAAAGGAGTTCTTCATATAATTATGAACAAATTAAAAAAATAAATGATTTTACTCTATTTTACAAACATTTTTTAAATAGAACAATTTATTTTTCGAAAAAGTATCACGATTTTCTTTTTATAAATAATCTTATACTGAAAATAAGTTAAATATTTTATTCCTTCTAACAACAATTTTTCAAATAAAACAATTTGATTTTCCAATAACAAGATTTAAAAAAAAAATAAATTTATTAAATTTATAAGTCCAGTGAATGAATAGTTAGAAACGGGTGTAGTGAGAAAGGACGTTCGTCATTCTTTCGGGAACTTGTTCAGGAAGGAGCTATCATGCTGAAAGTCCTGACGTCTCGGAGTTGAGTTGAAGGGAGAGTGGTATGAAGTTACCTTTTTGGGATATATCCGTTTACCTTGGGGAGGTTGGGAAAAATTCCACGAAAATAATGAAAGACTATCAATTTTTTTGTCGTGTATACTTTTTTCACATGTTTTTTCCTAAAACTGATATAAGTGATCTGAACAAATAGTTCATTAAAAGGGTTTATAGAACATTAAATTCATTCTAAAAATTAATTCTTTAAATTGGGGTTGTTAAATGCATAGGACGAAATTCAGCTTCTTCGAAAAATATTAAAGTATGCATATAAAAATTTTAAATTTTTCAAATAAAAGAAGGTTTGTGTTATGCATTCAACAGACCGATACTAAGGGGCCAGTTATAGCTATCTTTGAAACTCTTTATTGAAAATTTTCTTTTTCAATTTGTTTGCAAACTATACAACCATTGGTAATAATATGAAGGTAATGAATTATATAATTTTTCCATTGAATAAAAAAACGCGATTTGAGCTTTGATTCATCTACGTCGGAAGATGATATTACTTATTATATCAAAGCGGTACTGAATCTTGACAACACCAATGGAATATCATGTAATAAATTTAAATTTAGAACTGCCCATCTTTTACTGTAAAACTGCCTGATTCCTTGTTTAATTTAATTGTTGATCCGTCAAAATGGCCCGAAAATACTGTTGTGCGTGAATTTGAAACTCGTCCGCGTGAAACTGTTAATCGTGTTCATCTACAAAATACAACACAGATTCCAAAAAACTAAATAATTTTCCTGTATCTGCTGTTTCTATTTTTTACCACAATGTTGGTGGGATGAAATCTAAATTAAAACAATTATATGTCAAATCGTTTACTATTGATTATGATGTTCTTATCCTTTCTGAAACTTGGTTAAATGAAACTGTCCGTGATAACGAAATTTTGTGTAATGACTTCAATGTGTTCCGTTGTGACCGAAAATTATATTCAAGCAATAAATCTGAAGGTGGTGGTGTTCTTATTGCCATAAAATCTTCTCATCACTCAAAACAACTTGCTGGAATTCATAATGATATCGAGTTTATTTGTGTACAATCTGTTATTTATGATAAATCTTTCTTGTTTACTTGTTCTTATATTCCTCCGATGTCTGGAAGTGATATTTACAAAAAGCACGCTGAGAATATTTCAAATGTAGTTACAAGCTCAAAAAAACTCCATTCTCTAGATAACTGGGGACTTCAATTTGCCGAAAATCTGTTGGATTCCTGATCCTGAATATGGAGCCTTTCTAATACCAGTTTTACCGGAAACAATTAATGATGATGCTTACTGTTTTATTGATGAATGCTCCGTTAACGCTATTGTACAAATAAATAATATGTTAAATTCGAATGGGAAAAGTTTAGACCTTGTTTTTACTGACGAGCCTGAAATGAACTCAATTGTGAAAGCCGATTATTTTCTATTCCCTGAATCTGAACATCATGTTCCAATCGAACTTAAGCACTTTGTGGATAGAATTAAAAGAAGAAATAAAACTGAAAGTAGATACAAGCTGGATTTCAAGAAAATTGATGAACAGAAATTTAAACAAATTTTCTTGACTTATAATTGGAATTCAATTAACACTGAAACTAATATTGATAAATGTTGTAACGAATTTTATGTCCACTTAAATAATTGTTTATCTGTTTGTACACCGTTAAGAAAAATGTCTAACAATTTTGACAGGCCACCATGGCTAACTAAACACATAAGAATTATGCGTAACAAGAAAACGAAACTGATAATCAATTTTTTTAGTATTTTGACTAAAAAAACAAAACGTCAGATACATATATTAATATAGGGCGAAATTTATACTTATTTATAGGGGATATTTTAAAAATGTTGTGAAATGTGTTGTGCCTATTACATGGATCTTGCTGCAAATGTGTTGACATAAGACCTTTGTAGCAAAGCTCTTGTGGCAAGAGTAAATGAGCACGTCGCACAAAACTAGGAATGGAGTTCTTCATATAATTATGAACAAATTAAAAAATAAATGATTTTACTCTATTTTACAAAAATTTTTTAAATAGAACAATTTATTTTTCGAAAAAGTATCACGATTTTCTTTTTATAAATAATCTTATACTGAAAATAAGTTAAATATTTTATTCCTTCTAACAACAATTTTTTCAAATAAAACAATTTGATTTTCCAATAACAAGATTTAAAAAAAAAATGAAATTTATTAAATTTATAAGTCCAGTGAATGAATAGTTAGAAACGGGTGTAGTGAGAAAGGATGTTCGTCATTCTTTCGGGAACTTGTTCAGGAAGGAGCTATCATGCTGAAATGCTGAAAGTCCTGACGTCTCGGAGTTGAGTTGAAGGGAGAGTGGTATGAAGTTACCTTTTTGGGATATATCCGTTTACCTTGGGGAGGTTGGGAAAAATTCCACGAAAATAATGAAAGACTATCAATTTTTTTGTCGTGTATACTTTTTTCACATGTTTTTTCCTAAAACTGATATAAGTGATCTGAACAAATAGTTCATTAAAAGGGTTTATAGAACATTAAATTCATTCTAAAAATTAATTCTTTAAATTGGGTTGTTAAATGCATAGGACGAAATTCAGCTTCTTCGAAAAATATTAAAGTATGCATATAAAAATTTTAAATTTTTCAAATAAAAGAAGGTTTGTGTTATGCATTCAACAGACCGATACTAAGGGGCCAGTTATAGCTATCTTTGAAACTCTTTATTGAAAATTTTCTTTTTCAATTTGTTTGCAAACTATACAACCATTGGTAATAATATGAAGGTAATGAATTATATAATTTTTCCATTGAATAAAAAAACGCGATTTGAGCTTTGATTCATCTACGTCGGAAGATGATATTACTAATTATATCAAAGCGGTACTGAATCTTGACAACACCAATGGAATATCATGTAATAAATTTAAATTTAGAACTGCCCGGGAAATTGCATCTTTTACTGTAAAACTGCCTGATTCCTTGTTTAATTTAATTGTTGATCCGTCAAAATGGCCCGAAAATACTGATGTGCGTGAATTTGAAACTCGTCCGCGTGAAACTGTTAATCGTGTTCATCTACAAAATACAACACAGATTCCAAAAAACTAAATAATTTTCCTGTATCTGCTGTTTCTATTTTTTACCACAATGTTGGTGGGATGAAATCTAAATTAAAACAATTATATGTCAAATCGTTTACTATTGATTATGATGTTCTTATTCTTTCTGAAACTTGGTTAAATGAAACTGTCCGTGATAACGAAATTTTGTGTAATGACTTCAATGTGTTCCGTTGTGACCGAAAATTATATTCAAGCAATAAATCTGAAGGTGGTGGTGTTCTTATTGCCATAAAATCTTCTCATCACTCAAAACAACTTGCTGGAATTCATAATGATATTGAGTTTATTTGTGTACAATCTGTTATTTATGATAAATCTTTCTTGTTTACTTGTTCTTATATTCCTCCGATGTCTGGAAGTGATATTTACAAAAAGCACGCTGAGAATATTTCAAATGTAGTTACAAGCTCAAACAACTCCATTCTCTACATAACTGGGGACTTCAATTTGCCGAAAATCTGTTGGATTCCTGATCCTGAATATGGAGCCTTTCTAATACCAGTTTTACCGGAAACAATTAATGATGATGCTTACTGTTTTATTGATGAATGCTCCGCTAACGCTATTGTACAAATAAATAATATTTTAAATTCGAATGGGAAAAGTTTAGACCTTGTTTTTACTGACGAGCCTGAAATGAACTCAATTGTGAAAGCCGATTATTTTCTATTCCCTGAATCTGAACATCATGTTCCAATCGAACTTAAGCACTTTGTGGATAGAATTAAAAGAAGAAATAAAACTGAAAGTAGATACAAGCTGGATTTCAAGAAAATTGATGAACAGAAATTTAAACAAATTTTCTTGACTTATAATTGGAATTCAATTTACACTGAAACTAATATTGATAAATGTTGTAACGAATTTTATGTCCACTTAAATAATTGTTTATCTGTTTGTACACCGTTAAGAAAAATGTCTAACAATTTTGACAGGCCACCATGGCTAACTAAACACATAAGAATTATGCGTAACAAGAAAACGAAACTGTTTAGGAAGTATCAGCAGTCGTCCTCTGTTTCAGACTACGTTAATTATAGTACTGTCAGAATGGAACTTCAATCATGTTTAAAAGTATTTTATGAGAACTACGTGGCTAGTGTTCGACGTGAAATTCCAACAAATCCACGAAAGTTTTGGAACTTTGTAACTACAAAAAGAAAGTCTTCCAAGTTCCCAAGCATAATTAACTACTGTGATAATTCTACCAATGATTCTGCTTTAATCTGTGATATGTTTTCGGACTTTTTTCAACAAGTTTTTAAGAAACCTGATTCCTGTGATACTATTAGCTGTGATACTTTGAAAGAAAATGTGCAATACTTTCCGCAACTAGGCTTTCCTTCTCCGGTAATCAACGAAACTGTGATAAAAGACTATATTTTAAGACTGAAAAACTCTATGTTCTCTGAACCTGACGAAATTCCATCTTGTGTTTTAAAGCAATTCGTAACTGTTTTAGTACGTCCTCTATGTTATTTATTTAATTTGTCGTTAAAAAGTGCTGTTTTTCCTACACAATGGAAAAGTTCTTTTATTATACCTTTACACAAAAAAGGCAATAAATGTAATATAGAAAATTATAGAGGAATTGCCAAACTGTCCTGCATTCCAAAAATGTTTGAGAAAATTGTATTCGATGCCGTAAAGAATAATTGGAAACAAATAATTTCTCCTTATCAGCATGGATTCACTGAAGGAAAATCTACGGCTACAAATTTAATGGAATTTTGCTCGGATGTCATAAATAAAAATCAAGACGGATACCAAACTGATACCATTTATTTGGATTTTTCAAAAGCCTTTGATCGTGTGAACCATTCCATTCTATTGAAAAAGATAAAATGGATAGGACTGCCTATCTGGATTTCAAATTGGTTGGAGTCTTATTTATCAGGTAGAACTCAATTTGTGTTGTTTAAAAACAAAGTTTCAAAACAAATAAATGTCTATTCTGGAGTCCCTCAAGGAAGTCATATGGGACCTCCCCTATTTTTGTTGTTTATTAATGATATGTGCAATGTTATTGTTCGGTCAAATATACAAATGTTCGCTGACGACGCTAAATTGTATTTCTCTTATAAAAATGAAAGGGAAGCTAACTGGTTACAAAGTGATTTAGACAATGTTATAAAATGGTGCCGTACTAATAAAATGGAGCTTAATATGTCGAAATGCAACGTAATGACTTTTACTCGTAGAATACTGCCGATCCAGAAAAACTATAAAATAAATGATGTTCTATTGGAAAGTGTAAATTATGTTTGTGATCTTGGTGTTATTTTGGATCAAAAACTGACGTTTAATAAACATATTGACTATATTGTGAATAATTCGAATCGAATGCTTGGTTTTTTGCGTCGGTGGGCTACAGATTTTCAAGATCCGCATATACTAAAAATGCTATATTGTTCTTTGGTGCGATGGGGTTTAGAATACTGTAGCAACGTATGGATTCCACGTTACAATGTTAACATAAACCGCATCGAATCTGTCCAGAAAAAGTTCCTGTTGTTTGCCTTGCGGTATCTTCCTTGGGATAGATCGACCAACCTACCATCGTACAACAGTCGCTTAAAACTTTTGAACCTTGATACATTAAGTAAAAGAAGAAATATATCTAACATCCTTTTTGTTTTTAACATATTAAATGGAAATATCGATTCAAATAATCTGCTTTTTAAAATAACCATTAATGTTCCAAACAGAACTTTCCATCATTTTGAACTTTTAAATTTAAATTTTAATAGAACTGTCTATGGTATTCATGAACCACTTTTTGCTGCTTGTGTCGGTTTTAATAATTGTTTTAATTTAATAGATTTCAATTTAAACTCAAAAAATTTAAAAATAATATTAAGAAACAATTTACAAGACTAAAATTAAAATTATTTTTATGTTCCTATGTGTGTTTACCTTAAAAGCTAAGAATTGAATTTGTAGCTAAATAAATAAATAAATACACAAAAAGTTTAAATAATACAACATCATCTTAAATGTAATTCAATTCAGATTTCTTGGACCCGTTCCTTAGTTAATACTAAGTACGTAGCTACTTTAATTCTATATAAAATGTACTTACCTACCCATTTATAAAAAAAACTTTTTATCCAAACACATTTAAAGTTAAAACAAGAGAACATGTGCCAAAAACACTCAAACGAGTGTGTCAATGATTAAAAAAAAATGTTTCTAATCGAAAGTTTTACTTACCTATTGAAAATTATTTGCAAAGGCCGCATAAGCGCACAAGCCACAAAATACAGATGTTCATAAATCATATAATGTGTTCATTTCCAGCTAAAATTTTAAATAATCATGCTACGTCAATTTTTTAGAAAATTGCACCTCCTGCCTAAACGGGGTGCAATTTTGTCTTGCTTTAACCTAATCTACTCGGTCCAACTTTTATAAGTAGCTTATACGAATCACCGTGTAAAGTTATTATATAAACTATATATTAAATGAGAAGTAGTCGAATTAGACAAAATCAACCTGTGTACAACAACACTATTTTTTTGCAGGAGTTATAGCTATTTCATGGCCGCAACTGCCAATAAATTAGACTCATTTTTCAATTAGTGTTGCTCGTACATTTACAATCTCATGTTAATCGAAAAACACGTTAGTGATTTTTTTATTCCGACACCGGGAACCTAACCTGTGCCTCCCCCACAGATGATCATCGCACTACTCATTTCTACCATTGTAGGTATATGTTACCTCAATTCAATTTGTGATTATCAATCTACTGAGAAGACGGCTATTTTATTGGTTTACACACATTTTGTTGTTGTTTCTTTCTGGTTCTTTCTATTTTTCCCATTCGATTTAAATGCCAACAATTCGTCGAACGGATAGATGATCCTCGTAATTTGTTGATCCTTTCATGTGTCGCATAGTATAGTTAAAAGCGAATAAAATAAATGCCCATCTTTACATGCGGGCTGCTGCCATAACTGGCAAGCCTTTGTTTTCACCGAAAATAACTAAAAGTGGCTTGTGGTCCGACTCTAAAATAAAATGGTTACCCAGTAAATACTATTGTAGTTTTGTAAAACAAAACACGATTGCTAGAGCTTATTTTTTAAATGTTCCAGTAACCTGTTTCAGCCTTACTTAAAGCACGTGAAACAAACGCGATGGGCTTTTGAGAACCATCTTCATATGAGATAAAATACCCGCTACTGCAACATTCGAAGCATCGGTGAATAAGACTATACGTTTCTTAGGCCCACTTGCACGAAACTTTTTTCACAGTAGTAACCACTGATTTATCCATGCATAGACACTAGCCATCGATACAAATATAAACCCGTTGCAAAATCTTAAATATTTATCCACTATTTTTTTCTCTGGATAACTTTTTACTTCCGTCAAATAGAATTTGACAAAAAGTTGCTATTGGTGAGGTTCGCATTAGTGTGTGTAGCAAATGTTGTTGTTGTTTTGTGGAGGTTTTCTGTCTCGTTCCTGTTTTATTTTTTTATCTTTAGTTAGCTCTCTTTTCATTCGTGCAACGTAAATCAAAAAAAAAAAACAATTATCTATTTAATCCTGGATAGCTAACTGCGATTTTATAAATGTATCCTTTGTTTTCGTGCAAGTGGCCCTTATCGTCAAAATGAACCAACATTTGATCCGATGTTAGTTCATGTTTTAGGTTGAAGAAAACACACTAATTCTAATGTTTAAGCCTTATCATGCAAATTAGAGCCTGTAATGTTTACCTAATATGAGCTAATATTACAATATAATTCGAGATAAATCTCATAGATAGTATTAAAAATTAAATAACAATAGGTACATGTGCACGAAAAAATGATTTAGATATATTAAATTCATAAGTTTACAAAACAATAAGTATAAATGCTATAAATGATGAGCAAAGCAATAATATTATTGTGAATTGTGAAAGTAACATTTTTTAAATATCTTAAATTTATTTGGACATGTGGTTGAGTAGTTTCCATCGAAATCACGATGATGAAATGGTTCTTTGCAAATGGTGTGGAAGATTATTCCACAACCTAATTGCATTGACAAAGTAAGATCGTTCTTCTACAGTATGTGAAAATTGCAGTAGTACAAATTTCAGGCCTCTAGGTGTCTGAAGGAAGTTCAAATATACAAACAAAACAAATACTCAGGGCAATTATTATGAATTATATAACTATTATGAATTATAAATTCTAAACCCGTAATATCTATCCAAACTCATACCAAAAAGACAAGATTTATGCTGTGAAGTGCTTATTTACCTTGGCAAGCCGTAGATGAACCTTATACAGTCATTGAACGCAACATTTACTTTTCGCTTGCATTCCGAGTTTAAACAAGGGTATACACTATACATTGCAATTGAATGAAAAGAATGGCAGCAGCAATGACTTCACCAGATGCATTTTCATATTTGATGTCAGCAAGTTCGAGGACGTTTTGAGACTACGCAATTCACTGTGAATTCTTCTAATGGTATCTGAGGTAGCGTCACAACAACTCATTTTACTATTAATGATAAAACCAAGATAATTACCTCGTTCAAAAGGGGTGAACGCAGACAAAAATTTCGGGTGGGTTTTTTTAATAATAATGAAAATTTTTTTTTCGTATATATATGTTTTTTGGGTATTTATGTAGTATGTACTATGTAATTAAAATGATAAAGAATATGCATATCAACGATTTGTGTTTAATAACATAAAATCCACGTGCCTTGGTACTTTTTCCATTATATTTATAACTTCCTCGTAATCAATCTCAAGTTCAGCAAAATCAAACCGTTTAGTCGCCCCTCACCGCTTTTGCTCACTTGATGCTACAGATACCGGAAGTGTTGTCCGATCTTTTTTTTTATACGTAAGTTTGCTTTTACATATAGTACCTAGTTGCTGTTGTCAATTCCATTGTTCTCATAGAGAGCGATTGGCTTTAAGTATTTGTGATTCGTTGGCTATGATGATGTTGACCATCCGTTCATTATAATATTGGACAGTCCTGTATTTAAAGATGTTCCTTACGGATTTACGGTGCATTCCAAACACAACCTATACAAATAAGGGACTCGTTTTTGCTATAAAATTATTAAAAAACAAAAATATATTACAAGTACAAATAACCCCCCCCCCCTGTGTTCACGCCTGTCGTTCAACATAAGGTAACGTAAACCCATTTAGGTCAAGAGAAGGAACATCAACATGTTCAGTTTCAACAGAGAACAAACAATTATTTAAATAATTAAAAATTAGTTCAAGGGCGGAGCGAGGAAATTGAAAGTTATTTTTGAGTTTCCACAGAAGTATAGAGTGATCGATACAATCAAAGGACTTTGAAAAAATCAAGCATCACCATTACGCTTATATCATCACGATCCATTGACTCTGAAGTTACTTTTACAACTGCTGATTCACAACTATGTTTTTTTTCGGAACCCTGATAACCCATTTTGATAATTTACTGCCCATTTCTAAATTTTCTTGTATCTGATGAGCTAGAATCTTTTCAAATATTTTCGACAGGAAAGATAGAAGACTATTGGGCCTAAATTTCGAAGAACTTTTTGGATTTAATTTTTTTGGAATTGGTACAACTTTCGCATTTTTCCATTTTCTGGGAATTTACAGATGTATATACAGTAATTAAAACTATGTACCAAATAATGAAGAAGAACCGGCAGGATTAGTCTAACAAATGTTGGTGACATATCATCGAGGCCGATGGCATTAGACTTCAGAAAGCGCACTGCCATCTCGACATCCCATTAATTTACAGTTCTTAACTCAAAGCATCCATTATCGGAAAACTCACCAAATTCGATCGAAATTGCCTCAGAAGAGTTTGGAAAAAGAACCGAACCCATTTCAGCTGGACTATATGAACATTTAGACCTTTCATTTTCAATAACACCTACATTTTTCAAATTTTTCCAAAGGACCTTAGAGTTTAACTTGAGGTCAAAACGTTTCATTAAAAAGGAGCGTTTGGTCTTTCGAATCAAAGAGGTGATTTTGTTTCGAGCAAAAATTTATTGACATCGATTATATTCTGTCCTATTTCATTTGAATGGTCTGAAGATACGTTCCCTCTCCTGCATTTTTTTTTTAATTTGGTTTGTTTACCAAGGGCAGTTTTGAGGTCTTAAAACTTTTGTTATAGTAGGGACATGTGTTTTATAAAGTTCAGCGGTTAAGAAAGTCAAAGGTTAACTTTCGAGTCAATATCTGGGGAATTATAGATATCACTAAAACAGCAACTATTTATGTTTTGATGTTTACTTAATAATTCCGTTTTGTCAATTGCCTTGTACCGCAATGTTTTTTTAAAGTTTCTTCTTACAACAAAATTAAAAGAGCAAAAGAGAAGATCATGCATAAAATCTGATGATAGACGAAGCTGATCATTCCCTAAAACATGTTCAGATGAGTTAGTCAAAACCATGTCTATTAAAGATGGATTTCTAGTTGACTGAAAACACGTTGTCCAATTAACTACTATGAAATCTAATATATCGCAAATATATTGAAATAAGTGCGTAGTCGAGTTCTTTCTTGAGCTAAGGGTGGTTCCCGGCCGATGCACCAGTATCGACGAAAGTGGCCGAGTGGTCGTGAAGACACTTGCGTCGTCAAAAAAAGTGGTAGTGTGACTTCACATGTAAGTGATTGTTTCGATATTTTTTTTTCCAATTTTTGATATAATTCGATTAACGTGTGGCAAGATCCCCGCCCTGAAATCTCATGCTTCTACATTTGAGCTGGGCATATTTTTTACAGAACTATTACAACAATTACTCGATTATATTTGCTGTGTTTTTGGCATTGAATGTGTAAGGACATCATACTATAAAATATCACAGATGTATCAGACTATTTTTCTCTACGAGTAAATCAGTCTTATGTTACATCTCTCCTTTTTTTATCACAAAAATAAAAAAAATTGGGTATTTTATATACTACTATCAAAGAAATAAATATAGAACTTTACTAACCTATATTGCACTGATTTAACTAAAAAAAAACTATGCTATCTTATATTGCACTGACTTAATTAAATAAATAAAATCTCTTTCTCTTAAACTAAATTGCAATAAACCCTGGTAAATATATATATAGAAACTATATCTTAAGCTTAATTGCACTGACCCTAAAAAATATATGAAAACTATCTTTTAATACAAATGACTCTAATAAAAATTTATGAAAAAAAAAAACAAAAATCTCTCTACGCTATTAGTTATTAAAATACATAAAGACAATGATTACTACAGATATATCACAGATTTATCAAGGTCGACATCTATAGAATGCGTCAAGTTCTCAAGAATTTTGTTGGAGTTAGCTTTGTAAGTCTTTTGCATGTTTTCCTACTTTAACTCCTTGTAGGTTACCTACTTCATATAGTAAATTACCAATTGTTTTCAAAATTATTGATTTCACGAATTTATTTGCTAATTTTGCATTAAAGTGGTCTACTAAACTAATTTGTTTAAAATTTTTCCTATACACTACTTGTCCAACCTTATATTTTATGTCTCGACTTCTTAAATTATATTGTTTTGAAGTTTTTTGATGTGATAACTTCAGGTTTTCGAAAATTTTGTTGCGTATAAGCTCAAGTTTATCATTTCTAGGTAATGTTTTTATACTTGTGTCTTTTACTGCCTCAAGTTTTCTAAGGAGTTCATATGAACCTCCGTGTTGAATCATTTGATTCCCAAAAACTGCATAATAAGGTTCGAATGTGGTGGAATCATGAATTACACTTCTCAGTGAAAATGCAGCGTTACTTGAATGTTGATCCCAGTTACGTTGGTCACTATTAAGATAGGACCTAATCTTAGTTAGCACTGAGCGATTCACCCGTTCCGAAGCATTTGCTTGGGGTGAATAGAATGCAGTACGTACTTGCTTGACACCATATCTTTTAAGGAAGCTGGTAAACAGTTCTGAAACAAACTGCTTACCATTGTCAGAGTGAATGTATTCTGGTACGCCAAAGACATGAAACACATTATATTCTAAATAACGAACTACTTCTGCTGATGTCGCCTTTCGGATTGGTTCTAGGAACACAAATTTGCTAAAATGGTCTAAACAGATAAACATATGTGTATTGCCATTTCGTGTACGAGGGTATGGACATATGAAGTCAATATAGAGTCTTTGAAAAGGCCGCTCTGTAACAACTTGTTGACCCATTGGAGGCCTTGAAATTACGTTCAGAGGTTTATTGCACTTACATGTTTCACAGGAACTAACATATTCCCGTACGTCAGTAGCCATGTTAGGCCAAAAATACCTCTGACGTAATTTTGATAAGGTCTTATGGATTCCTTTATGACCTGCTGCTGGTGAATTATGCGCCGCTTCCAACAAACTCCTATGCAGCTCCTTCGGGACCCAGAGTTTCCAAGCTATATCTTCTTGTATTTCATCGCCAGTCCGTATTTCTGTCCGTTTGTAAACGTATTCTTCCGAGACACACACATCAGGAAGACGGTCTTTATTTTCGATTACCGTTTTCTTCAGTTCTTCATATTCCTGCGAGCAAAAATATGGAGAGCTGAAGTCAACTTCAAACATTTCTTTCTCGGGATTGAGCTCGTCCATATGGATGCGTGAGAGAATATCAGAGACAACATTGAGAACTCCACTTCTATGAATTATATTAAATCTGAAGCCCTGCAGCTTGAAACTCCATCTGGCCAAACGTCCAGATAGGTCCTTTTGGGTCATAAGCCATTTAAGGCTTGCATGGTCTGTGATGATCGTGAATGGGAGTCCTTCAATGTAAGCCCTGAACTTCTTCACTGAAAGAACGGCCGCTAAGCATTCAAGTTCAGTCACTGTGTAATTCCTTTGAGCGGAATTAAGCTTCTGAGACATGAATGCTATAGGCCTTTCGTTATCCTCAGCATCCTTCTGAAAAAGCACACTCCCTACGCCTGAAGTTGAGGCATCACACTGTATGTAGAAATGTTTCGTAAAGTCGGGGTTCGTCAGTATCGGTGCTGTCACTAATGTCGTTTTTAGTATGTCAAATGCCTGAATGGCTTCACTAGTCATAGCAAAAGCTTTGCCTTTCTTAAGACAGTTTGTCATGGGGGCTGAAATAGTCGCGAAATTTGGGATAAAGCGTCTATACC
Organism: Baccha elongata; assembly: GCA_951217065.1. Lineage (NCBI taxonomy): Eukaryota > Metazoa > Arthropoda > Insecta > Diptera > Syrphidae > Baccha > Baccha elongata. The sequence goes on from CATNUY010000313.1 coordinate 296,564, forward strand.
ATCCCGTTATCCCCAGAAATCGACGGAGTTGCTTAGGAGTTGTTGGAATTGGGAAATCCTTCACCGCCGAAACTTTTTCTGGATCTGTTCTAAGACAACCATCGCCGACGAAGTAACCAAGATACTTAATCTCCTTGAAGCAGAATTTACTCTTCTCCACGTTTATAGTTAGGCCCGCTTCACGTAACCTTTTTGCTACTTCTTCTAGGGATTTGATATGGGTGTCAAAATTTGGAGAACAGATCAAGAGATCGTCTAGGTAGACAAAGACATACTCTCTCAAACGGGAGGGAATGACTTTGTCCATCAGCTTGCACATTCTCTGAGCGGCATTGCATAACCCAAACGGCATAACCGTGAATTGATACAATGGACGTCCAGGGACTGTGAAAGCTGTTTTCTCTCTTGATCTGAGCTCCAGAGGAATCTGCCAAAATGCATCCTTTAAATCGATGCTGGAAATGAACCGCGTATCTTGTAGTCGACTCAAAATACCTTCAATGTGTGGAAGCGGGTACGCGAATTTTTTCGTTGCTGCGTTCACCTTACGTGAATCCAAGCAAAGCCTGTTCTTGCCTGGCTTTTGCACCAGCACAACTGGAAAGCTATAAGAACTATTACTTTCTTCAATCACTCCAAGAGCGAGCATCCGGTCAAGTTCAGCGTACATTAACTTCTGAACTACAGGAGAGATCGGATAATGTCTCTGTTTTATGGGAATGTTTTCGTCTTCCATCTCGATGACATGTTCTTCTAGTGTTGTCTTACCTAATCCCAGTACTGCGAACGAAGGGAATAGCTGCTTGACCCGCTCAAGCTTTTCAGCTTGTGCTGGTGAAAGTTGTCGCATGGGATTGGCATCTGGCTGCTCCGTCAGAGATGGCTGATCCAATGAACTAATAATATTAGGAGCGACCTTAAATAACTTCCAAAAGTTCACCCCCAAATAGAGTTGTTGTTGTAGGCTAGGTACAACGAGTAACTCCATCAAGTGTGAAACACCACCCCATGAGACCTTAGTCTGAAATCTACCTATGATTTGTTGATTCTTACCATCTGCTGTTTTTATGTCTAAATTCATTTTAATTCGACTATTTTTAGTCTTTTTATTGTTTTTATTTGTTCATTCTTAATTCATTTTGGTTAGTTTTATATTGTGTTTGGTAATAAAATCGATTGCACTTTTCCCAAGACAGCTAATAGATGCCCCACTATCTAATAAACCCATGATTTCTTCCCCTTCAATATTTACTTTAGTATAAGGTCGATGATCGTCAGTTAACGTTATCACAGATGCTATTATATTGTTTTTCATGTATCTACTTTTTGCACATTTTTCTCTTAGCTTACAAATTTTTCTATATCTTCTTGATCTTTTGTCGGATTGACCTTGTACAAGTTCTTCTCCAAAAATTCGTTTTCTGGCTTCCTGATATTCCAGTAGCCTTTGATGTAGTGATTTCCGTAAGGGAAATACATTTTCATAAAAATCCTTATCATTGTTTTTAACATTTGTAAATCTTTGTAATATTTTTAATTTTTCAGGCTGTCCTGTTGATTTTCCGGGTGAATGTTCATTGTCGGGAGTGGAACCCCGGCTGTACTTCCGACCTTCTCGTTTCCCTGACAATTAACACATTTGAACGAAAAGTTCTCTTTTCCACAGCTGAAGCATTTCAGCGTATGAAAGTATGAAGGACATACTTGCGGTTGTACGACCGTTTCTTTTATTGTGTTGACTTTTCCACCCCACTGCTTATCCACTTCTACACCAGAGGTTTTGTGTGTAGGATTTGGGTATTTATCTTTAAAACTACTTTTCTCTCTATAATGGTTATTTTGTTTAAATGCTGCTAACTCATACTCCTCGCTCTCTAAGTCTACAGATTTAACCTCATCATTCATATATACTTCGCTAACAGACTTGCGGATTCTAAATTCACGACTGGCTATATGGTTTTCTGCTCGTCTACATTCTTCACGCATATCATTTAAACAATTGATAGAGCATCCAAAAATCAAAGTAGATACTCTATCTTTCAAATTCTTTCTCACCATACCTACTAACTCTCTTTCATTAAGGCGGTTTCGCATTTGGAGTGAAAGAGACCTTACATCGCTATAGAATTCATCGAAGTTCTCATGGGGTAACTGCCTTCTATCCATTATCTGACGTAATATTTCGTGATCAGACTTATTGTGTTTGAATTGATTCAAAAGATCTTTCTTTAGATCGTAATAATTTAGCATTATATCGGCTGCATTTTCTTCCAGATACTGCCAATACCATTTTTCGGCAGCTCCGGTCACCAAGTGGTGGCGAAGTTCGTAAACACTTCTTCATTACTTATCCCACTTTTTCTTTGCAGAGTCTCTACACGGAAAATAAAACTCTCAACAGACATAGATTTCGATGTTCCGTCAAACTTTATGCCCCATTTATGCATATCAACTCTTTTCACTGATTCGCTACAATCTCTTGTCTCTCTATGCGTTTGTAGTCTCGATAAATTAGATTGGTGGCCACAGGAGTAATTGATGGCCTTGAAGCCTGAAAATTAAGGTTTTGCCTAGTATGTGGTGTGGGGCCACTTCGTTCTGTCGAGTTCTGAAGGTTATTATATTTAAGGTCCAAGGCCTTGACTTTGTTTTCCATGGCAAGAAACATATTTGTCATGCCTTGGTGAAACATTGCCAAAGTTCGGTCGTTACTTTGTTTAATTGCTGACGAGATCGCCAGCTCAATTTTAAAAGACAAATCATTTTCTGTTGTCTTACGTGAAATATCTGCACTAAAGTCTTGCGTTTGCGGATCATGTCGGTTGCCTATTGCTGTCCGCTGAGAATGCCGCTTCATAGCTTCTATGTCAGCGTGAATCATACGTTCTTCTATCTGCATTCTTCTTATGTCTTCAAGAATATCATCTACTTCTTCTCGGCCGTTGAGGCCAGTGTTACTAACAGTACCTGATCCCTCACAAGACAATTGTTCCTTATTTGCTTTGTTTTGAGTAGCACCAGGGCCTTGATTCGAATTAACTCTCCCCATTAGATACGCTCCTGATGGATTTTCAGCGAACGATCTTCCAAAGCCTTCTTCTTCTTGGTCGTTAAGACAGTTGATATCGACAACATGGTCGAAAAGAATTTGGTTATTGCCCATCTCCCTGTTGGTTTCCATCTGGATCGTGCCTGTCGGCAAAGCTTGATCCGACCGAGTCCCATTTGTCGCTATAGGGCTACCCATGTCATCTCCGTTGAGGGTAGACATCGCTGCTGGGTTATCCACCTGAGGTGCTATTGTACCTTCTTCTAACTGTCTAGCTTGACTCCTAAGAAAATGTCTATTCTGACTAGGCACTGAAAGAGTCTGCTTTGGGACTGCTCCCGCATTGCCTCCCCCTTCTGCCATAATTTTATGTATGTTTCAAACTTTCTAAGTACCTTCGCTTAATAAAACTAAATTTCAATGAATTGGGTATAAAAGAAAGATGAAACTGGATTTAAAAATAAAATTCAATAAAACAATAAATAGGTATAGATGTGATTAAAATTATAAAAAAAAAAAATTAAATAGGATTACAAGTAAAAATCAAAAAAAAATGGAAAATTCAGTAAGGTATAAAATATATTAAGATGTGTAAAAGAAAAGATTTGATAAATTCAATATATATATGGGTAGATGTAAAAATAATAAGAATGAAAAGTATTCAATAAATTAGGTATATTAAATTTTTAAAAAGAACTGAGTAAAAAAATTATAAAAAAAATCCAGCAGATATATGTTCAATTGTATATGATATTCAAAAAATATATGTTTAATAAAAAAATTATTAAACCGAGGTAAAAAATTAAAAAAAAATCAACTTATATATGTAAAAACAAATTTAGGTTAAAACACTAGTTATAAGTTTATTTAATAGATTTTATTTATGGTTTTGCTTTTGGTGTGTGAATTTCTAAGTCCAGGTATCCGGTCCTTTTAGTTCGTATTTTATCGTAAGTCTTATGTTTCGTACGGTCTGTCTAGTCATAGCTGGTACCTCTCAGCTTTGACGAGTATTGAAGTTTACCTTTTTCGTTGCCACCACCTCTAGCAAAAGGTGTAAAGAAAAAACCTCATATTAGGCTGGTAAGCTCTTCCGGGTAAACTTCAATACGAACAAGATGGGTCAGACCAAGGCCCACGCCTCACTGCAGTTCAGGGCTGAGCCAAAAACTCCCAGGACAACGCGAAACACATGGCCTGTCCATCCTGTTCCACTCCTGACTTTTCATGTTAGTCCTCCAACTTCCTCACTGAAACACTGGCTCTAGACCTCATGTTCGGACAAAAGTCTTCGGACTGCCATAAAAACAGGAGTATGATCGGTGCTTGAATATGCGTATTAAGAAGAAAAATAAAATAAAAGATAGGAAAGTAAAAGAAATTAAAATTTTGAAAACTTAAGTAAAAGAAAAGGGTTATTATATGTCCAAGGTGACGACCTTCTAGAGAAAATCTTCCCCTTGAAGTAATAATCAACCCTAAAGCCGAAACTACGTTGGGCGCCAATGAAATGAGCTGGAGGGCGGGGCCATGGAGGCGTCTTTGGTGCTTGCTAGTAGGGCAATGGCATGCTTGCGTCGGCTCGGCTCTGCTCGTCGGATAGGTGGGGTTCTTGTCCTCTAAACAAACACCTCCCGCTCAAATTCCATAAAAATTCATGCCTTTATTAAAACTACAAGAAATAGGAAGCTACTTTACTTGGGGACCTGGACAGACATTAAACTAAAGAGAAAGCCAAGGAAAATTTAAGAAGACTGTAGAAAGAAACACACACATTCAAGACCTATGCCACTATCAAGGTGAAAGAACGGGATATAATGACCAATAAACTAAAGGATTGCTAGATAGCTTATTCCCCCATAACTACTCTAATTAACTCTAAAATAGACTACCAGTAGAATATACTTTCGGCTCCCCTTACTTCTAACTATATCTAACTTTAACCTAATGCTACTCTCAATCCTTCAAGTTTCAGTCACATCCCATTATCTCACCAAGATAATGGTTCGCCAGAGTCTGAGAAGTCTGCCTGATGTTATTGGCAGTGGCTTGGCCAACCCTCCCATATGTCAGTGACATTTCCATCGTTGTAATCCATGGCCATCGTTGTGGAAAACAGCCCCTATATAACTTATCCAACTATGACCTTAATAAGTATGTCCGGTCCGGTCATGTCATGTTCGTTCCGTCAGTCATGGATGGCCTGGAAAGACCTCCACACACCAGTTCGCACCGATCTAGCAAATCATTTTTACATATATATTTCAACCTTTGAAGTAATCACCTTCTTAAAGATACTATCAGTCATTCAACTGAGAAAAAAAATCAACTTCATACTATCCCTATACTCTAGGTTCAAAGATTTTTTTATTATTAATATAAAAATGTAGTTTTAATTCAAATGTTAATTAAAATATAGGTGATATAGTAAACGAAATATAAAAAAAAATCAACTCTGAATCAAAAGTTTAAATTCTTCTTCTTTCTAATAACTTCAATTATATATAAAATTCAATTTTTGATTCTTTACTTGATTCTGAATAGAGAAAGAAAAGTTATGAATATCTCTACTATGTCACTGTAAATTTATTCACCAGTGAATGTATACTTATATACTAAAACTTACAGTTTCTAGCGTTTCGGAGACGTCGTCCCGCGTAGTCCTGCCGGCAGCACGTTCAGGAACGGTGATTTTATTTCTTTGTTTGGGGTTTACCCTCTTCTTCACTTTTTATCCCGATACAAAAAAATTACTTTTCTTTCTTTTTACATACTCTAGTGAATCACTTTTTGATATTATGATTACTGTAATATATATTTAGATATCACTGATTTTAATTTACTCTTCTATGTTAAAATAGGAATATTTAAAGGAATTTAAAAATAAAAAAAAACTATAAAAACTGGATTTCAAATACAATTTGTTATATAAAATTCATTAAACTTCACTTCAAACCCAGGTAGTCTCTTCTTTTTTTTTTTTTTTTTTTTTTGTTTGTTATAGGAATTTTTTTTTCTCTCTCCTTCCGGATTCTTTCGTTATTCACTAAGATGACCTTACGTTCGATCCTTACAGCTTTGAAAAGAGCAGAGGCACTAATTTGGTCTAATTTGGTGAACCCCTGTACCTACCAAGATTTAGTACCTACATGATAAGACAATAAAGCCCAAATTAGCACCTGAAATCCATGTCTGTCCAATGACTACATACCTCTGCATATGAATTTCCTTTCTGTACAAATCTTTTCTCTTATGGGGCTTTTAGTTATTTTTGGGCTGACGATGTCCTAGTTTTCCTATTTAAAATTAAAAAATTTTTACAATTTGAAATTTCACTTTCTTTCTTTCTTTTTCAATTTACTCACTAGCACTAGTAACCGGACGTATCTTTCATAAGATAACTATGTTAGTTTTCTTTTTCTTTTTGTCGCTTTTTAATATTCACTTTTTTTTTTATTTAAAGAAAATTTTTTTTTAAAAGCACAAAACTATTATTTTTTTTTCTTTTTTTATTTCAAAACAAAAAAAAACTTTAAAAATTATATTCTACTTCGCTATTCTATCAACTTTTCGCTTTTGATATTACAAACCATATGAATCTTTGGTCTAACCTTTTGTTGTCCTCTATGATCGACTATCTCTTTGTTTTAGCTAACTGCAACGATCCCACTATCCCTAGCAGTTACCCTACGTCATTAAATTGCCTTTTAGTTTGGCTGTTTATTTGGTCTCTATGACGTCATCTTTATTGTTTTTTGGATCTAACTTACACAAATCCTATTAAATTTACAACTTATAAACTATATCTAATCCTAATATCACATATCTTTAAAAATAATCTAATAAATACCTAAATACTTAAATTACAATTGCAAATACCCCTATTGCACTTTCTTATTTTTAAATATAACGACTAAGCTTATCACATACAACATCCACTTCCTGCAAAAATACACAAACCTATTTCCAGTCTACACCAACCTAAAATCTAACTTAACCCTTCATTAGACAAAGACGGATATATAACATAAAATAAAAGTCAAACGTCAAAGTGAAAAAAAATTATTGAAAAAAACATTAAATCAACACAGCATGGCAGCCGGTGACTTATGGTAAGTTTTCCTTGAATTTATTCTCAAATTTCTTTATTTTGTTTACTATTTGTTCATATTTCCAGGTTACCTTACATCATAAACATTTTGAAAAACAACTCGAAGCCGAAATCATTACGGACATCTCAGTTTCTCCTCAATTCCATGAACTGGACCACTGGCTATTCCCGAGCAATACATTCATCAGGAAGGGACCTCAATTCCATGAATCTACAGGTGTCGTAAGTTGACAAAATTAATCTTTCTTTTTTTATTTTGTCCTTTCTTTTAACCCTTTTCCTTTTATTTTCTTTTTCAGGTCTTACAAAAAAAAACCCAAAACTGTCAACAGCACTCTACATGGTCCCGGCAAAAAAAAATTAAAAATCAAAACCACCACCACAATTATTGCCAACATAACATCAGGAGTGTCACGACCGGTCAACGTGGCCGAAGCTCCCAGCCATTCGAACTGTTGAGACTGGTCAGCACACCAGAAGTTCATGTCATCGGAAACGTTGCGGTAGATCAGTTCACCGCACTTCACCAAGGATCTGTAAGCTCCAGCTCCAGCTCTATGTCTTCAACAATACATAACTGCTTGTTGTATATATAAGGTATGCTTTATATGAAAAATGTCTTACATAAATATAAGATCAAAATTGATTCTGTGAGTTAGCATTTCTTTATTTATTTTTTTTTTCTTTTGTTATATCTTTGTTTTCTATGCCTCGCTTCGCTCTGCCTCGACATAGATACATAGCATCTTATAGTATCTACAATGTAGGCACAATTTGGATCCTCGATCCTCAAGCACTTTGTCGGGTATAGTACAGGTAGGCATACATCGGTATATAGTTCAGTTATGCAATTATACATTTATTTGCTTTTACTTGTTCATTGTGGCATTCAGTATGGTATGAATTTTTATACTTGGTATAATATTGTGTGATATATTGAAGCTTTATCTGAAGTATATTGTAACAGGGTGGTTCAGTACTTCAGAAGATAGTTTCTATATTGCATGATAGGGTGTATGTGATGGTTTATGTGCGTAGGTATAATAGGAACATAAAATTTGAAGGTATATCCACTTGATAATCCCACTTGGCATGGTAACACTGCCACGTTACAAGTCTTCAAATTCTTTCAAATTGTCTTCCTTAAATGTACCCAGCATTTGATGTAAGGAAGTATGCTTTGACCTAAGACTTCCAGCATTTAAGTGGCAAACATTAAGACGATTAAAATAACTACACATAACATTAAGAACAGATCTTACTGTGTCTGAATCGAAGTTGCCAATTATTTCGCCACACACTCTTTAAAAACTCGTCAAAGTTCCGCCGAAAGAAACACACCCTACACATGTCAGATGTAGAAAAATATAATTAATAAAATAATTTTTAATAAAAAAAAAAACGACTTCAAAGCGTATCAAAAAGAAACTTAAAAAACAGGAAAAAAAAATTACTTATTACCAATTAAATTAAGATAATAAGCAACTATTTATTAATTATTTTATAATTTTGAAGTCGGTGCCAAAATTCAAACAATATGAAAGACCCATCTTTATAACCGATCTAACTACTAAATCTAACTAGGTAAATATTCGAAAACAAAGAGCTCGGTTTCCGGACGAGATTCATAAAGGGAGAGATGTGTTAAGATCATACAAGAAGTGCAGACGTAGTTGATTTGGTTTCTGAACATGAGATTTTCAAAATTATTTGGTAGTAAGGCATAATATATAAGTTCTCAATTCTATTGTATAGATATATATTGCTATTCTTGCATATTCTCTCTTATTTAATCAATATTATCCTTTTTTTTCTAAATTGTCCCTCACTGCATTTCTAATTACGATTGGGTACTTATAGCGATAGTAGTTTCCTTAATGAAGTTTTGTTCAGTGTATATTCTGAGAATTCTTTTCAACGTGTTTTTTTATAAGTAAAGGTACATAGTTTCATAATTTTTTTTCTTCTTTTAATATTTTAATACCTAACAGTTTTTTTTAAATTTTTCTATATACTAATTTCTACTTTATACAGCTACATGCTTACGTATTTCTTATATAGTTTTTTTGATATAACATATACTGGTGTAATGTGTACATTTTTCACTTTTGGATTATTTATAAATTTATAAATTGTGCTATTCTTCTTATTTTAATTCTTATTTTAATAAGGTTAGTACATATCTTAATGTTTTACTTGGCACTGACTTCAAAATTATAAAATAATTGATAAATAGTTGCTTATTACCTTAATTTAATTGGTAATAAGTTAATTTATTTTTTCCTTTTTTTTAAGTTTCTTTTTGAATTTAGTTTTTCTTTATTAAAAATTATTTTATTTCACAATTTTAAGTGATGGGTATCCCTAGTAAAGATGCTTCTCGAATGAGAAAACGATGGCTACTTGAGACGGTAGATGAACGACATAGCTTGTGAATCATCAATCATTGATGAAAAATATGATATTAGTGATCAAATTAATAACAATAATACCTTAATAATAAAAAAAAAAAATCATATAAAAAAATGTTCTAGTTTTATCACTTTTATTTAAGCCGGTTGAAAAAAAACAACATGTTGTTTATTATAACTCATTCTAGGTTTTAGTAAAAAACAAGAAACTAGTATGAGCCACGAAATCAGTGACGGGATTCAAATCTGGTGTCAAAAACTTAAGCAATTATCATGGGCCTTAACAGCTCAAACTAATAATTACACCCCTGTTTTTTCAAAAAGAAAAGAAAAACTAATTTGTAATACTTACTTCTTCACACCAACCGATACAATTTAAATAATAATAATAATAATAATAATAATAACATACAAACAATTTATTGAAAAGCGCTTCAGAAGCCGGAAGAGAGAGACCATATGGCTTTTCGTTCGCAGAGAAAGTGCTCTGTCCTCTGTCCTCTGTTACTTTTTTGTTGAGTTTTAAAGAAAGTTTTGTGAAGTTATTGTGCTTTAAGCTTATTATTATTTTCAATTAGTTCGATGAATGAATAAAGTGTTTAAGAATCGAAAAAGTCCGAATCCCTCAACAGATTTTTACAAAATTTGTATGGGACCACCCTTAAAAAATTCCCCTTCCAACAAAATAAAAATCCCACAAATCAGTTAATTAACAGAGAAGTTATGCCTGAACAGACATACACACAAAAAATATATATACCAATCGAATTTGAAGTCGGTAATAAAAGGAAAAAGAATCATGACATTTATAATTATTGTACACTCATTTTATGAGCCACGCAAAAAATATATAAAAAGGGTCTGTAAAGACGAAAAGTAAATAATTACTTTACATAAAAAGAGAAAAAGAATGAAAAAAAAAGAAAACTGTATTAACAATTTATAACAAGAGAAAGAAAAAGAATTTACACTAAAAGAAAAAACAGTTTTAAAATGAAATTAACATCGGTTTCTTGAAATATTGCTGCCGCTGGCACTCCAAATATCAAATGCGTCATTTTGAATATACCTAAATGTGTACCCCATGCGCATATCAATTTGGAAGACTCATCTAAAACAAATTGGTTATAAGCATTTGACAAGTTTAATTTCGAAAATAATTCACCCTTTAATGACGAAAACAGCTCGTCAATACGATGTAAAGGGTGTTTAGTATCAACTAAATATTTATTGATGGTGGATTTGTAATCTCCTCAAAATCAAAGCTCACCATTAGGTTTTTCTTATGGGCACCAAGGGTGTCCCCAGTTTAAATTATAGACTTTAAACAAAACTCCCTTTTCTACCAATTCTTTAAACTGTTTTCCGATTTAAGAAAACTGGCTTAATGTTTTCGATTAAATCTAGTTTTATCGTGCTCTTGTTTGAATACATCACCAAACCGTTTCAAAACGCCCAGAACATACTCGTTAATAGTTTCTATTAAATTAACTTGAAAGAGACCGATACCGAACCTAAGCGGTTATATTTGTGACACTTGCTATTTTTATATTTGCACATGTCTTTCCAACCGCAATGGATGCATTTGTTTTTCAGCTTTTGATTAGTGTTCCCTTCTGATGAAAATTTACTGCTACCAGTGGTTGAACTTTTGTAACTGTTCTCAATCCCCTGTTGTGTCTTCTGTGTAGATTATCTCACTTTCCTGAGGCAAATTCATCTGCGCCAGGACTTTTGCTTCAACGGATAATGCTTTTTGCAATACTTTGGTCAATGTTATGCCTTCTTCTTCGCACAAACGCTCAAATATTTTTCCATCAAAGCTAGTAATAAATTCGTTTAAGACGAAATCGTTTAACTGTGCTCCGAATCTGCAATCCATGACAAGCTTTTTTAAGCGGGAATACCAATTGGAGACTGATTCACCATTCATTTTCCTGGCTTCGAAAAATTTTCTTCGCTCTCGGAAAATAATTACAGGAAGAGAATAATTTTGGTCCAAAAGTTGGCAGAGCTCCTCGTATTTTTTTGATGCCGGCAAAGTTGGATCGCATAATTTCCTTAATAAGCCATATGCGTCCAAGCCAACGGTTCTCAACAAAATCGAAGTTTTAATTCGATCGTCTTCACATGATGACTCTATAAAATGCGAATCCAAGATTTCTCGCCAATTTCGCTACTTATTCACCGGTATATTCTATTATTCCAAAAGCCATCGAAATGTTGCATTCATCTGCATACTTTCGTTCTTCTTTTCCTGAGACGTTTTTCTTCTTCCATTTTTTTATATTAAAAATAATATTTTATTTTATTTAATTTGCTACTCGTCGCCAATGTGATGTTCTTTAGTCGTAAGTAAGTAACGAACTGGTTTATTATTATTCTTCAATTATATGCAATATTTACTTCGATGCCTTGTTATTTGATAAAATATTAAACTATAATTTAAAGTATGTAATTTAAATAACATCAATTGCACTATACCACAGTAAAGATCCGCTGAGTCGTTCACGAGAAAGACAACAATAAAAAACAGTTATATGGTAGATTTACCGTTGAACTATTCTTAATAGCTTTAGAAATAAATAATAAAAATACTTAAAATAACCATATTAAATTTAATTAAGTGGAGATATATGAACAAAAAACTGTTCCTCGGGAGATACGGTTCAAACTATCCGAAAGGTGTTTAGTACCATATCACTCATGTCAAATTTTATAAAAATCATTAGAGTCGTTTTCGAAAAAAAAAACTTTTCGCTATATGGCAGGTACCGTTATAGGCTTTTCACACCGAATCGAGATCGAGATTTCGAGCAAAAAGATTTCCAAATCTCTTTGGAGCGTTCACAGCGCATAAAAACTAGTTTTTGTTTGACGTTTCAGTAAAATTTATTTTCAAAATATCTTTTCTTTTCTTTTCTGAAATAAAACAGATTTTCTGATTATACATATAACTGTTTTTTCTCTTTAAAATTAAATAAAACACACTGGGAAAACAACCGAAAATGTAAACTTGCTTTTTAGATTCATTTTGTTTTCACGGTCACCTTGTCAGCAGTTTTGCTGAAACATGCTGGAAAAGTTAAAAGTGGCCTACATGTGAGATGAAGTTATATGGAAGCTATCATTAAATGGCTGATTAGCTTAAAACCTTAAATACCATCTTCTGTTGACTGAATAAATACCATACCAAATTTAGAAGAAATAGGGTAAGCCGTTATCAATTTATGGCCAAATTTGGTATATATAAAATGTTTTTGTTATAATACAAATTCTATATACCTACATTGAAAAAATTTATAAATATAGAACAATAAATAAAAATAATTTCAACTAAGTAGAAGACTTAGCATTAAATTAAGTGGACTTGTTGAATTATTGATTCAATTTAGCTTTTAATGGCCTTTAGTCCATGAAAAAATGGCGTTTCGTGCGGATGCTCACTTTGCACTCATCAGTTGACGACGAGTGAGCACCTTGTCAATACGCAAATTTCCCCTTGTTTCCGTTCAACTTACATAACTTTTTTGACAAAAAGCTAAAGTGAACTATATCCAACAAGATTACAATTGCAATCATTAAGCTGGAAGTGTTTTTACCCGTTTCCTGGTTTAAGTTATATATAAAATGTTTTTGTTATAATACAAATTCTATATACCTACATTGAAAAAATTTATAAATATAGAATAATAAATAAAAATAATTTCAACTAAGTAGAAGACTTAGCATTAAATTTAGTGGACTTGTTGAATTATTGATTCAATTTAGCTTTTAATGGCCTTTAGTCCATGAAAAAATGGCGTATCGTGCGGATGCTCACTTTGCACAGAATTTGTATTATAACAAAAACATTTTATATATAACTTAAACCAGGCCACGGGTAAAAACACTTCCAGCTTAATGATTGCAATTGTAATCTTGTTGGATATAGTTCACTTTAGCTTTTTGTCAAAAAAGTTATGTAAGTTGAACTGAAACAAGGGGAAATTTGCGTATTGACAAGGTGCTCACTCGTCGTCAACTGATGAGTGCAAAGTGAGCATCCGCACGAAACGCCATTTTTTCATGGACTAAAGGCCATTAAAAGCTAAATTGAATCAAATTTGGTATAAACCGTTAACACCGAATCTCCGTTATGTGCATTTTTAACCAAAAACCTGAAATGCAGTTATATTAGAGCTTTTCAAAATACCACGTACACCAAGTTTTATTAAAATCATGAGAGTCGTTTTTGAGTTACCCGTTCAGGGCTAAAAAAAAATTCATATTTGCCGTCTAGGGAATCAAAAACTTACAGCAATTATTTTGTCGTAATAAAAATGTACCTTTATTCAACAAAACTTAATTTTATTAAGATTTTCGCTGAAAAAGTGAACATAACAATTATTATGTCGTAATAAAAATGTACCTTTATTCAACAAAACTTAATTTTATTAAGATTTTCGCTGAAAAAGTGAACGTAATTCGTAATTTTCCAATCTGTCCAATCTATCTGGGTTATGGGACACAATGACGAAATTATAAAATTGATTTTATATATAACTTAAACCAGGCCACGGGTAAAAACACTTCCAGCTTAATGATTGCAATTGTAATCTTGTTGGATATAGTTCACTTTAGCTTTTTGTCAAAAAAGTTATGTAAGTTGAACTGAAACAAGGGGAAATTTGCGTATTGACAAGGTGCTCACTCGTCGTCAACTGATGAGTGCAAAGTGAGCATCCGCACGAAACGCCATTTTTTCATGGACTAAAGGCCATTAAAAGCTAAATTGAATCAAATTTGGTATAAACCGTTAACACCGAATCTCCGTTATGTGCATTTTTAACCAAAAACCTGAAATGCAGTTATATTAGAGCTTTTCAAAATACCACGTACACCAAGTTTTATTAAAATCATGAGAGTCGTTTTTGAGTTACCCGTTCAGGGCTAAAAAAAAATTCATATTTGCCGTCTAGGGAATCAAAAACTTACAGCAATTATTTTGTCGTAATAAAAATGTACCTTTATTCAACAAAACTTAATTTTATTAAGATTTTCGCTGAAAAAGTGAACATAACAATTATTTTGTCGTAATAAAAATGTACCTTTATTCAACAAAACTTAATTTTATTAAGATTTTCGCTGAAAAAGTGAACATAATTCGTAATTTTCCAATCTGTCCAATCTATCTGGGTTATGGGACACAATGACGAAATTATAAAATTGAATCACAATGATCGCGTTATATTGGATTTTTGTTAGACACGATTTATTACTATAGAATGTTAAAATCAACTTAGTTACAACTAACAAAATTGACTTTAGAAGTGACTTTATACATTTTTATTACTCATCATCATCATCATCGGCTCGACAACCGGGGTCCGGTCCTGGCCTCCTTCAACAAGTCTCTCCACCTATCCCGGTCTCGAGCCAACGCCATCCAGTTGCGCACCCCAAGGCTCCGGGCATCCTGGTCTACGCCATCTCTCCAGCGCAAGCATGGTCTACCACGCTGTCGTCTGCCATAGAATGTACCACAAAGCACTTTCCGAGCAGGTTCCTCTTCGCTCATGCGAGCTAGGTGCCCTGCCCACCGAAGTCTACCGAGCCTTATTTTTGTCACGATATCTGCTTTAAGGTAGATTGCGTACAATTCATGATTGTACCGTCTCCGGAATCGTCCTTCCTCGCATATGGGGCCAACAATTCTCCTTAAGACTTTTCTCTCGAACGCGGCTAAGAGGTCAGAGTGCCTTTTGCTAAGCACCCAAGTCTCGGATCCATAAGTGAGTACTGGCAGGACCATGGTCCTGTACAGCAGTAGTTTTGAAGTTATGGTGAGATTTCTGGATTTGAAGAGCTTTGACAGACTGTAGTAGGCTCTGTTGGATTTGAGAAGCCACCCGCGTATTTCTTCTTCTATTATGTTATCGGCTGCTACTATTGACCCAAGGTATTTAAAGGATTGCACCACTTCAAATTCGTGCTCCGCTAGGTACCTTGATTGTTTGACCAACTGTTCCTCTCGCATTCGACGCCACCATGTACTTTGTTTTACCTTCACTAATGTGCAGCCCCAGATTTTGTGCCGCCTGCTCAATCTGGATGAAGGAATCGTGTACAGCTTGCTCGGTTCTTCCGATGATGTCGATGTCGTCTGCGTAAGCCAGTATCTGGCTGGACCTGTTGACGATGGTCCCTCTTGTTGCCGTGCCAGAGTCACGGATTGCTTTCTCCAACGCCAGGTTGAAGATGAGGCAGGCCAAACCATCCCCTTGTCGGAGTCCATTAAAGATGTTGATTGGTCTGGATAGCAATCCGGCTATTTTTACTTGGCTTGTTATGTTGGTCATGGTCAACCTACATAGTCGTGTCAATTTATTTGGGATGCCGAATTCTCTCATGGCTTTGTAAAGTTCTACCCTGGCTATGCTATCATAGGCGGCCTTAAAGTCTATAAACAGGTGGTATGTTGGGATGTTAAATTCTAGACATTTTTCCATCGCCTGCCTAAGGGTAAAGATTTGATCAGTTGTTGATTTGCCTGGAATGAAACCACACTGATATTGTCCGATGATGGTTTAGCGTATGGGGTTATCCGGTCTTGTAGGACAGAGGAGAGTATCTTGTAGGCGGTACTCAACAACGTGATACCTCTATAGTTGCTGCACGTTGTGTTATCTCCTTTCTTATGTATGGGGCATATTATACCTTTTCGCCAGTCTTCTGGCATTTCTTCATGCTCCCACACGTGCACTATAATATCATGAATTGCCTGACGTAGAGCTGGCCCACCGTGTTGAAATAGTTCGGCTGGTATACCATCAGCTCCCGGGGCTTTGTTTTTCTTTAGCCGGTCTATAGCCTTCTCAACCTCTTCTATGCTTGGTAACAGCAACATAGAGTATTCGTCTTGAAGCAGTGGAGCCTCCACTTCTGCAGTGAGTTGACTATTTAGCAATTATTAAAGTACACTTCCCATCGCTCCAGTATGCTTTGTGGATCGGTGATCAGATTTCCCTCTCCGTCCTTGCAGTATGTGCAGCGTGGTGTGTACTGCGTCATGTTTCGGACGGATTGGTAGAACTTCCGCGCCTGGTGCGGACCTCGCTCTCTTTATTACTAAGGGCTATTATTAGAAAAAAAGCAAACAATGAGTGTGGAGGTAATCTAATTTACAAATATGGTGCCATAAATAAAAAAATAATAAAATAAAGTCACCCTCCCCAGCCTCTCGCTACTGGGGAGGTAGCGAGAGACTGGAGACTTTATTTCGGGCCAAAAACTGTAGAAAATAAGAGAAGGTACGAAAATGTACTTAAAGTCGATATTGCCCCTTGTGAATAAAAAAAAAAGCTAATGCTAAAACTTGCCTTTTTAAGAAAATGCTAGGCTTTTTGCGCTCAAACACAAAAAATAAAAAAATATAGTTTTAGCTTTAGCTTTTTTTATTCACAAGACCCATTGTTAAAAGCACTACAGTGATTTGATAAGTCTTGCGTGCGCACTGCTTCCGATTGGAACTAATCTCACGGTGGGCCTTTCCACATTCGGGGCCCCTAGGTTAGTAGGGGTGGTGATACGATAAAACCACATCATATCACTCAGACCTCGTGGATTCATTGCGCTCCATCGCATCGGGGCTCTAGTCTGCGTTGGCCGTCACCACTAGAATAGCACTATACAACTTACCGCACGGAAGCAGCAAATCTACTACGCCAGTTTATTTTTGCAACGGTACATAAATGCTACTGCGCCTTCACACCCAGAGTAAGTTTTAATTTTCGCTAAATCCTTAAAACGTAATTTTAGAACAGGAAAGGCACAGTTCTTTGAAAACTCGCTTAGGGATCTACGGTCCCTCAGGGAAGCATCCTCTGATAATATGTTACTGGTGCCTTCATAGAGGTGAAAAACCTGCCTAAGACCCCCACCACGTCACGGTAGATCCATTAGCGGTGGAGAGGGTGTTGGGGTGTTAAAAGCACTAGAAGATTTTTAATAAGTATTTTTTGGGATTTTTCATAGTGCCAGTTTTAGTATTCGGAATTTTGTCCACCGGGATTTTGCAAGAGAAAAAATCAATGCCTGTACAGAAAAGAAACGAGAATACTCAGGAATGTTGTTCTGCAAAGACAAAATTGATGTTGTTGTGACCCGCAGTCCCAACCAACCTCAATCCCATACAAAACCTCTTTTTGTATACATTCCATATAATCCATACGCGCATGAAACCACCCAGAAACCAGAAACACCTTGACCATGAATAATAATCCATAATCGTCATAATTATGTAAACGAAACAAATACTAATTATAGAACATTGGTTTGCCTACACAACGTAAACAAAACAATGCGCTTCTTCAAAGTGCATTGTGTAATGTGACACCTTCCAACTGCAAACTGCGATCGATTATGACACACACCGAAGTACTTGAGTGGGTCACCATACGACCAGCAGAATTAATGCATTGAAGACACATTGTTTATGTTGCTATGACAAGTGGAATTTGGTATATTGTGAATATTATGAAATATAGATCATGATGTGTGGCCTGGTTATGGTAAACAAAACGCATTGTTAAGTGACATAGTTCTTACTATGTCAAATGACATATGGATTGTAGGGCATGGTATTAAGAGGGAGGATAGATTCTAAAATGTATAAAAGAGGAACCAAATGCGAGGAAGGCCGGAGTTGATCTGACAGAGTGTAGAGTAAAGGTTGCAGCCATAAGCATAGAGACAGCGGGCCTTTTACTCTAATAAAAAATATCATTTAAACCAAAACACTTTGTTTTATTTCAAAGACAACTCTCCGTCGTCTGCTCTTCCATATTGAAGCACGGCAGAAACGAAACATTGGTGGCAGCGGTGGGATTACCTTTAAAATAATTACCTTTAAAAAGTGATCTCCTACCAAGACAGAAGACCGATCTTCTGAGGCGTGCTGGGGCTACACACCAGCAAAAAGTTAAAGTAAAAAGTGAAAAAAAAAATAATAATAAAGAAAAAAAAAAGAAGTGAAAGTAAAAGAAAAAAAATAATAAATAATTTTTCCTGTGAAGTGTTAGAAGTCCTACAAGAGTAAGACCTTGCTAGCTGTAGAGCTTAAGCATTTGGCAGACAGTAGGCAGTGAAATTAAAAGACCAGGTGGACAATACCAACTCTAGAGCGTGAAGCTTGCCTGGCATCACCAAAATCAGCAACAACAATTGGAGCAACAATATCAACAACAATGTCAACAACAAAACTAACAGAAGTAAGCTTTATTTAAACTTATATATATATAAAACAAACAAAAATAAAACAAAAAAAAAAAAGGAAAAAAAAATTTTTTTTTTATTTTTTCTTATATACATATACAATACATACACAAAATTTTTATACAAATATCAATATATATAATATCACTTGGACAATTTAAAAAATTTTTTTTTGCTCTTACCATTCCCTTGCTTTTTGAGTAGGAACGCCTACATTCGATTGTTTTTTATTTTTTTTTATTCTGTTTAATTATTTGCCAAAATTACTACGCGTAATCAATCTCAAAAGGTTTCGTTATTTAAGGAATTACCTTTTCATTCGCATATAGAAGTAAAAATGACTACCACAGAGTATAAAATTAGTTTAAACGATATAATCGCGATAGTGCCGGTATTTAACGGGAAACCGGGAGATTTACCCAAGTTTTTAGCATGCGGAGACATTTTGTTCAAATCCGTTAAAACGGAAGCTGAGCATAAAATGTTCTTGAGTATAGTCAAGACTAGGCTCGAAGGTCCCGCTTTTGAACTTATCCAATTTAAAACTGTAGAAAAGTGGGACGATTTACAGTCAACTCTTAAGAAGGAATATACGGTAGTTAAGTCAAGATCTTCTGCACAGAACGAGCTTCTGGCTGCTCGCCAACGAATGAAAGAATCCATAAAAGAGTTTGGCGACCGCATAAGCCAACTCCTAAATTCATTGAACTCCGCAACTTATTCCAGCTCCACGGAAGAGGCCGTTAGGAATTTTCTTTTTAAAGAAAATGACAAACTGGCTATCCAAACTTTCGAGGATGGCATAAGAAACCAAAACTTAAGGTTTATGGTTCAAGCGCATGGCGAAACAGATTTGAAAAAATCCATTGCTTATGCAGAAGAGCACTCTAATCGTTTAGAGCGAGTAGGACCTTCTACCAGTTCCAACCACACTCATCAATATTCAAATTATACACCTTCGACACGCCCCACTTGCCAATTCTGTAAAAAGATTGGTCACTCTAGTGAAAATTGTTTCACTAATCCAAACAGGAAAAACAGTTCACCAAACCCTATTCACATAAAGAAAGAGGTGCAGCGTCTCACCTGTGGTTATTGTAAAAAACCCAACCATCGAGAAGTTGACTGTAGACTTAAACGGTCAGAGGCTAACTCAAATCCACAAAACCCATTTAGGGATAACTCCCACAATAGATCTAATCAAAATCCAACGAATGTCCGGCAATACAATGTTAGGCCAGGACATACGAATTGGAGTTCTGGTGAAGATTTTTACCCCCAAAATTCGGGAAACGCATATGTTCGGGAGGAAGAGATGGGTCATCCATCCCGGATAAATCAGAATGCCGACCCGCAACAATAAAAACAAAAAGCATAACAGTTACGCTTTGCCCAGAATTCAACGAACCTGTCATACGAATTGAGTTTCAGCCCTCCGACAAGAAATATTCCACGTTCCTAGTCGACACAGGAGCTGAAATCAGTTTGTTTAAATACAAACCAAAGGCAAACGCGAACCTGAACAATACCTGCTCTCTACCTCTATCAACAATTTCAGGTGATTCAATCTTCACCCTTGGAGAGATAACTGGTAAAATAATAAATAACGAGATAGAAAATCTCTCACTTAAACACCCTTTCCATGTCCTAACGGAAAGAATCAACTTATCTTACGATGGTATATTAGGAAATTATTTCCTTAAGAAATATAAATGTAAGGTGAATTACAAACAAAGAGTTCTACAAATCAACGAGATGAGTTTAAGTGTCGACTCTGTAGCCGAAAAAGGTATCCAAAAAGCTACCCCTCTCGAGGTGGTGTCTACGGGCTATGATTTGGTTTCAAAAGGGGATGTAAAGGCAGAGGAGAACAATTTTGTTTCGCACTCCAAAGCTTCCATCAACCTAGATTCCAATAAGCAAAAATTGGATGCTGATTTAAACAGCAGAGAAACATCACCATCTCCAATAAGAGAAGAAAATTTAAGTAAGACTTTAGCAAACGACAGCCAAAAGAGCAAGGAAACTAAAGCAGCTAAGAATAAAAATAAGACTTTAGAAAACGACAGCCAAAAGAGCAAAGAAACTAAAGCAATTATTCATAAAGAAGTAGCAATCCATAAGACTACATCAAAAAATTATTCCAATCTCTATATAACTCTTAAACCTAGAAGTCATCAAATGGTTGAAATTCCATTCGACATAGGTAATAACGAAATTAAAGATATCGTTATAGAAAAAAAAGAAATCTGTCCAGGAGTATATGTAGGCGAGTCAATAGTAAGACCTACAAAGAACAAAATCAAGGTTCTTACCATGAATACTCTGGAAACAAAAAAAGTAATAAAAATCAACAACCTAAATCTAAATTATGAAAACCTTGATCAATACGATGAGTCTGATACAAGAGATTTTAATAACAAAATCGAAAAACGATTGGAAAAGTTAGAATCCATGTTGGTATTAGACCATTGCAATAAAGAGGAAAAAGAATCCATTTTAAAAATTTGTAGGGAATATAACGATCTTTTCTACCTTGAGGGAGATCACCTCACCCATACGGATTCAATGACACACAAGATTGTCACTGACGAATTTAAACCTCCTCTCTATACCAAACCTTATCGACTTCCAGAAAGCCAAAAGGAAGAAATTCATAAACAGGTACAAGAAATGTTGGATGACGACATTGTTCGCCCAAGCTCGAGTCCCTGGAATTCACCCTTGCTACTCGTTCCAAAAAAGGCTGGAAGTGATGGAAGCAAACGTTGGAGGGTGGTTGTAGATTTCAGGAAACTGAATGACCTAACCGTGGGTGATGCTTATCCATTGCCAAATATAAGCGACATCTTCGATCAATTAGGAAGATCAAAATATTTCAGCACTTTAGATTTGGCTAAAGGATTTCATCAAATTCTAATGGACGAGAAAGATCGATGCAAGACCGCATTTAGCACTCCCTTTGGTCATTACGAGTATAATCGAATGCCATTTGGTTTGAAAAATGCTCCTGCTACCTTTCAACGTCTCATGAATAACGTTTTAACTGGGTTGCAAGGTTTTGACTGTTTTGTTTACATGGATGATATAGTACTTTATGGATATGATCTTAAAGATCATAACTCCAAATTAAGAAAAGTGTTTAACCAAATAAGTATGCACAAGCTTAAACTTCAGCCTGAAAAGTGCCATTTTCTGAAGCATGAACTGTTGTATCTAGGACACCTTATTTCTGAAGAGGGACTAAAACCTGATCCAGAAAAAATTAAAGCAGTCAAAACATACCCCACACCTAAAAATGTTAAAGGCATAAAATCATTTCTTGGTTTTGTAGGATACTATAGGAAATTCATCGAAAACTTTTCCACTATAGCAAAACCTCTAACTAAGTTGTTAAAGAAAAACTGTTTTTTTAAATGGGATGCCTTCTGCGATGAAGCCTTTAGAATTCTAAAAAATAAATTGATAAATCCTCCAATTTTAATTTACCCTAACTTTAAGGAGAAATTTATTGTAACCACAGATGCTAGTGATGTCGGGATAGGAGCCATTTTGTCGCAAGGTGAGATCGGACAAGACAAACCGATTTGTTTTGCAAGTAGGACGTTGAATGAGGCAGAAGTCAGATACAATACAACTGAAAAAGAATTACTCGCAATTGTCTATGGCATAACACAATTTCGCCCCTACCTTTACGGTAATCTTTTTATAATATGTACCGACCACAAACCTTTACAATGGTTATTTGCACGAACAGATCCTATGTCCAGACTAGCAAGATGGAAAATTCTATTATCTGAATACGAGTATCTAATTAAACATAAACCGGGTAAAATAAATTTAAACGCAGATGCCTTAAGCAGAAACATAGGTTCACAAGAAAATGGAGAAAATACAATAATGGTTGTAACTCGAGGTCAAAAGCAAAAACTGAACGAAGACAATACTCTAAGTAATACAGTCGCTATTAATGACTCGAGACCCAAATACAACGTTATTGAAAAATTTCAATCCATTTATACAAACAAACATTCAAGCCTAAAAATTATAATTTTACCACTGATTGACTCAACAGATGAGCAAACTTTAATTAAGAAAATAGATAATTTTTCAAAACCCGCCATAGACAAAATTCAAATTTACGATTCTATAATTGTTATAACATTACCCATACCATTCCGAACGGAAAAAGATGAAGAGACTGCTGAAAAAAGTCTTCAATTGATTAAAAAGCAAGTCAATATGGGAAACAATATTTCTGTGTCATTACCTATCCCAGATAATCAAGTCAAACATATATTCAAAAACATATTGAGTAAAGTTTTCGGGGATATGACATTAGATGTGTATTTACACATCGATGAAAGAATAACGCTAGACGATTCAGAAACTATAGCTAAAATTCTATCCGAGTACCATGATTCCCCTTTCGGAGGACATCAAGGTGTTGGAAGAATGTATAACCGGCTAAAGTCAAAATATTTCTGGCCCAATATGAGAACAGATGTACAAAATCATGTCAACAAATGTACATCATGTCAACGGAATAAAAGTAGGAAAAATCCACCAGTTCCAATGAGAATAACTACTACTAGTGTTAGACCATTTGAAAGAGTCGCCCTAGACATAGTAGGACCTCTCCCCGTGAGCTACAATGGAAACAAATACCTACTTACATTCCAGGATGATTTGACAAAATTCTCAGAAGCGATGCCAATACAAAATGCCGAAGCCGCGACTGTAGCTAGAACATTTGTAGAAATCATAATCTGTCGCCACGGAATTCCCCATTCTATCTTAACAGATCAAGGAACAAATTTCCTGAGTGATCTTTTCAAAGAAATGTGTAGTGTCATGAAAATAAAAAAATTGAATACAACGCCTTACCATCCTCAAACAAATGGAGCGTTGGAGCGAAGTCACAGGACATTAGCAGAATACTTAAGGCACTATGTAAACAAAGATCCTTTATCATGGGATACTTGGATCCCTTACTCTATGTTTGTATATAATACAACACCACATAGTAGTACTGGATTCTCGCCTTATGAACTCCTGTACGGATTTCCTGCTAACATCCCAAGTGTTTTATCCCAAAAACCTAAGATATTTTATAACTACGATAACTACGTTAATGAACTTAAAGCTAGATTGCAATGCGGTTATGAAACAGCAAACTCTATCCTAATAAAGAAAAAGGAAAAGTCAAAAACCCTTTACGATAGAAATGCAAAATCTAAAACATTTAACGTAGGTGATAAGGTTCTAGTTAAAAATCAAACTAGACAAAATAAGCTTTCGACCCTATGGGATGGACCATATGAAGTCATAAGAATCCATTCGGATGAGAACACGGTAGTCAGGATCGGGAAAAAATCTAAGCTCATGCATAATAACAATTTGCAACATTTCAACGAATAATCTATCTATACAAAAACACTCACATACACACACACACAAAAACAGAAATAAAATAAACCTAAACATTACTATAGGAAACCATCCATTTTCTTTGGTATTATAGGTCATGGGTCTCCTTATACTCATTTTTCTACCAGTTTTAACCAGCGCAGCTTTAAAGATAAGCCAAATAGGAAATCACCCAGGCATCTACTTTGAAGAAATAGGTAAGGTTGAACTCTATACGACGCAATGGAAACAAGTCGCGTACTACGACTTAACATTATTTAATGGAGCGCTAACACACGCGGAATTTTATGTTCATGAAATAAATATCCTGTGTAAGCAATTAGAAGGTAAACCAAATTTCGATCTTCTATGTAGTAGTGCAGTCGCAGAAGTATCGCACCTAATGGAAGACATAAAATTAAAGTTTAGCCTTATACAGTCCAAACCTAAACCTAAATCTAGAAGTAAAAGGGCATTGGTAAATGTTGTCGGAACAATCAGCAAAACTTTATTCGGAACACTGGATGAAGATGATGCTAAGTTCTACGACAAACAAATAGAAAAATTAAGGTACAATGAGAATTATCTTTTAGACCTAGTAAAAAACCAAGCAATAATAATAGAGACAACAACTAATATGTTTAATAAATCAGAAACCACTATTGAGTCTCAATTAAAAGCGATAAACTCAAAGATAGGAGACGTGAAAAAGGCAGTTGACAGACTCGCCAATCAAACGTCTGACCAATCTACTTTATTAAAAATAGAATCTCTTACCTCACTTCTAACTCTTCTGATTATAAGGTATCAAAATACCATTTCCGACATCTTAGACGTGTTAATAAACGCAAAAAACGGCACACCCCATCCGACAATCATTACACCTGAACAACTTAAAAATGTTTTGTTAAAAATAAAACAAGAACTACCTGGTGACCTGCAGTTACCGTACTTGGGCAATACAAATGATGTTTTACCTCTCTATGAAATAAGCAGCATGAGTGCAACAATTCGAAAAGAAAAAATTATTTACGAATTTAAAATCCCTCTACCTTTCAGAGAACATTTCCAACTATACAAAATCATCCCTTTACCAACACGTTTAAATAACAAACTTGTATTCGTACAACCAACTTCCAAATTTGTTATAATTGATTTCAAAAAAGAACATTTCTATAATATAGAAAGTGAAGAAATGAACCATTGTAAAAATTTGGATAACAATTTTTTATGCGAAATGACACATCCATTATTCAACACAAATAACAATAACCCTAAATGTGAAATTCAACTTTTGCAAAGAGTCCAATCTTTTCCGGATTCTTGTGAAATAAAAGAATCTAACATTTCCACTGTTTTCATACAAG
This sequence comes from Baccha elongata, assembly GCA_951217065.1. NCBI lineage: Eukaryota > Metazoa > Arthropoda > Insecta > Diptera > Syrphidae > Baccha > Baccha elongata. The sequence continues at coordinate 322,166 of CATNUY010000313.1, forward strand.
TATCACAGCCCAATACATGGTTATTTTCTTCTTTAGGGAAATATATCATAGACGAAATATGCCAAGACAGAATCATAACTCACTCTTTAGAAGGAACATCTATCCTAGAACTTACAGGAGATTGTTTCCTAAAATCGAAAGATCTAACTATACGATCTAAAAACGAGAAATTGACTTATGTTTATAATTCATTTATTCCTGCCTTGAATATTTCCGAAGTAAAGGTTAATTACTTGAAAAACGAAACTATCCCAGAAGTCACATTCATCAAAAACTCTAGTCAAGATGAACTAAAACTTCTATCCAAAAACATTCAATTTCAAAAAGCAAAAGAACTAACTCCCTTTTTAACAATAGACAAACATGATATTCATCACTATACAGGGTGAGTCATGAGCAATGCGACAAAATGCTAGGGCGTGTAGGTTGCGTTGAGACAAGAAAAAAATCGTATGGGAGGGGGGGGTCTATTCCCCTCCGTTTAGCCGGGAGGGGCAATTTTCGAAAAAACTGACTTAAAATGGGAAAAAAATTATTCAAAATCAACGGCTTCATTTACAATGCTGTGCGATACGTTTTTGAAAAGCCAATAACTTTTTCTTTCATTCTGTGTTTAAATAAATCTATTCTAAGAAATAGTTTTTTAAATATTAATTTTCAAAGTCAAAATTTTGAAAAAAAAAATTGAAAAAAAAATTTAAAATTCATTTTTTTCAAAATTTTACGTAATTAAGTGCTAATTTTAATTTCAAAATTCAATGCTGTTATTAATTTTTAGTCAAAAACAGAAAACCGGATGCCAAAATGTATCTTAGTTTTTGAGAAAATAAGAAAAACTAGAAGTATTTTTTTCCAAGAAAAACACTTTTTTTTTTTTTGGTTTTCCAAATTTGACCTGCTCAGGTCAATTATTAATAAGGGAATTATTCCTTTCTTATTTTTCATTACATACCATCCGATTTTAATCAAATAATAAAAAAAAAACGAATTAACTTTTTACTTATTTTACTAGTTTTACTTTTAATTTTTTTTTATTTCTCAAAAACTAAGATACATTTTGGCATCCGGTTTTCTGTTTTTGACTAAAAATTAATAACAGCATTGAATTTTGAAATTAAAATTAGCACTTAATTACGTAAAATTTTGAAAAAAATGAATTTTAAATTTTTTTTTCAATTTTTTTTTTCAAAATTTTGAATTTGAAAATTAATATTTAAAAAACTATTTCTTAGAATAGATTTATTTAAACACAGAATGAAAGAAAAAGTTATTGGCTTTTCAAAAACGTATCGCACAGCATTGTAAATGAAGCCGTTGATTTTGAATAATTTTTTTCCCATTTTAAGTCAGTTTTTTCGAAAATTGCCCCTCCCGGCTAAACGGAGGGGAATAGACCCCCCCCTCCCATACGATTTTTTTCTTGTCTCAACGCAACCTACACGCCCTAGCATTTTGTCGCATTGCTCATGACTCACCCTGTATAGTCATATATATAGTATTCATAATTCTTTTAATATCGCTTTGTTACAAGCGATACCAAATATATAAACTAAAGCATGCGAAAAATAAGAGCATAGAGAAGGGTAAGATTGTCCAAGTAGATACAAATAGTAATGAAATGCCAATTTTTGTCCTATCACATTGAGTCAATAAAAAAAAAAAAAAAAAAAAAAAAAAAAAAAAAATTAAATAAATAAAAACATTGTAAAACTAAGTTAAGATATCAATGAAAATCCAATTTTTATTGTAAGTTACTCATAAGAATCAATAAATTCAAAATATATTAAATTTCAGTGACATATATATAAAAAAAAAAAAAAAAAAAAAAATCTATATCATTTAAAAATAATAAATAAATGTACACATGTAGTTACATGTACGAATTCGATGATACAACGATATCCATAATGTATAAAAAAAAAAAATTAATAATAATAACATTGAAAAATATCTGTCGTATAAACAAAAAAAAAAAAAAAAAAAAAAAATGCAAACTCCATGTTAATTATACCATGAAAAAAAAATAAAACTTAAAAATGTATGAATTGTAATTTTAGTACCTAAGCATAAAATTGTTCACACTATTTAAAAATAAGTATTACACATACAAACATACATAATTATTAATACAAATGTTAATTAATTTTTTTTACAGCTCTAACCTCTTCGCACTTGGTTCAACTCTACGCGTTTCTTTTTACGAAAATTCCTAACCTTTTTCGTTAGGCCATGAATTTTCTTTTTTCAAGAGGGGGAGGATGTTGTGACCCGCAGTCCCAACCAACCTCAATCCCATACAAAACCTCTTTTTGTATACATTCCATATAATCCATACGCGCATGAAACCACCCAGAAACCAGAAACACCTTGACCATGAATAATAATCCATAATCGTCATAATTATGTAAACGAAACAAATACTAATTATAGAACATTGGTTTGCCTACACAACGTAAACAAAACAATGCGCTTCTTCAAAGTGCATTGTGTAATGTGACACTTTCTAACTGCAAACTGCGATCGATTATGACACACACCGAAGTACTTGAGTGGGTCACCATACGATCAGCAGAATTAATGCATTGAAGACACATTGTTTATGTTGCTATGACAAGTGGAATTTGGTATATTGTGAATATTATGAAATATAGATCATGATGTGTGGCCTGGTTATGGTAAACAAAACGCATTGTTAAGTGACATAGTTCTTACTATGTCAAATGACATATGGATTGTAGGGCATGGTATTAAGAGGGAGGATAGATTCTAAAATGTATAAAAGAGGAACCAAATGCGAGGAAGGCCGGAGTTGATCTGACAGAGTGTAGAGTAAAGGTTGCAGCCATAAGCATAGAGACAGCGGGCCTTTTACTCTAATAAAAAATATCATTTAAACCAAAACACTTAATGTGAAAAACCAAATGTTTCGTTTCTGCCGTGCTTCAATATGGAAGAGCAGACGACGGAGAGTTGTCTTTGAAATAAAACAAAGTGTTTTGGTTTAAATGATATTTTTTATTAGAGTAAAAGGCCCGCTGTCTCTATGCTTATGGCTGCAACCTTTACTCTACACTCTGTCAGATCAACTCCGGCCTTCCTCGCATTTGGTTCCTCTTTTATACATTTTAGAATCTATCCTCCCTCTTAATACCATGCCCTACAATCCATATGTCATTTGACATAGTAAGAACTATGTCACTTAACAATGCGTTTTGTTTACCATAACCAGGCCACACATCATGATCTATATTTCATAATATTCACAATATACCAAATTCCACTTGTCATAGCAACATAAACAATGTGTCTTCAATGCATTAATTCTGCTGATCGTATGGTGACCCACTCAAGTACTTCGGTGTGTGTCATAATCGATCGCAGTTTGCAGTTGGAAAGTGTCACATTACACAATGCACTTTGAAGAAGCGCATTGTTTTGTTTACGTTGTGTAGGCAAACCAATGTTCTATAATTAGTATTTGTTTCGTTTACATAATTATGACGATTATGGATTATTATTCATGGTCAAGGTGTTTCTGGTTTCTGGGTGGTTTCATGCGCGTATGGATTATATGGAATGTATACAAAAAGAGGTTTTGTATGGGATTGAGGTTGGTTGGGACTGCGGGTCACAACATCCTCCCCCTCTTGAAAAAAGAAAATTCATGGCCTAACGAAAAAGGTTAGGAATTTTCGTAAAAGAAACGCGTAGAGTTGAACCAAGTGCGAAGAGGTAAGAGCTGTAAAAAAAAATTAATTAACATTTGTATTAATAATTATGTATGTTTGTATGTGTGATACTTATTTTTAAATAGTGTGAACAATTTTATGCTTAGGTACTAAAATTACAATTCATACATTTTTAAGTTTTATTTTTTTTTCATGGTATAATTAACATGGAGTTTGCATTTTTTTTTTTTTTTTTTTTTTATACGACAGATATTTTTCAATGTTATTATTATTAATTTTTTTTTTTATACATTATGGATATCGTTGTATCATCGAATTCGTACATGTAACTACATGTGTACATTTATTTATTATTTTTAAATGATATAGATTTTTTTTTTTTTTTTTTTTATATATATGTCACTGAAATTTAATATATTTTGAATTTATTGATTCTTATGAGTAACTTACAATAAAAATTGGTTTTTCATTGATATCTTAACTTAGTTTTACAATGTTTTTATTTATTTAATTTTTTTTTTTTTTTTTTTTTTTTTATTGACTCAATGTGATAGGACAAAAATTGGCATTTCATTACTATTTGTATCTACTTGGACAATCTTACCCTTCTCTATGCTCTTATTTTTCGCATGCTTTAGTTTATATATTTGGTATCGCTTGTAACAAAGCGATATTAAAAGAATTATGAATACTATATATATGACTATATAGTGATGAATATCATGTTTGTCTATTGTTAAAAAGGGAGTTAGTTCTTTTGCTTTTTGAAATTGAATGTTTTTGGATAGAAGTTTTAGTTCATCTTGACTAGAGTATTTGATGAATGTGACTTCTGGGATAGTTTCGTTTTTCAAGTAATTAACCTTTACTTCGGAAATATTCAAGGCAGGAATAAATGAATTATAAACATAAGTCAATTTCTCGTTTTTAGATCGTATAGTTAGATCTTTCGATTTTAGGAAACAATCTCCTGTAAGTTCTAGGATAGATGTTCCTTCTAAAGAGTGAGTTATGATTCTGTCTTGGCATATTTCGTCTATGATATATTTCCCTAAAGAAGAAAATAACCATGTATTGGGCTGTGATACTTGTATGAAAACAGTGGAAATGTTAGATTCTTTTATTTCACAAGAATCCGGAAAAGATTGGACTCTTTGCAAAAGTTGAATTTGAATTTCACATTTGCATTGTGTAATGTGACACTTTCCAACTGCAAACTGCGATCGATTATGACACACACCGAAGTACTTGAGTGGGTCACCATACGATCAGCAGAATTAATGCATTGAAGACACATTGTTTATGTTGCTACGACAAGTGGAATTTGGTATATTGTGAATATTATGAAATATAGATCATGATGTGTGGCCTGGTTATGGTAAACAAAACGCATTGTTAAGTGACATAGTTCTTACTATGTCAAATGACATATGGATTGTAGGGCATGGTATTAAGAGGGAGGATATATTCTAAAATGTATAAAAGAGGAACCAAATGCGACGAAGGCCGGAGTTGATCTGACAGAGTGTAGAGTAAAGGTTGCAGCCATAAGCATTGAGACAGCGGGCCTTTTACTCTAATAAAAAATATCAGTTAAACCAAAACACTTGTTTTATTTCAAAGACAACTCTCCGTCGTCTGCTCTTCCATATTGAAGCACGGCAGAAACGTTACAATGTATGTAACTTTCTGAAAATGTTATTTATAATGCCATGTTCTAATTTCACAATTCGGCAATTTGTCTATTGGTTTTATATCGCGGGGGCTGCAAATGTACAATGGATGGAGTGCTTGCTTGTTAACCCAGTTCAATTCTCACTCGGGTACAAAGCATTTTTTGCTGGAAGTTGCTCATGAGGTTTGCAATGAAAAATAAAATTTACCAAGCTCTCTATCCATTGTACCAAAACAATTCTTTCCTATATTTCTACTTCTATCTTTCTGCTCCTTCTAACTAGTGTCGTTGTTGCATTTAAAAGGCAATGTGCCTTACAGACACATAGTTAAAATATTATAAATATTATAAAACGGCCCAAAACCGATTTGATACTTTTATCCAAGTTTATGGTTTAACTTCAACCAGCAATAAGATGATGTAGAAAAGTAGAAAACTAGAGTGGACATAACTTAAAATCTATAAACATATCAATTTGTTTAAAATTCTAAGAAAATTCTTAGTATATTACTTCCTAATAAAAAGCACCTATCTGTGCATCAATTTGAATCTGTATAATATATGACCCGGAAAATGGAACATACGAACTAGACGTCATTTTTTCTCTGGCAATTGTGTTTAGTTTTAATCGATCGAATAAACTTTCATTTATCCACACCGACATTAAACGTTAAAATAAGCTCTTTTCTATTGAAAGCATATGAAGTTTTAAGTGAATTGTTAATATTACCCTACTAAACAAGTCAAAATAAATCTTAAAAAAAAACGTGTTGTGCTGTTCTCAAATTTTCCAACGATTTGATTTTTTATGTTTGATTTCTTGAAAATTGAATCATCAAAAAAATTCACTTCTGAAATGTGTACATTTTTATTAAGCAAAATCATTTGTATTGGTTTACTGGGATAAAAATCCCCCATGGGCCATGCGTTAAGGTATCAGAAAACCATTTGAGACTTTTATTACTTTGGAGGAAACACAAAGAGCTAATTAGCAGAATATATTTGTAGTGTAGATTTACAACAATATAATAAAACTTCAAAATAGTATTTATTTAAAGTATTCAAATGTGTTTACTTTTATAATAAATCAGTTTGGGTATTTAATAGTATAACACAGTATGGCTTCAAATGTCTATCAAGTGATCAAAACCAAGTTTTTAGATAAATTATTTTTCAACACCTGTCATACGGTAATGGTTTGAATCTAAATGTTTATTTTACACAAAATAATATATAAAAGGATACCACCATATCTATTTGATAAGCTCCGCTTCGCGCTTCGCGTAGTCCACTTGAACTCTGAACTTAATTACTCATCCCTATAACTTTTTTTTTCGCCGAGACTTTTCTTTATTTATTCTATTAGTCTTATTATTTAATTCCTTTGATACTCTTGAACATTTTTTTAAGAAATATTTTATGTTAGTTCCTTTTTTCGCAATCGTCGAAATATTATCACTCTTTGAGTTGACCAAAGTTGACCGTACTGCTAGGTCACAATGGCGAAATTATAAAATGAATCACAATGATCGCGTTAAATTGGACTTTTGTTAGATACGATTTATTACTTTAGAAGTGACTTCATGCATTTCTATTACTAAGGGCCATTGATTAGAAAAAAAAAAACGGAACTGAAAAGTAGCCATTTCTACAAAAATCGAAACAAGCTAGAATCGGAACAATGAGTGTGGAAATAATCTATTGTACAAATATGGCGCCATCTCCCCAGTAGCGAGATGCTCGGGACTTTATTTTGGGCCAAGACCGAGGCTCGTACTCTTCGCATGACACCGATAAAATAAAATATACTTCTAAAGAGCTCTTCTGAAAAGAATTCGGTCCTTATTTTAGACTGTCGAGTTGTTGAAGAGATATAACATTAACTTAGACCGTGTGTCAACAGCGTTAAAAAAATTATCCAATCGCTAGTTTGTTTATGGAGGATAAATTTTTAGCTGTTTTCTTTTTCAATTTCCCCGCAAGAATTGAAAAATTACCTTTGTAGGTTCGAGTTTATGTATATCCAGTTTATTTCGTATTTAGTATTATTTTCTTCAGTAAGACTTTAATTTTCGGGATTTTGGTTAAAAAATGCGATATTATGTAACAATTCTAAAAATAACTTTCGAGATTAAAAAAAGGTGAGATTTCTTTATTTGAGGTTTTAGTTTGCGCTCTCCTACAACGATTGGTGTACAAAATTTGTACTTTCTCGATATCTATACACGATTTAATGCTTCAAATCAAGCTGAAATGAAATGTACGACTGGGTCGCACGAACTTGTTCTTATGGCAAGTTGCCACGAAAATTAAACAAAATTTAATACAAATAAATTTAATAATTTTTTTCATACATAAATGAAAAAAAAAAAATCAGTTTTTCACGTTCGAGCGATTTTTAAATAAATTGATGTTTACTTCGTAATTTTTACAACTTTCATTTTTTGCAAATTTTAGTAGTGACAATTTTAATTAATTAATAGTTACATTTATTGTACAAAAACAAAAAAAAATTATTAAAGCCGTTTTCCAAATATTGAATTGACAAAAATAAATCAAAAATATTATGAGATAGCTCAAGAAAAAATAACGGTCTATGGAAGGTAGGCGAGGCAATATATTTTTTTCGCAACGTATGAAGAGACAATCAGACAAAAACCATCTCAATTTTTTTTAAGAAAATAGTCGGATCCGTTTTCAAGAATATTAAGGTTTGTCATATGGCAAGTACCGTCATTTTTTAAGCTAAAAAAATTTCAATTTCTCTTCTTAGAAATGGTCCACAAACCCTATATACCAAATTTCAACAAAATTGGTTCAGCTGCTTAGGCTGTAGTTACTGATACAACCAGACTGATAGACAGACAGACAAACAGACAGAACTTTCAGACCCACTTTTTTTGACTTTGCTATCATCGTAATGTCTTTTTTGATTGTTATCTCAAATCTTTTTTACTTTCGATTTATAGGTACTATAAGGCAAGTTATGCATTCGTGCCAAAAAAAAAATTTTTAGATAACAATTATAGGTTGAGAAAAGTTTAAGCTCGTCAAAAAACAAGGGTGAGTTATTCACTTTAAATAGACCTAAGAAAAACAATATATCCTTGAAACGTACTGCAAGAATTTATTAACAAAATGCAACGGTCATCACCAACAGTTCTTAAAACCCACAACTAAAGCGAAAAGGAACCCAAACGAAAGTGCCCAGGTACACCAAAAGAAGCACAGGAATCGTTTAGCCAAAAAGGTTTCCAAGTACAACCATGCAAGTGTTCAACTATAAGCAAAGAAGCAGTTGGAAATATGAACGTCACGTCTCTTAAAGATCTTATAATCTCCTCAGTGTGCTCGCTTTTGGACAACAAGCTTAAAGACATGCCTACAAAATCGGACATAGCCAGTATTTTTGTTGAAATGCTCTGCAACAAAGTAATTTAACACTGCAATCGCAACTTCAACAGGTAGAAGCTAGATGCAACTCTCTTGAGCGACAGGTCATATTTTTGGAGTCAAAAGCTAACGAGTTGAATGTTGTCATGCATATACCAAAGGAAAACACTCTAAAAAATCTTTACTAAAATCAAATTTTGAGGAAAAATTTCTTTATTTTAAAGATACTCTGGCTTTGTTTTAAGGACAAATTTCTTTATTTTGAAGAAATTCTGTATTTGTTTTTGTTTAGTTTTGTTTTGAAATTTCCTTATTTCGAAGATACTCTGGGCTTTGTTGTTTTGTTCACCTGGAATGGGTTTTAACATTTATTGTCCTCTATGATTATTATTATGCATTATAAATTATAAAAATACTTACCATGGATGGGGGTCGAACACGGGTCCTACCGCTCTAATAGTCTAGATCGCTTTTTTTTTTTTTTTTTTCTTTTTAATTCATTTTTTATTTTTCATTTTCTTATATCTATCTTAATGCTAGACAAAAAATCTTAAACAACTAGCTTACATATTAACTTAACTAACTTACTGGCCCCATGCGGGCGCTCTAAATTAAACTGTGACTATACTTAAACAATGCCTTTCGACGTAAAATAACTTATATTTAAAATTCATGATAACTTAAAACTAACGAGAAAATTATTAAAAAAAAAATTCATTATCTATATCATTGTTTTTTAAATTTTTTATAAAACTTAAAGCTACCCTTTACCTAAATAAAACTAATTAAAACTAAATTAAAACTAACTTAAACTACATTATATCTAATTAAAACTACTTAAAATAACTTAAAAACTAGAACAGCCACCAGCAATTTTTTTTTTTTTTTGTGCCACCGTCCTGTTCTACCTACTCTACTCTACCTATATATACCTTAGAACTATGTAAGTCGGCCAAAGCAATAATGTGGTCAATTTTCAATATCACGGTGGTCACCCAACCACCAGAATTTTTTGACTTGTTCAATTAAGTCCTTTCTGTCCCGAAGGGGCACAGCTCTACTGAACCACAGACGCTCTGCTCCGTTCCCTGAGCCGACGTCCCGATCGTAAAGGAGTCGCCGATCCACAGTCCTACGGCTGACGTGGTAGATTTACGGAACCGCCAATCTATCCTGTATCAGCCCATGACTGTCTAAATAGAGGAATGTCTCGGGCGGGATGAAACCATTAAGACGTACACTTTCACTACACTCATCATTGAGGTAGTAAGTCCCAAAAATAAGTCCATTGGTCGAGGTCATCGCTCTTGCAATGTGACCCCGAATCAGCTTGATTAAAAAGTTATCTATCCTGTTTATGTTGGCCCTGTTGTATAGAACCTCGTTGTCATAGTAATGTGTGTACTCCGACTCTGGTGTTCTGTGCAATCCAAGGCAGCGTCTAAGACACTGTCTCTCAAACACCCGAATCTTTTCCATTTGAGATGGGGCAACGTTGAACCACACAGGGCACCCATAGGCAATCATTGGCCGGATAAGGGCCATGTAGCAAATCACCTTTACTTTGCTGTCAAGGCGGCTGCTATAAAACAACCGTCTTGTCAACCCAAAGGCTCCCCTAGCTCTGGTCAGAGCAGCATCTACATGTCGATTGAAATATAGATACTGATTAAGCCAGATGCCAAGGTACTTTACCACATCTTTACTTGCCAGTGGATGTCCACTTGGTCCAACGATCACTAGATTTCTCCAGTTCTTTCTTGTATCCCTAGAAGCCCTAGACAACGGGGTTCTAAACAGGATAGTTTCTGACTTCTGGAAGTTAATTTTTAACTTCCAGTCATCACAATATCGCTGAATCTTGTCGAAGTCACGCTGCAAGAGAATTCTAATGACTTCAACTTTTGGACCGGTCCTGTACGCTACAAGGTCATCGGCATATGCAATTGCATGAGTGAGACTACCTATCAGATCGCTGGTGTAAATACTAAAAAGAATCGGCGAGTTCACAGCTCCTTGCTGTAGACCGTTTTTAATATCAAATGTTGTGGTAGAAGTTACATTGCCACTTTTGACAACAAACTTTCTACCATTGAGCATGTCATGAAGCATATAACAGTGGTTTACTTATGCCAAGTCTAGTTAACTTCAGATAAAGACCCTCTAACCATACGGTGTCGAAAGCCTTCTCTAAATCAACCAGAACGGCACCCGTGCATTGATTTTTCGCTTTGTTCCATTGAACATCAGAAACTAACTTAGACGCGGCATGAATAGTGTTATTCCCCGCCTTAAAGCCAACTTGATTATCTGGAATAATATTTTTGTCCTCAGCCCACTTGAACAGAGCTCTATTGAGAATCTTCTCGAATACCTTACTGATACTTGGAAGAAGACTTATCGACCGAAGATTTGCCGGATTGGAGCTGTCCTTTCCCTTTTTGGGGAGAGGATGGACCACAGCTGTCTTCCAACTCACTGGATAATATGCATTATTCAATGCGTTGTTGAACAGTGTGGTATAAATGTGTACTGCTTCCTGAGGGAGATGTCGTAAAACAATGTTGGGTATGCCATCGACCCCCGCAGATATCTTTTTCTTTAATGTTTGAAAAATTAACTGAAGCTCTACCTTCGAAATTAACAATGAACTGGGTCTAGATCGCTAACCGCACAGCCAATCTCGATATGAAATAATCAGCAGCAAATCAGTATCACTTTTGTCTTGAATTATAATATTATCTCCCATGAAGCAAAGCAAATGAAACATAATTTTACTTTCCAAATCTGTTCTATTTGAACGGAAAACAAATTTTTTTTCTTTATTTTCTTCTATTGTCTGTGAAAAATAAATATTATTGCGCAACAAGTAGATTGTTTTCATTTCTTCACAATTAATGTGCAAAAACTGTACTTTTATAATTTGTGTATTTCTAGAGAGACTAGGTATATTAGTGCGAAGAGAAACAGTTTGATTTCCAGACACGTCGTAGGTAACTACATAAATAAATAAATAAAACAAAATGAATGCCTCTGAGTCCTTACAGGTGAAAAAAAAGACAAACATGAAATCGGAAGCAACATTGTTATTTGGAAAGGCTTAACATTGGTGTCATTAGAATTCAAAGCCACATTTACCTAAAACAAGTAAACCATTTTCTTTATTTTAAGGAAATGTTTCCTTGTTTTAAGTAATTATGGCTTTGAATGGGGTTACCAGAATTTAAAAACACATTTACTCAATACAGAATTAAGTTTTTTTGAATTAGGTAAACCATTTCATTGTTTTGTGCAAAGTTTTACTTCTTTTCAGAAAATGTGGCTTCAATTTGGTGTCATCAGAGCTCAAAGACACATTTATTTAAAACAAGTAAACCGTTTCCTTGTTCTAAGTAATTATGGCTTTGAATTAAAAAAAAATTACCTTTATTTAAAAATAAGTAAATGTGGATTCAAAACAAGTATATTATGCCTTTGTTTTAAAAAAATTCGTTGTCTTTAAAATAAGGAAATGTGAGTCTTTGAAACAAAGAAATTTGTTTTTAAAAACAAATAAATTTGTCTTTGATTAGAGTAAAATGGCATTAAAAGAAGTAAATTAGGCTTTATTTTAAAGAAAATGAATGTCTAAAATAAAACCATGATTTCTTTATTTTGAGTAAACCGATTTCTCTGAGTGTACGAGGAAAGGGAACCCACAGCAGTAAGGACAAGGTATTTGAAGCAGTCGCTGAGAGTGTCTATGGAGCACAAGTATGGGGAGGCAAGGAGCATGAGACAGTAGAGAGAAACATAAAAAGAACCTTTCATCTACCGAAAAACTCGCCGAATCATATGGCCATGATTGAAACCGGATTTTCACCGCTTTTTGTCAAAACTTTGAAGCTTCAAGTTGATTATGTTATCAAGGTCATGAAAATGCCTAACAATTGATTGCCGAAAAAAGTAGCGCTTCATGTGATGGGTGATAGTGCGTCAAAATAATTTTGAGTTTAATCTTGATGTGAGAGAAGCAAGAAACTGACAAACAGTTTTGTATCAACTCATTGCTCGCGTGGATGATAACACATGGAGGAGATATGGAGGAGAAATGAACAGAAGCGACAGATTCTATACATAGAGGGTTATACAGTCAACTTCAACACCACATGAATGATTGCAACTATTTCAACGACCACTACACGATAGAAGAGATCTCAATGATGTTCCGTTTGAGGGTAGAACTTCTAAAACCTAATTACATACCGCACCGTGAGGATTTACCTATTTTATGTAGTATGTGTAACTTGGAAGAACGAGAAGACGTATACCATTTTATTGGAAGATGTCCAATATTACAAGAGACACGAAGACATATTCTGGGCGAGAATTCTACATATAACTACTGACAACTTTTTAATGAGATGAATGTAAACAATATTTTTGAATTCTGCAAGATAGCTCCTTCTTACCAAGACAAAATTATGTTGGAAAGCTTTTAAGATAACTTATCACAAGTAAAATTAAACTTATCACAATTTATAAAAGAATAAAGTATACATTTTATTATATGTTGTCAATCAGGCAGACGGCACAGCAATGCACTTATGATTTCTATTCATTTTGTTATTGATATTTTATGTAAATTATAGAAAACAAAAATAATCTAATCTAAAAAATTAAACATGACATTACGATGATAGCGAAGACGAAAAAAGAGGGTCTGGAAATTCTGTCTGTCTGTCTGTATGTCAGTCTATATGTATCAGCACCTACAGCCTAAACGGCTTAACCGATTTACTTCAAATTTAGTATGCAGGGTTTGTAGACGATTCCTTAGAGGAGAAATTGAATTTTTTTAACGGTACCTGCCATATTGGTTTTGGAAAAGCTTAATTTTCTCGAAAACGGCTCCAACGATTTTGTCGAAAAAAAATACTGATGGTTTCTGACTGTTTGTCTTTTGTTAAACCGTAAAAAAAAATTTGGAAAGCCTATTAACGGTACCTCCCATAGAACCATTATTTTTTCTTGAGCTATCTCATGAACGAGTTTATCGATTTCAAACCAAAAAAATTCTTTAGAAAGGTGTAGATGACTTGAACAAATTTCAATACCAACATTTTGCTAAAAACTTAATTTTAGTTTTAATCAATTTTTCAATTTATTTCTTTGTAAATTCAATATTTGGAAAACGCCTTGACAAAAATTTTTTTATGTTTTGGGGCTAAAATGCAAACAATTAAGAACTTTTTGTAAAAAAAACTTTTATAAAAAATATTAAGCAAATATCGATTTATTTAAAAACCGCTCTAACGATTTTGGAATAGTTTTTTATGTAAACTTTTATGTAAGCAACAAAATTTTCTGCATACTTTGATTTTGGCTTGAATCTTTCAAAAAAGAAATGTTAGCACCTTGTAAAAAATTCAAAAGATTTTTTTCCCTTTAAATAATTATTAAATTTAATTTTATTTCGTGGCAACTTGCCACAAGAGCAAGTACGTGCAACCCAGTCGTGCTTTTTTTTTTCTTACTCGAATGCATAACTTGCCTTACCGTACTTATAATCGCAAGTAAAAACAAAAAATTGAAATTTAAAAGAAACTATAAGTTAATAAGATATTATACTATCATAAATAATATTTTGTTAAACAAAAAATTAGAAAGTTGTCCCCGGACTGCCTATGACAGTTTTTAATTTTAAATAACAGTGTTTTTTTTTATGAAAACAAACTTAGTTATCGACATTACACATGGTTTTTGTTCCAAAACACCACTAAATTGAAGTCTATAAAATGAAGAATGTTTTCATATCCATTTCATTAACGTTCTCAAAATCAATCGTAACTTTTTCTACTAGAACTGTAAGACTTGAACTTTTACTCTCACGTGTTCATTACTGTTGTGGAATATCTTAAATAAAAAGAATATACTTTGAGTATTTTAAATTAAGGTTTTATTTTTTTTTATAATATTATTTCTCTGCTTGCTTTTTTCTTAACCCGAAATCTTTTCTCCACGTGTGTGTCTGTTCTGACAGATGTCAGTCTCGTTCGTCTGAAGTCTCCTGTCAAAACGCATTCACAGGGTGACTCCAAGACACGACATTCCATCCATTTTAGTTGGTTCCAAAACGTTGAGGAACTTTTATGATTCGTCCATAACGGGTGACGGTGTCCGGAACGGAATTGGAAACGGTGGTGGGAGTTGGAATGCTATCGGCAAGGGTAGACTCATGCTGTTCTGCTCGAGAATCTTGTTGCACAGTTTCATTGGGTATATTTGAGGATGGCAGGGGTAAAGTGTCTAGCGTCCTCTTCTCTTGCTGCCGTTTTTCGTTGTCATCATTTATGGACGGAGTCTGCATGAAGGATGGATTGTTTTCTGGGAGGCGACGTTTAATTTGATCAATGTGGCGGCGACCTATTTTGTTGTCTTTTGATTTGACCACGTAGAAGACCGGGCCAGTGACTTCAATAACTTGGCCTTCCACCCACAATGGTCCAGTCGAGTAATTTCGGAAAAAAAACGGCGTCTCCAATTTCAAAATGTCTTGCTTGACTAGTTGGATCGGGGGTAATAGGAGTTGATTGTCTATCATCTGGATGCATCGTGTGTAATGCAGTTCGAAGCCATGTTCATGTCTCCTTCTGTCAAGATCTTAAAGGATGTTTTAAGGTATTGTACCATACGTTCTGCTTGGCCATTACTGGATGGGTGATAAGGAGCGGTTGTATTATACTTAATACCATTTAAGTTATAAAACTGTTGCATTTCAGATGACAGAAAAGCAGTTCCATTATCAGACACGATTCTTTTTGGTTGGCCATGTGTGGCGAAAATTTCACGCAGCTTTGTTTTTACTTCGGCTGATGACATGTTGCGAACTATTTTCACTTCCATCCACTTAGACATGGAATCTACGACAACCAAAAAGTGTATCCCTGGAAAGGACCAGCAAAATCTACGTGCAAAGTGTTCCATGGTTCTTCTGGTGATTGAATGAACTGCCTTGGAGCCGCGGGTGGGCTCCCTTTGTTTGTTTGACATTGGTAACAGTGTTGCACCTTTAAATTAATTTCCTTGTCAAGTTTGGGCCACCACACATAACTACGGGTATATGCCTTCATAAGGTTAATCCCTGGATGATGTCCATGAAGAAATTCCAAAATTAGATTCTGGTATCTAGGTGGAACTACTACTCTACTACCCCATAAAATGCATCCTTTGTGTGCTGAGAGTTCTGTTTTTCTTCGCAGATAAGGAATGAATTCTTCAGAACTATCTATACCTTGTGGCCAACCATGTAAGATCATCCGTAACACTCTTGACATCAGAGGGTCTTTCGTAGTCTCCTTGGCTATCTCAACAGCTGTCACTGGAGGGTTACTTTGCATCTCTAGCATCAATATATCAGATGGTCCATTAATTGGGGCGTCAACGATTGAAGGAAGTGGTAGTCTACTCATGCAATCCGCATTCATATTCTTGGCACCCGGCCTATATTCCAATTTATACTCGTACGCTGAGAGTAACAAACACCAACGTAACATACGAGGCGAGACCATTTGTGGAGTTTGTTTGGCTCTATTGAAAATTCCCAACAATGGTTTGTGATCAGTCACTATTATCACTTCTCTCCCAGCCACATATTGATGGAAATGTTTCATTCCAAAAATAATGGAAAGAGCCTCTTTATCAATATGAGCGTAGTTTCGTTCATGGGTTCCCAGAGTGCGAGACGCAAAAGTAATAGGCCTCTCTTTTCCATCTTCCTCATTCCGATGTGCTAAAACCGCGCCAATCCCATAAGGCGAAGCATCGCAGGCGAGAACTAATGTTTTATTTACATCGTAATGTATCAAAAGGGTGTCGGAATTTAGCAATGCTTTTAAGTTATTAAAAACTGCTTGATGTTGATCATTCCACTTCCATTTTTCATTTTTGTCCAACAACCGATGTAACTTTTCAGCCATAGAAGCCTTATTTGTTAAGAATGAGTTATAAAAGTTGAGTAACCCCAAAAAAGATTGCAACATTTCTTTATTCTCAGGCACGGGGGCTTGTTGTAAAGCCCTAACTTTGTCTTTGTTTGGCGAAATTCCTTCCCCGCTTATGTGGAACCCGAGGAAATCCATTTCGCTTTGTGCAAATAAACACTTGTTTATTTACCGTTAAGTTGGCTTCAGCTAGTTTTTTAAAAACTTCTTCGAGGTTACGAATGTGGTCAAATTCGTCTTTTCCTGATACGATAATATCATCGAGATACGCTTTAGTACCTTTTATACCAGCCAATATAGTGTCCATACATTTTTGAAATAGGCCTGGAGCAGCCGATACACCAAAAGGTAATCTGCGTACCTTGTACAATCCCTTGTGGGTATTTAATGTTAACAACTCGGCTGAGACGTCATCGACCACCAACTGCTGGTACGCCTGTTGTAAATCCAATTTAGTGAAAAACTTTCCACCTGAAATCGCCGCCATTACCTCCCCAAAAAGTGGTAGTGGATATGCATTGGTTTGTATCGCCACGTTAACAGTGCTTCAGTAATCGCCACAGATTCTAACAGACCCTTCAGCCTTCGGAACGGGTACTTAGGCGTCGCCCATCGTGAAAATATAACCGGCTCCAATATTTTTTGTTGCACCAGCTTTTCAATTTCTTTCCCGACTGCTGGCTTCCATGCTATGGGACATTGACGATGTTTCAGAAAAATTGGAGTTGATCCTGGACATAATTCGAGGGAAACTGGTGGTCCTCGATGAGCGCCCAGTTTATCACTAAAAATATTCGCATATTTCTGTTGCAAACTGACAACGTCCCCTTCCATCTCTAGATTACATATTTCTTGCACCGAAATTCCCAACACGGAAAACCAATCTCTGCCTAGCAAAGACCTCCCACCACCTGCAACAACAACAACTGGCAATATATGTTCGTTTTTATTATATTTTATATTCACCAAAGATGATCCCAGCACCTGCAATTTCTCCTTAGACCAGGTTTGTAAGGTTATCGTTGCCGGAATCAGCTGTTTTTTGCCCTGATTTATTCGATCCCAAGTAAATTTCGAAATAACTGTGCAAGCAGCGCCTGAATCGACCTCAATAGATTCCATTACGCCGTTAAGACACACCTCAGTCAAAATCTTGTGAGCAGTTGATGCTTGAATGTGGTTAAGCTCGAAAAAATAGTTTGAAGCTGCCTGGTGCACACTTGAAACTCCCTGTTGCGCACTTGAATGAGTTCCAGCCTCCATCTCGATGCTTCTTTCTTCAATTGTGTGAACAGCTTGTTGTTGACGAGAGGCTGCTCTCTTTTTGAAACATGCTTTATTAGCGTGTCCCTTGATATGGCAAAAATCACAGTTTTTCTCTCTAAAGTAACATTTATCTGCATAATGATTGCCTTCGCATCGAAAACATCGCAACAGTTCCGGCCGTTGATGGTTCTTTTTTTGATGACATTGCCATTACCTCACCATTGCCTCTCACGTTTATAACGTTGCGTTGAGCAGCTTCGTGTGCAATGGATATTTCATAAGCCCGCTTAAAATTAAGATTAGACTCACTGAAAAGTCGTTTCTGTAAAGATTCATCTGCTACTCCGCAAACAATCTGATCTCTCAACATTTTGTCAAGTTCCATGAAATCACAGTGTTCAGACAATTTTCTTAGGTCCTTGACAAAATCAGCGATTGTTTCAACACTCTTTTGACAACGTTTGTGAAACGTGAATCGTTGTACAATTTCATTCGGTTTCGGATGAAAATGTCCATCTAATTTTTCCATGATTTCTTGGAAGGACAAGTCTTTTGGAGTCAGAGGCGTTAGCAAAGAACGTATAATCTCATACGTAGATTCCCCCACACATGAAAGGAATATGGCTCTCATAGATAACTCGTTAGTAATTCCATTAGCCTCAAAATAAAACTCCATTCGTTCCTTGTAATTATTCCATGCCATTGTTGGTTGGAACTGCTCCAATTTGCCAAAAGTCTGCGTAGATGATTGATTTACATTCGCCATTGTACTTTCATTTAACGCCATGATCCTCGTCACCAAAATGTTGTGGAATATCTTAAATAAAAAGAATATACTTTGAGTATTTTAAATTAAGGTTTTTATTCTTTTTTAATATTATTTCTCTGCTTGCTTTTTTCTTAACCCGAAATCTTTTCTCCACGTGTGTGTCTGTTCTGACAGATGTCAGTCTCGTTCGTCTGAAGTCTCCTGTCAAAACGCATTCACAGGGTGACTCCAAGACACGACAATTACAAACAATTGAGTAGCAAAATTATCCCAGATGGTATTTCTAAACAGATGCCAGAGAGGGGGAATGAAATGTGTAGTTCATATAGTAAATCAGAAGATATGCCTTGAGTGCAATTGGTATACTGTGCGTCACTCTTAGTAAAGGCTGCCCAACATTTTTAGCACTTGGGCCAAGGGGTAAAAATCAATGGGGGCCCACTGGTAAATTTAACCTTATTTTATGCAAGGAAAGTATTTTGTTTTTTATTTGAATGTCATTTATCAAAACAATAAAATAAATAGCATCTCTGCCAAAAAAAGGAACAAAAAATTATATACATATTATTTAAAACGTATGTAATAAAAACTTAATAATAAACCTAAATTCAAGTATTAGGTGCAATCAATGTGATTTCTGACATTGCTTTATTAGCTCACATACATATGTATGTCAGTTGTCATATCAGATGCTGACACTAACAACAAATCAGACTTACGTACTTACTTGCTGGTAAAGAGATGTGCGGTGCTTATTTTTTATAAAATTCAGATCTGAAAAAACCTGTTACAAAACTGCGTACACACTGAAAAGCTAGATCAGTTATTACAGGAAACACTTCTTTTGGTACCAATTTCCAGAAATCTCAAAATTCTGCTGAAGAAGCTTATGGTTTTGAAGCAATTTTTTCTGTAAAATGTTATTTCAGGTCAGAATGATTTTGCAGGTCAATGAGTTCCAACTGAATATTGGCGAGATAACTGATTATTTCAGTGGAACTCATTATGAATGGAAAGAAAGTCCTGGGGCCTGTCCTGTACCACGAAACTTCAAGTATTGTACAAGAAACAAATTTTATCTTAGTGACAGTGGTTTGTGTACCTCCAGGCAACAAGTAAACATGAAAATTTATTACATAGTTTTCATTACATAGTTTAAAAAAATATTATATATAATTTTGTTTTTAATTATTTTTAGGTTTAGCTTTTTTTTAGACTTAAGTATGTCTATGCCCAATATTTTGTGCTTGGAATAATATTGAGATTTTAATAAAGGCTAGGCTTTATTATATTTTACCAAACTTCTCTTTCTTTTGTATATTCAAAAATGTCGATATTAATTGGTATTAAAATGAATTATTTTGTTTGTTTGTTTATTTCATCAATTTGAGATTTACATTCTCTTTTAGATTACCTAATTAAAATAACATTAACACATATATGAGACATAAAATAGAATTATAGAATTAATGAATTCAAAGAAATTACGATATTTTAGCAAAGTTCTCAAAATATTAACACTGTTGTTATTTGAAAGATCATAAATCGATTTCCATCATTAAAATTACATAAGTGATAATATAACGCGAATTAAGGTCAAATTCAGTTATTTTTCTAATAAAAAAAATTCTATAGGTAACTCCATACTTTCATTTTATTTCCAGTTAACACCAACATT
Organism: Baccha elongata; assembly: GCA_951217065.1. Taxonomy (NCBI): domain Eukaryota; kingdom Metazoa; phylum Arthropoda; class Insecta; order Diptera; family Syrphidae; genus Baccha; species Baccha elongata. Next base: position 342,618 of record CATNUY010000313.1, read on the forward strand.
TTCGGATAATTTGCCTTAAAATTGAAATAGAAAATTTTCAAAAAGAATTTCTTTTTTATCGCGTTTTGTGACGAGATAGTTTTGTTTAGTCACTATACTTATGTTTTAGTCTGCGCATTGTCTTTGTCTTGCCGTGTTTAAGCATTTTGTACAATAGTATTCTACAAAAACGGAAAATTTTCAAATTCAACAGTTCTAGGGAATTTTTTGGTGGTAAGTAATTCATTTCCTATTTTGTCTCGCCGGCCATTGAGATTTTGTTAGCGGGCCATATTTTGGCCGGCGCGGTTTGGAGTTGGGCAGCCTTGCTCTAAGTTATTGCAATTGTCAAATATGCACCTTCTAGCAGTACCTACGTGTGAGTGCAGTAAGAACAATTATTGATTGATTTTTCGGTACTGGTATTGCTAGTTCCGGTGGAGCACGCCGTATTATGTTTTCAATTCTTTGCCAAAAAGAACGCAATACCTATAGAAATAGATATATTGGGCCATATTCATAGATGTTTGACAAGTTCTTATTAAGTTGTTTTTAAGCTAAACTCGAGTTATTGCTATGCATAGAAAATTTAAACCTAAGTCTAAACGAAAAACTCGAATCTAACTTTAAACTGGACCGAACCCATGTTTAAGTTGTATTTAACTCTGATAAACGTCAGAAATAGGTACACCAATGAAATAATTTGTTAAGGGTCGCGAGTAATTTTCTTTTTCTTTCAAATAAAATGTTTTTAATTATTATTTTACAAACAAAAAAACCAAATACATAAATAGATAGTAATATTTCTACACGTATTAACCTACCTACAATAAGACAAATTTCAGCGGAATATAGGTATTTTATTCACGCAGATGAGGATAAAATTGTGCAATAAAATAATTGAGATGGGGAAACTAAATACTGCGGCATTTTGTCAGACATTTTCTTAATTTTCATTTGATATTCTTCAAGTTTTATTATTTTTCTGTTCCTAGACAAAAATTATCAATAAAAAAATATCGTAAACATCTGGAATGTATTGTTTTCAACCTGTCATGCATTCTTTTCAACCCTTCTTTCTTACTTAATAAAAAATCAATCTATCCCACTCACTCCATATGTGGAACCCAAGTTTGGGAAACGTTCCACTCGTGTTTTACTAAACTAAGCTGACAAAACATCTATGCATAACAACTGTGTCTAACCTGAGTGTTAACGTTAGACTCCAGTTCAGAAGAATTTGAGTTTACAATATGTCTATGAATATGGGCCATTGTTTTTAAATAACAATTTAAATCTATGGGATTTTTTTTCTAACAATTATATTATAATACCTTGTTACATAAACTGCAACCATTGGGAAGGAGACTTCGGATCACTGATCGATTTTTTAGAACGCAACAATGTGGATAATGTTATGATTATTGGTGACCTAAGCGCAAGAATGGGAGATGAAGCAGACAAGGAAAATATATTTGCAGGAAACATAAGATCATCAAAGGATGCAACTTTAAATTCAAGGGGGAAAAAAAATATTAGAACTCTGCGACGCATTTGAACTGTTCATCATGAATGGGGTGAGCCAATCGGATAAAGAAGGCGAATATACTCTTGTAGCACAGCAAGGTGCTTCAGTAGTGGACTTTTGTCTAGCAAGAGGAGGATGGATGTCACTAATTCACGATTTCGAAGTGCTGAGTGAGCCTTATTCTGATCACATGCCAATAACTGTTTAATTCAATCTATATGTTGCACCTCAAGTTAAGTCTAGGATACAAAAACTTCCCCCAAACTGAAATTTAAGGATGACAAAGTAATAGAGTATTGTAAGAATTTAAACCAAAACCTACAACCGGAAAGAGAACTATCTTTGGGAGACATTGAAACCATTATTAAAACTTCATATCCATCAAGAGCATTCGTGTGAAACGAAACGAAAAGAGAAGCGGTTTGATGGTGAGTGCGAAATAGCACGAAAAAAATCCTTTGGATGGCTCAGAGTTTTTCGAAAATTTAATAATGCTGGCTTTAAAAGACTTTATATTGAAGCAAATACCTTTTGTAAAAAAATATGCCAAGAAAAAAAGTACAATTTCATGAAAACACAGCTTTGAAACTAACTGTTTGTAGAGACGCGAAAGAGTTTTGGCAGGCGTTAAAAATGTTCAACGGTCGAAGTCTGCAAATAAGCGATACAATTTCAGTCGTTTTACTAAAAGAGTACTTTCAGAATCTTTTAAATCCAACTATAACAGCACCAATTACTCTTTATGCAAGACCTTTTTACACCAATCATATTCTTGATTCTACTATTTCATATAAAGTAGTGTACTCGACAACAAATAGGCTGAAAGATGGAAAAGCACCAGGAACTGATAGAATCACTATTGAGTTTGTGAAATATGGAACGGTGGAACTTTTGAAAAAAACTAACGGAGGCATTCAACAAAATATTTGATACAGGGGAGATCCCAAAACAGCTTAAGACATCGATCATATTTCCAATTCATAAGGTATTTGTATCAATTTTAAACAATCGACTTGATAAATGGGATGAACCAAAATAGAAAGCTTAAAGAATTCCAGGCGGGTTTTCGGAGAGGATATTCAACTTGCGACAGCATATTTGTTTTAAGAAGTATTGCGGGGAACGGAGAAGAAATGTCGGACTGGTTTGAGACAACAATGGGGGTAAAGCAAGGTCGTCCATTGAACCCTTATCTTTTTGCTCTCTTTATAGACGACCTCATTGATATTCTAATAGGCGGAAAAGAATTTGCTGGCGCAAATATGGGGTTATGAGTCATACGAAACGGTAGAAAAGTTGTTAAGATTTTATGTCAAAAGATGTTTCCAACTTCCCAGGAATACACCAAATTACATGATAAAAATTGAAACCGGATTGTGATCGCTGTTCATTAAATTTCTAAAATTACATATCGACTACATTGTAAAAGTTCTTAATATGCCAGATAACAGACTGCCAAAAACTATAGCTCTTTATACTATTACAAAAAAGAACCTGTGGTTTGAGAAGTTAAAAGAGCTTGCAGACTATTGCCAACTTAATTTTAATTTGAACTTAAGCAACTCAAGAGATATGAAGACGTATTCTACATCTTAGTCGCAAAGGTGTATGACAGATATAGAAATGACTGTATTAACCAGGCGACTTCTTCTGTGCACAGAGTGACCTATAGTGTACTGCAACATAATCTTTCTGAAAGAAACTATTTTCGAGCGAACTATAGTCGAAAAATTATATCAGCTATATTCAAAATGAGAGGAGAACTAGTAAGACTAAACTTTATGCCGCATCGTGAAGATTTGCCTGTGATTTGTAGTCTCTGTTATCTAGCAGTGAGAGAAGACGTCATGCATTTCGTAGGAATTTGTCCTATACTGAAAGAAATAAGAAAAAATTTTCTTGGCAGTGATGCGAAAACAGAAAGAGAAGTGCTAGCAATTCTTAATTGCGAAGAGGATAAAACCCAGCTTTATATCTTTTATTGAAATGCAATGTCATATAGATTAAAAATATTAAATGAAGATTTTTGAAAAAATAACCGTCATACAAATCAAACTTTACACAAATCACACTTGTATATATTTTTCTTTTATTATTTATGAATTAATTTGATTATTGAAAACTACCTATTTACTGTAAACTAATGTCAATCGGGCAGACGGCTTACAGCCATGCTAAAGGACTTTTTTAAAATAATCTTTGTAAATTGTACTCTTGGAATAAGATAATAAATCAAATCTATTTACCTATCTATCTATGGGAGCTATTTCGTGAGAAACTAATATTATAGTTCATACCTACAAGATGCAATATACATATGAAACTACAAAGTAAAAAAATATTTTTATTTGTTTATATAAAAAAAAAACACTTGATATTAAAAATAAAAAAACTGGGGCTGGCTATGTCCCAGGGATAACTTTTAAAGAAAATAATATCATATTCATTGTCTACAATTAATGCCCTTTCGATCCATATATGTCTTATTATTAAAAATTAATTTACGGCGAATTTGTATTCATTTTCATAAATTATGAAAGTTGCTGACTGATGGTTAGTGGGTGGATGTTGTTTTTTTTTCTTTGTGTGGATTTTACTGTCAACGGAGTGTGAAAAGGAGTGTGAAAAAGCCCGACTACTTTCTTTCTTGTTCTAAACGAATACTTCGAAAGATTACTGAATCCATCAATAAACAGGGGAGAGTACGATAACTTTGGCGCCAAGAATTGATAACGGTTTTTTGTAGAACAGTTTAATACAAGCATTTGTTACTATGGGTGGGGGGTCTATCTCCCTCCGTTTGGGCGGGAGGGGCAATTTTATAAAAACAGTGCTAAAAATTTAAAACAAATATTAAAAAATAATGGTAATACTTACAACTAAGTTTTATATCTTTTTTTTAAAGCCAATATTTTTTTCTATTAGATGTTTTTTAAATCAAGTGAAACCTACGCATAGTCTTTGAAAAAACGGACTTTAAACTCAAAAATTGCGAAAAAAAAGGTAAAAAAAAACTTTGAAGTGTGATTTTTCAAAACTGTAAAATAAAATACTACTTTTTTTTTATAAAATTCGTTGCTCATATTAATTTTAAATAATAAACTGAAAACAAAATGATTTTGTGTTTTCTGGTTTTTGAGAAAATGGAAAATTATTAAAACTACTTTCTTATAAGAGTTTTCTTTTTTTTTTGGTATACGGTGAATGTTGTACGTAGGTTCGTTTTTGTAATGATGCTTGGGCATCTTTAAATGCAACAGAAACTTTGCATACACCCAACCTAGCACCCACCCCACCTCGCACCCACCCCAAATCCTATAGTGTGTACAGTAAATCATATGCACTCTCTTTATGAATACACATTCTCACGATTCTTATTCTCTATGTACAGATCTAGATCATACTCTAATTATACTTAGTAAATAAATCACAGTTCAGTTGACTGTAAAACTTTAAACTAACAACATCGTTTGCGTTTCAATTATTAAGAACTCTCTTCTCTTTTCTCTACGCTGTACATGGCGACCGTGACACTAGTATTCCCGTGCAATTTAAAAAAAGTAAAAAAGAAAAATTCAATAAAATTTTTTTAAATTTGAAAAAAAAAAAAAAAAACACATGCTTATCTTAAAACTATTAAAACTTGTCAAAGAAAAGTAAAAACCCATAAAAATAGCGCAAGTGAAAAGTGCCCAATTTTGCACCAAAAAATTAACATTTTGCCATAGTCATCTCCGCCGCCACGTGACTCTTAATTACTTATACTTAAAGTCAAGCTATTTTCGCTGTTGTCGAATATGGCAAAGACGAAGATAAGCCGTGGATTTAAAACGAAATTTCATTTCATATAAAACATTGTGTTAAAAAAACAGTTTTTAAATTTGAAATATAAATCCAACAAAAAAAAAAAAAAAAAAAATTAGTTTTACCTATATAAAATCATAAAAGTGAACATAGAAATATAAAACTGTACATTTTTCTGTCTCCTTGTTTGTGCAAAATCAAACGGAACAACATATAAATGAAAAAAAGAACAAGAACTATATAACATTACAAAAACCGCTACAATAGAAAAAAAAACAAGAGTATGAGAGAGATATCATTTGATGACAACTTTCAACATAACAGGAACATCATGTCAGCAGCATTTAATTTAATTTTATTATATTTATAAATTTATTTTATATGAGTACATCTAACAGTAAAAATAAAAAAAAAAGAGATTAAAATTAATTTCATATAATAAAAGAAAGAGTACTACATATACAACATTACTACATTTTTATATATTATTTTTTGTGCATGCATTTGTTTAGTTAATATTATATTTGGTATTACATTTTTGCTTTTTACTAGGTATTATATTATTATATGGATGAATTTGAAGAAATCAAAGATAGATTTTTGGATCTATATAAATGTTTGAACAAAAGAAAAATTCCTAATAATAGCGATGACACATTTAAACGGTTAACTAATACATTTAACGAAATCAAATTTTTTTGGAACAAGATTTTTAAAGATTTAAAACAAGAAAAGCAAACTGAAGCGTCAAATTTACATCTTACGTTAAGAGATAAGTACGCAAAAATCTGCATCAGACTAGGCAAAAACGTTCATATTCCTTTTGAAATAGACAAATTAATAGATATCACAGCAATTAACGAAGAGAATACTGAAGAAGAGGTAGACGAGGAAATGGCAATTTCACAGGTAGAGTTTTTAGCCTTGGCTACAAAGCTTGTTCCAGAGTTCGATGGGCAACCTGAAAATATTACAAGGTTTATTGATGCCCTTGAACTTTTGGAGCTGACAGTAGAAAATCATATGAATATAGCAGTAAAAATCATAAAAATAAAGCTACTAGGATCAGCAAGAAACTATATTACAACCGAATCAGATATTCAATCAATTATTACTACTTTGAAAACAAATATTAAAAGCGAATCATCGGAAGTCGTTGCGGCAAAGTTGCTCAATGTAAAGCAAAATAATAAGTCAGCCAACATGTATATAAAAGAAGTAGAAGACTTAACGTCATCCTTAAAACGAGCTTTCATTACAGAAGGCGTTCCTGCTAAGTTGGCAGACGACTATGCTGTTAATCACGCAGTAAAAGCTATGACCACAAATGCTTCTAATGAGAAAGTTAAATTTATAATGGAAGCGGGACATTTTAAAAATATGAATGAGGCAGTCACGAAATTCATTTCGTCTAGCACTGATGCTAGTCAAACTTCTTCGGTTTTTCATTTTAGAAAAACTAACCGTGGAGGAAACTCATACGGATATAACAATCGTGGGCATTATTATAATAATTTTCGAGGAAGCTCTAGAGGTAGTTATATAGGTAACAACAGAACCAACGCTCATGGTTATAACGCATCTTACAACCGATGGAATAATAATAATGCTAGATATAATAGAACCGCAAGTGCTAACAACTACGTCAGACAGAATAATACTACCAGGGCAGTTAGATACGCATGTCAGGGAAACGAAGAGCTCCCTCAGGAGGTCAGACTGGGGGATTGTTAAAAATAAATGGAATAAAAAATGAAGTAGCGGTGACGCCTACGCATCAAATTTTCAAAATGAATTTAAATTTAAGCAGTTATGTTATCATCTCATGTAATTTAACGGGTGAAAAAAGTATGTTTCTTGTAGACACCGGTGCTACAGTATCAACGCTTCGAAAATCGAAATTATTAGAAAATATAGTTATTGACACAAACTTGAAATGCAACTTATCAGGAATCTCTCAAGGAATTTTTGCTACCGAAGGACAGGCTGTAGCTCGTCTTTATATTGACAAAGTTTGGCTCGAACATAGTTTTCACATTGTAAATGATGATTTTCCTGTGCCTGTAGATGGTATTTTAGGCTTCAATTTTATACAAACATTTAATTGTGTTCTTGACTATGGGCAAGATTGGCATCTCGTCCTTCGACCCTCCTTCGTTTCTAGAGATTTAGCCATTCCTATCCTAGATTCAATAGCACCTCATTACCTCACGCTTCCTGCTAGAGCTGAAGTCGTTCGGCGAATTGAATTTTTAAGCGAGGAAAACGAAATTTTAATACCAAACCAACAAATTAAAAATGGCATTTTCGTCGCGCGAATAATTGTTTCAAAAGCTAGCCCATTCGTTAAAATAGTTAATACAACTCCAAACGTCGAAACATTAACTGATGTGAAAGTTGCGTTTGAAAGTCTAAAGGACTATAAAATATACTCGTTCGATAAATACATTTCCACTAGGAGAGACATCGTTCTAGACAAATTAAAGAATGATTTTCCTGATTTTGTAAAAGACGATATGACAAATCTGTGTCAAGAGTTTTCTGACATTTTTGCGCTCGAAGATGACAAGCTTTCAGTTAATAATTTTTATAAACAAAGATTAAGACTGAACGACAGTACTCCGGTTTACATTAAAAATTATCGCACACCAAATTCCCAAAAAGAAGAAATAAATAAGCAAGTAAAGGAAATGTTAAAAGGCGAAATAATTGAACCTTCATGTTCGGAATACAATAGTCCACTTCTTTTGGTTCCCAAAAAGTCTCTTCCAAACAACCCTGAGAAACGCTGGAGGTTGGTCATTGACTACCGACAGTTAAATAAAAAACTTTTAGCCGATAAATTCCCCCTTCCGAGGGTTGACGAAATTTTCGATCAACTTGGTAGGGCAAAATATTTTTCATGCCTTGACTTATTCTCCGGATTTCATCAAATAGAACTCGACTCAAGTTCTAGAGATTTAACGAGTTTTACTACAGATAATACATATCGCTTCACAAGGTTACCTTTCGGGTTGAAAGTTTCACCGAACTCGTTTCAGCGCATGATGTCGCTCGCGTTTTCTGGTTTATCACCCGACAAGTCATTTGTTTATATGGATGATTTAATTGTAGTTGGCTCTTCGATAAATCAAATGTTGAAAAACATTCGCAGTGTATTTGAAATTTGTAGAAACCGTAACCTAAAACTTAACACTGACAAATGTAGTTTCTTTAAACATAAAATCACCTACCTAGGACATAAATGTACTAAAAATGGCATTTTGCCTGATGATAACAAATTCGAAGTCATTAAAAACTATCCAAGACCTACAGATGCGGATTCGGTAAGAAGATTCGTTGCTTTTTGCAATTATTATCGCCGGTTTATTCAAAATTTCGCTCATAATTCCTACGCATTGACAAGTCTCACAAGAAAAAATTCCGAGTTCATTTGGACTGAATCATGTGAAAAAGCTTTTCAATATTTCAAAAATGCTCTTATTAATCCACCTATATTGAAATACCCTGATTTTTCTCAGATATTTTTATAACAACAGATGCTAGTAAGTTAGCATGCGGTGCGGTGCTGAGCCAAGAATATGAGGGAAAGTTACATCCAGTCTCATATGCTTCACGGACTTTTACCAAAGGTGAAAGCAATAAATCCGTAATTGAGCAAGAGCTAACAGCGATTCACTGGGCCATTAATTATTTCCGTCCATATATTTACGGAAAAAAGTTTATTGTACAAAGCGACCACAAACCGTTGACTTACCTCTTTTCTTTAAAAAATCCGTCTTGTAAGCTTACGAGAATGCGTTTAGATTTGGAAGAATATGATTTCATAGTTAGTTTCATAAAAGGTTCTGAAAATGTTGGTGCTGATGCACTATCGAGAATAGATTTTGCAGATATAAAATCAAATTCCTTATTTTATTTTAACATAGCAAAAATGACAACCAGGTCTATGAGTAAGCAATCTTCAAACACTTTATCCAAAAATAAATCAAATTCGACAAATACAGAGCCAAAAATATATGAAGCGTTACAAGCTTTCGAAACAAAGAAAACACAAATCCTAAAATTTAATTTAACCCCCAATAGACCAATTTTAACTTTAAAAAAAGGAAAGTGCACACTCATTAAATATATGATAGATAATTTCATTACTGATGACAGGATCGATTTAGGGCGACTTCTGTCAAAACTTGAAACCGATGTCAAAAAATTAGCTATTAGAGAGCTGCAGATCTCTTTAGGTGATGACATCTTCAAGATTTTTTCCGTCGACAATTTTAAAAATATAGCTAGCAGTAATATAAATAATTTAATAATAATTATAAGGCCAAGTCCTGTAGTGATTTCAGATAGAAAAGACAAAGATCTTCTATTAGAAAGGTTTCATAACGACCCATTACAAGGCGGCCATTGCGGTCTAAAACGATTACTTCTTAAACTTAAATCTAAATATTTTTGGAAAAATATATCGAAAGACGTTGCAAAATTCGTAAAATCATGTAACCAATGCCAGAAAAACAAAACTAAATCTAAAAACTCGGAACCTCTCGTTCATACGCTTACGCCTTAAAAAGCTTTTGATATCGTCCAAATAGACACAATAGGGCCTTTGGCTAAAACGCCAAGTTCTAACGAATATGCCGTTACCATAATTTGCAATCTCACAAAATATTTAGTAATTGTTCCTGTTCGAGATAAAAAAGCAATAACAATTGCAAGAGCTATTTTTGAAAATTTTATTTTAATATATGGACCTATGAAAGAAATACTTACAGATAGAGGTACAGAATATTTAAATGAAACAATTGAAGAATTATGCAAGTTATTAAATATAAAACAAAAGAAATCAACGAGCTACCATCACAGATCTTTGGGTATAATAGAGAGATCACACAGAACTCTGAACGAATATCTTAGATCTTATATTAATATAGAAAAAAATGATTGGGATACGTGGGTATCATATTTTGCCTATTGTTTTAACACAACACCTTCGGAGGCTATTGGTAACTATTGTCCATACGAGCTTATATTCGCTAAAAATCCATCTGATCTATAATCTCGATGCATACGACAAAGAAGTTAAACTTCGACTTCAAGTTGCTTCTCAAAGAGCACACCAATTCCAAGAATAATACAAAGTCCAACGAAAAGATAAATTTGACCAGAACATAAGACCACAGACTTTAAATCCGGGAGACTCTGTTCTTCTTCTTAATGAACCAAGACACAAACTAGAACCTATTTTCAAAGGGCCATACACCGTAACAAATGTAAACGAACCAAACGTAACCATTACAGCTGATAAAGGAAAAAAGGTATTAGTGCATGAAGATAAAGTTAAATTATTTGATAAACTTCTAAATTTGTAAAACAAAAAATTGCTTTACTTAAAACTGTCACAAATGAAAAATTACAAAAAAAAAATAAAAACAAATAGGTACAAACATTTATATAATTTGTAAAAATCTAAAGCGATTTAATCGTACAAAATATTTCAAATTTTCCCCTTAACCTTTGATCATCAAAAACAAAAATAAATGTAAAATATCATTAAAATTGAAATGAAAAAAAAATTAATTGATTACTTGAATTACTAGAAACAAAAAAAAAAAAAAATATATATAAATAGAAAAAAAAATAAAACAAAACAAAACAGAAATAAACTATGAATTTGAGTCTTGTTTTATATTTTTGAATATGGAAACCGAACTTAAAATATGTATCTTTGCAAAAAAAAACAAAATAAAAAGGTTTAAATTAAAGTTTTTCATTTAGTTTAATTAATAACCGAATCTATTATCATTTACTTAAATCGAAATTGTATCTTATTATTTTGTCTTCTATTTAATTACCGACAGCGCTGTTTGTAAAAATTATTATAGTTATTAAATATTATAAATATTAGAATATTACTAGGTTTAGTAATAAGTATAAGTTAAGGTAGTATACAGTAGACGCTCGATATAGTGAAGTAATAAAAACCAGCCATGTTCACTATTTCGAGATTGTTCACTATTTCGAACGGGAGGCTAGAAACGCTTTCCAAAGTTAAATTTGATCGAAAATGCACATTTTGTTCAGTGTGAAGATAATTATATTTATTTAATCGATAAACAAACATTTTAATCAAGTTGAAACAGCTAAAAACAATAACAATTCATAATACATACTTATATAAAATATGTACATAACATAAAACAAAAACATTTTGACTCATAAAAAACGAAAAATTTACATAAATGTTCATAGATATACATATAACATGTACAAATTAGCATCTTTTTTCTCTATAAGAATTAAATTTTTGGAAAGAAGTTTGTCACTTTTGTCTGACTTTTTCTTAAATTTAAATTAATTTGGATGGCTTTTTCTTGCAAACGTTTCATGACTATAATATCAGAAAAGTCTGTATTATTATGTCCCGCCCACTCAATTATCTTATCAAAATGAATAACAGCATCCTTTGAAGAGACGGAACATGTTGGTCGATCCATGACCAACTGCACATCTTCTTCATCGTTTTCGTTTTCGGCTTCTTCAATATCCGACAAGACTCTATCTTCGTTCCAATCGCCTATGTCACGAGGTGTATGCGTAACGCCTTCGTTTACATGATTGAGCAGATTAATCACATCTTCAGAAATATTTGTGACGTCCTGTTGCCTTAGAACACTAAGGGGAATATCATCTTCCTCATCAAAACTTTCGTTGGATTCAAAAATATTTTTCCAACACTTTGCAATGACCGCACCATCTAAGTTATCCCAAGCCGATCGTAAATTGAACACCGCATCCTTGATCGTGATTTCTTTTACCGCTTCGCAAATATTTTCTAAAGCAAAAATAAGAAAAGTTAACGTTTTGTGTATTTCTTGCATCTTTGTTATCATTTTACTACCTACCTTTTTCAGCTGCAATAATTGACAATAACAAGCTTTTTCTATAAAAAAGTTTTGTCAGTCGGATTACGTTTTGGTCCATCGGTTGAATGAGTGGAGTAACATTTGGTGGCATATAGATGACTGTTATGCTGCCATCTGATGTTTGAAGCTGATTTTCCGGAGGGTGACTAGGAGCGTTATCCAAAATAAGTAGGGCTTTAAGTGGCAAATCATTATTTCTTAGAAAGTTTCGCACTTCTGGAACAAATAAATTATGAAACCAGTCTTTAAAGATAGCTGCTGTCATCCAAGCTGATTTGGAGTGTCGGTAATGTACAGGCAAGCACTCATTTCTAAATGGACGAGGATTTTTGGCTTTTCCAATCACAAGAGGTTTTACTTTATGGCGACCTGAAGCATTGGTGCAAGCCAAGAAAGTAATCCTTTGTTTTTCGGCTTTTCTCCCTGGAGCAGTCTTCTCAGCCGACGAAACGTATGTTTTTCCAGGCAGAAGCTTCCAATATAAACCAGACTCATCAGCGTTATATATTTGATCTGGCTTGAGATCCATACTCTTTATTTTTTCTTGAAGAAATCGTTTAAAAGGGCTGACCAGTTCTGGTTGAGAAGATAGCTTCTCTCCGGATATTTTCAGATATCGAAATCCATACCTTTTTTTAAATTTTTGTAGCCAACCATCGCTTGCAACAAAACCATATCTGTTACCATTTATTTTGTCCAGTATGGAAATAGCTTTTTGTTTCAATATCACTCCACTTACAGGCAGATTCTTTCTACGTTGCTCCAAGAACCATTTATACAGCCTCTTTTCTACCTCTGGAAGGTCGGATGTCCTCAAAGTTTTTCTTTTCCCAGGGCCACAATAAGTCTGAGTCGACGTAGCTATAATAATGTCCCTCTTTTTATATATGGAACTTACGGTGGATCTGGCTATTCCATATTGTCTGGCCAAAAACGTTGCCGAAGTACCTGTAACAAATGTGAATTTAACACTTACCATTTATTTTTAAAGTTAAGAAATTTATCTTACCTGCATTCAGCTTCTTTAATACCTCAGTTTTTTCAAGCAATGTTAAATGCTTTCGGGCCATTCTAACTTTACAATGCACTAAAATTAACCAGATATGTCTTTACGCACAGCAAATCCAAACAAAAATGAGAATATTACACACACTTCAGCATTTGGTCGAATTTGTTTTCACAATTACAATGTTGTACAAAAGTAAGAACACAGCAAGAACTTGTGTTCTACTGAGTCAAGTGACTACTTTCTTTTCTGATTCAGTGTGAGATATACATGAATGAACGGTAAAATTTGTTCAAGGGCAGTCGACATGCTATAGACGCATTGCAGCTACAATATTCTTGTTCAAACCTGAGAAAAATATGTGTTCACTATATCGAGATTTTTATTGTTCACTATTTAGAGTAGTGCATGTAAAATTTTGGGTGTTCACTATACTGGATAGTTCACTCTTCCGAGATTCACTATATCGAGCGTCTACTGTATAAGCATTGACTGTAAAAGTAAATAGAATTTCCTTTTTCCAAAAGGGGAAGGTGTACAGTAAATCATAGGCACTCTCTTTATGAATACACATTCTCACGATTCTTATTCTCTATGTACAGATCTAGATCATACTCTAATTATACTTAGTAAATAAATCACAGTTCAGTTGACTGTAAAACTTTAAACTAACAACATCGTTTGCGTTTCAATTATTAAGAACTCTCTTCTCTTTTCTCTACGCTGTACAAGTGTGTCCAAGCAGGGGGGTTGCAGGGGGGCAGCATGCCCCCCCTTACATACCTCACTGTTTATACACTTTAGTAATTTTCCATTTTCTCAAAAACCAGAAAACATAAAATCATTTTATTTTCAGTTTATTATTTTAAATTAATATGAGCAACGAATTTTATAAAAAAAAGTAGTATTTTATTTTACAGTTTTGAAAAATCACACTTCAAAGTTTTTTTTTACCTTTTTTTTCGCAATTTTTGAGTTTAAAGTCCGTTTTTTCAAAGACTATGCATAGGTTTCACTTGATTTTAAAAAACATTGATTAGAAAAAAGTATTGGCTTTAAAAAAGATATAAAACTTAGTTGTAAGTATTACCGTTATTTTTTAATATTTGTTTTAAATTTTTAGCACTGTTTTTATAAAATTGCCCCTCCCGCCCAAACGGAGGGAGATCGACCCCCCCACCCATTGTAAAAAATGCTTGTATTGATTTGTTCTACAAAAAACAGTTATCAATTCTTGGCTCCAAAGTTATCGTACTGCCGAAAACTCTTATAAAAAAGTAGTTTAAGTAATTTTCCATTTTCTCAAAAACCAGAAAACATAATATCATTTTGTTTTCAGTTTATGATTTAAAATTAATATGAGCAACGAATTTTATAAAAAAAACTAGTATTTTGTTTTACAGTTTTGAAAAATCACACTTCAAAGTTTTATTTTACCTTTTTTTTTGCAATTTTTGAGTTTACAGTCCGTTTTTTCAAAGACTATGCATAGGTTTCACTTGACTTAAAAAACATCTAATAGAAAAAAGTATTGGCTTTAAAAAAAAGATATAAAACTTCGTTGAAAGTATTACCGTTATTTTTTAATATTTGTTTTAAATTTTTAGCACTGTTTTTATAAAATTGCCCCTCCCGCCAAAACGGAGGGAGATAGACCCCCCCACCCGTATTAAAAAATGCTTGTATTGAACTGTTCTACAAAAACCCGTTATCAATTCTTGGCGCCAAAGTTATCGTACTCGTGCCAATAAACAGTATAAGCTTTCAATTTGCACCACCTGGACACAACAATGATATTTTGGATGGTCCTATAACACTTGAAAAAAATTAAAATCGCACTGTCGAGTCTGAAAGATAATACAGCAGCAGGTTCAGATGGAATAACATCGGAATTCCAGAAATATGGCACAATAGAGTTAATTAAAAGGATGGTTTCTGAGTTCAACAATTGTAGTTATAAGATAAACAGATGGCAACCCGAACATCAAAAGTTTATAACTGCAGCGGTACATACACACACACACACACAATGTAAATTTTGTAATATATTTTTTTTTTCTCAACGAAGTGACAAAACAGTTGAAAATAAACCATAGAGTAAAACACATTGGCTTTCATTTCATTTGTTTTTGCGTGTATAATTTTTATTTTATACATTTTTTGGTGCCTCCTGTGAGGAATTTATTCACGACCACTGATTACAGGTCGAAAAAACAGTTTTTGCATTAAAATTAAAATTAAAATTAAAATTAAAATTAAATATTGTTTGATTCGGTTACGCGTTGCACAAAATTGGATGGTGTTTTTTTTTCTCAAGTGGCTAATGTTTGGCAAGCATTCTACAACATTCGATCGCGTGTGAAAAAAAAAATCGATCTAATTTAAAGGATTTTACAGTTTTGGTTATCTTGCTTATTGGCAACTGTACTACACTACACAGTAAGTAACGTGGTTATTTGGCTTGCAAACATTGGTGCATAATGGCTGAGATAAATCGACGCAGAGCTGAGATTACCACATTGCGTCGTATGACTACGGAAATTTTGGCTGATGGATTTACTTTAATTAATTTATTTAACGCAGCCAACGATGAAGAATTGGAGGCACATCAAGAGCTGTGTAACGAAGTAGAGGATTTATACAACCCATCAGTTGCAAAGCTCAATCGATTGATGGCACCTAAGGTTGAGCCATTGGGGCACGATTCGCAACCGAGATCTGCTGCCATGGATCTTAAATTGGATCCAGTTACAATCCCAAAATTTGATGGCTCTCTCCGCAACTGGCTAGCGTTTAAGGACGCAATTCAAACACTCATCGATAAACCAGGAATTCCCGAGTACTACAAATTGCAGAAATTGCGCGAGTCATTGGTTGGCGACTCACTCAAAACACTAGTTGGTAATCTATACACTGGCGGCTACCAGGCTACTTGGGATGAATTGATGAGACGATACGATAATAAAAAACAATTGGCTGAACTACACGTTTCTCGCTTCGTTGGCATCAAGCCAGTTGCCATCGAAAATAGTGCTGGACTCTTGACTGTTGTGGACACTGTACGCGAATCACTTCGCGCATTGCGTGTTATGGCATTGCCAATTGATCAATGGGATGCGTTATCCATGCCAATAGTCAAATCGAAATTGCCGCCAGCAACACAACATGCTTGGGGTATGCACACAAGTCAAAGGGATATTCCTAAATTGGATAATTTACTTGAGTTTGTCGAGAAACGAGCACAAAATCTATCTCTTGACGTTATTCATTGGCCAGGCCTCTCAAACAACGACAACGAAATTGGCTTTTCGCATAATGGCAATGCAATAGGCTCATCACAGCGACGTGTATCAAATGCACCACGTTTGGTGAAATCAAAGTTGGCAGCAACTTCTCCTGGCAATTGTGAATTTTGCGACAGCAGTATACATCGCATCAGTAGTTGTCCAAAATTGTTGACTTTACCTGTGGCTGAACGGTTCAACAAATAACGAAGTTCTAACCTGTGCTTCAACTGCTTGAGACCGGGACATGCAACCAAGGTATGCTCAGGTGGCAACTGTCGAACTTGCCAAGGTAAGCATCATACCTTGCTGTGCCGCAGCAATCCTTCTGGCACTGCACCTATTGTGAGATCACCATCAACATCGGCAGCTGCAACATCACCTGCAGCAGCATTATCTCAGCGGCCACAGAACTACACATCATGACTACCATCGACGCCCAAGACGTTTGTGGTAGTTGGCGAACAATTGGTCTTATTGGCTACTGCAATTGTTCATATTAAGGATGGCTATGGCCTTACACATCGGCGCCGAATAATTTGTGACCCTGGCAGTCAGGTCAGTTTTATGAAATACCGCTTTTTTAATCAATTGTCTATTTGCAGGAAACCCTGCACAATTCAATTAGAGGGTGTCGGTTCGGCCATCACACAGACGCGTGGCCGCGCTACACTCAATTTGGCGTCCTGTGACGGAACATTTCAAATCGATGTGAACTTCTATTTGCTAACTATCACGATCACTACACCAACACCAGTAGCTGACATTGCACCGTCATGCTGGGAACATTTGCGCACCTTGGATTTGGCAGATCCGTCGTTTGGCCGGACGGGTCGAATAGATGCTCTTATTGGCGCTGACATATGGGGAAGTATCATCAAAGAAGACATAGTACGAGGCTCAAAGAATGAATCATTTGCGCAGTCAACATTACTGGGATGGGTGGTATTTGGACCAGCGATAATTGACACTTCATTTGCGTCATCAGTTCGCTCACTACACGCAATCCATGACAACATAGATGCGAGCGATGAACGTCTCGACTTGGCTCGTATATTTGAAGTTGACGCGGACAACAAGGCAACGTCAATCGAAAATGATTTATGCGAGGATCTATTCATGGCTACGCATCGGCGTTATTCCGATGGACGTTATATCGTTAAGATTCCTTTTCGGCCAGACGCATCGACTCTTGGCAACTCGCATCCATTGGCACTACGTCAATTTTACCAGTTGGAACGTAGATTGGCAAACGATCCAGAACTCAAGGCTAAATATGTGGCATTCATACAAGAGTACATTGCTTTAGGACATATGAAGCAGGTTCTCAATGTCCCACCTGATCCATCATCACACAGATACATTATACCCCATCATCCTGTCCAACAGTCCAACGACAAAAAGGCAGTGGCTGGAATCACAGGCAATTTGGGGACAGCAGTGGACATCGAATTGAAATCTCCGGATGTGACAGTATTTGGCTTACACTGGAGCCCAACAACGGATGAGTTGTTCTACAGAATTAACATTGGTGAAACGACTTCTACAACAAAACGGCAGGTGCTGAGCGATACTGCGCGATTGTACGACCCAACAAATATGCTTGCACCCGTTATCATAGTTGCAAAAATATTTATTCAAACATTATGGCATGCTGCCTTGGCATGGGAATCACCACTACCAACGGAATTAACTCAAGAGTGGAAGGTCTATCGCAACAATTTGCAGCGCCTGCAATAATTGCGAATTCCAAGGTGTTTGAAGCTGCAGTCATCGGTCCCAAAATATTTGCATGGCTTTTGCGATGCTAGCCTTAAGGCATACGCAGCGGTCGTATATGTCTACACAATCAGCACTAATGGCAACTTCACATCAGAACATCTAGAGTCGATCAACAAGGCAATCCAACTACGACAATACCACGATTGGAGTTGTGCGCAGCGCGGCTTTTAGCAGAGACTATTGGTAATATTAAACATGCATTGGACTTGAAACATGCAACTTGCACGCTACATAGTGACTCAACGATTGTTCACTGTTGGCTACGTAAACCAACTGCTTTGCTTAAACCGTATGTTGCGAATAGAGTTGGCTACATACAGCAACATACAAACTTGGCTGATTGGCGACATGTTCGCAGTCATCTAAATCCTGCCGACTGTGCTAGTCGCGGGATCTCTGCGGATTCTTTAGTTGGTCACCCTCTTTGGTGGAATAGGCCGACCGAACTCATGCGAACCAACATGGCAACCGATATACCATCACCTTCTGAGGCAGACATCAATGCAATGGCAGTGGAATTTAAACCTATTTAAACTAACATGACACGTACTTCCCAACCACTTATCATACAAACAAAATATCGCCGTGGCAATGAAATCATCATCATTGATTTAATCAACGTTTTTCTTCAATTGGCCGACTAATACGAACAACTGCGTATGTGTTTCGTGGTAATCCATCTCGACGAAAAACTGGCATCACACCGTGGTGGATGCTGATGGAATGGCTATGGCTTTAAAATGGCATATTCGAGCAGAACAAGACAGGTACTTTTGCAATGAAACACTACACTTAACTCATTCTAAGCAGGTAGCAGTAACTAGCAAATTGGCATATTTGGCACCTTATTTGGATTCGGAGGGCATATTGCGGGTTGACGGTAGATTGCGAAACTCAAAATTGTCAACTGATCAGAAACATCCAATCATCATGGCAAAGGAAAGCGCTCTATCGCGACTCATCGTACGAGACATTCATCTCAATAACTCCCATGCGCAGACTGCTCTAGCGCTGCAAATACTCAGGCATCGATATTGGATCAACAGTGGCCGTGCGCTTGTCAAACAATGCATACATGAGTGTGTTATATGTCGACGACATACTCAACGAATGGCTCAGCAACAAATGGCATCACTACCGGCGGCGGCGAGAGTAGTAGCATCACCACCTTTTTCATCATCTGGCATCGACTACTGTGGGCCTTTCAACATTCGAATTGGGGCACAGCGCACACGTACAACAAAGAAAACTTATGTCGCCATCTTCGTCTGCATGGCAACCAAGGCTTACCACATTGAGCTGGCGGAAGATTTATCAGCAAGAGCATTCCTCAACGAATATGCACGCTTGGTGGGTCGCCGAGGATATTGCAGTCATCTTTACAGCGACAATGGCACGCAGTTCAAAAGGGCGAATCAACTTCTCAGAGACGACTTAGTCGAATGGCTCAATTAACACACTCAACAACAATTGGCGAATCAGCAGACTCAATGGCACTTCATCTCAGCAGCGGCACCACACCAAGGTGGTCTATGGGAAGCTGCCGTTCAGGCAGAAAAAAGGCATTTGTTGCGCGTAGTTGGTGGCCAAACTCTATACTATGATCAATTAAATACTTTGCGAATTAAGGCCTGTTTAAATTCCAGACCGTTGGTTGCACTACATGATGGCGTGGATGACCGTTTAGCATTGTCTCCAGCTGATTTCTTGATCGGTCGTTCAATTGTGGCAATACCTGAACCTACTGTACCAGAAGCTCCTACAAACAGACTACAACATTGGCAACTTTTGCGACAAATGCATCAATCTTTTTGAAATCGTTGGCATGATGAATATTTGGCTTCAATGCAGCAGCGCACAAAGTGGCGACGACCACACGAAAATCTGAAGGTTGGTGACGTGGTCGTCCTTCGTCACGAGCATTTACCGCCCGCCAAATGGCGATTGTCATGCATCCTTTCCGTTCATCTGGGCAGCGATGGTCTTTTGCGCAACGTCACTGTACAATATTGCTTGGAGGATAACAAATTGAAAACCACAACGCGACCGGCACAGAAGGTGTGTCGTCTATTCAGCATTGATCCTGAGCCTACCGGCCCATCCGGGCAGTAAATGTATAAGATAAACAGATGGCAACCCGAACATCAACAGTTTATTACTGCAGCGGTACTTACACACACACACACAATGTAAATTTTGTAATATATTTTTTTCTTCTCAACAAAGTGACAAAACAGTTGAAAATAAACCATAGAGTAAAACACATTGGCTTTCATTTCATTTGTTTTTGCGTGTATAATTTTCATTTTATACAACAATATTCTTGAAAACGGACACGTCTCGCAGAGGCTAAGCGAAGCACTGATCTTTCCCATTTTTAAAAAATGTGATACATCTGAACTTCAAAATTACCGCGGTATTTCGTTTCTAAACGCTTTATATAAAATATTATGCAACATTATCCAAAAGCGATTAAATGAATGGATTAGAAAAATAAACTACTAAAAGAGTTTTAAGCTGGTTTTAGATCTGGGTACTCCACGATTGACCACATAATTGTATTAACCAAAATCGCAAATGCATTTCTAATAAAAGGCAAAAAAATATAAGCTTTCTTCATTGATTTTAAGGTAGCATTTGATTCCGTTAACAGAGGTGCTTTATTATATAAGTTGTATAATATGGGAATATAGCTTAAGTTTGGAAGATTTATTGAAAGTCCTTATTCAAATACTGTAGCAGCTGTATGGGAAGGTGAGGGACTTTCTAAGTGGTTCCGTACTGTAACAGGTGTAAGACAGGGGTATGCAGTGCACTGAGCCCCAGTTTATTTGCTTTATTTATTGAAGACTTTATTGATTGCCTGAAAAGAGGAGTGGAGTATGCGGATAAACATATTAAAGCCTTAATCTTTGAGGCAGCATCGGAGTCAATTATGCTTTATGGTGCTCAAATCTGGGGAGGTAAACAGTATAACAGTGTTATTATTAAGATTTTTTATTAAAAGAATTTTCAAACTATCACCAAACACGCCTAACTATATGCTTATGCTTGAAACTGAACCATCACCGCTGTTTACGAAATCATTAAAATTGTAAGTTGATTATGTTCTTAAAGCTCTAGATATGCCAGAAAACCGACTACCAAGGATAGCTGTCTTGCACACAATCAATTCCAAAACTAGTATGAAGAATGGCTTCAAGTCGCCGATACATGTGGCATTGCGCTTGTCGAACAGGATATAGGTAATTGGAAACCGATATTATATAAGCTTACTGGAAAGGTGGATTTGAAAATGCGTCAACGATATGTCGAAGAGTGTAAAGTTGGTCTCCTTGTACCAATTACCAATATACTTAGATCAGATCTTACACCCAATCGCTTAGCATTCAATAAATGCCTCAGCTCAAACCTCTGGCTTACGCGCTCGAGGTATTGGTTTAGAATCCAAACAAGTACTTAACTCTTCCTTTTCCAAACTCGATAGCTCGCAAGCTTCTCTAGTAAGATAAATAAAAAAGATCTAGTTCTCTGGTGTCTCAACACGAAAAGCATTTTATTTTAAAGTTTGATAGCTATTTATACATAATGATTTGTTATCGAAAATCATTCCATACTGGGCATATTTTGTCAGTCAAAGCCAATGACCACTGATCGTACACCATCAACCAATAATATTTTATTATGCTCATATTATATTCTCTCCGTTCGTGCCATCAGAGTAATATGATATTTGTTGATAATTATAATGTTGATTACGAGTGGCATGTGCTTGTGTAAATCTTTTAATTACCCTAACGTAAAAGGCAAGACAATGATTTGCATTATATTTTGATTGAATGTATCTTGTGCTTAAGGCAATGCATGTTATGGGAAGTATGTGTCAAGTACCGAAGCATGGTTCGATTCAAAACAATTAATGAAACAGTTATTTAAAGTGTCGCTAGTGTGACCCCTTCACACCACTCTTCCTGCGGAAAAAGGAGAAATAATGATATTTCTTGATTTCTTCTTTTACGCGCCACTTGTAAATACAATTCTGATTTAAATTTTTTTTTAGATTTGATTATTGTTTGTATGTAGGTTTGTATTTATCTGCTAAAAATATTACACATTTCAAATAAATATACAGAATGTAGTATCTATGTTTATAGAATGATAATTTTAAAAGTTTAAATGTTCTTTTTGGTTTTTGATTTGAAAATAAATGTTTCGTTTAGATTTGCTATTTTTTTTTAATCACGTTTTTAACGTATTCTAATCTTTTTATATCAAACTTAATTTAACTTACTTAAATTCAATGCGCGCTCTATTAACAATTATAAAAATTAAGTATATTATTATTTATATGTTTCGGAGGTAAGTACTTTCTCCCTATATGTTTTTTTTTTGTTTTTTTTTTTAAATCATTTGTGTATTCCTTAAGTCTATACTGTAATCTTACAATAATTACATGTATGTATAAAATGGTTTTAATCTGTTTTTATGTACATATTTTTTTTTATCACCATATTTTATTTCACAATTTACTCCTTTTTGTGATAATACTTCATATGGGCATATGTATATTGGGTCTAACTTTTTCTACTTTCATTCCTTAGCCAAACTGCATTAAAATTTTCCTATTAATTTTCTTGTCTATCAGAGTATCCCTAGCGTCTTTATGGGCTATTTGTAGTTTATGTTTTAAATCCATCACGTAATCTTCGTAGTTGTACACTGGATCTACTTTATTACATTGTCTTTCAAATACTAATTCGAAAGGTGTGTACCCTGTTTCCGAATGTACTGAAGTGTTATAACAGATAATATAACAGGGTAGCCAGTTGCTCCAATCTGTATGTTTTTCCGATACAAAACTCCTTAGATAAGCTCCTAAAACCTTATGGGAATTCTCTAATGCTAGAATGCTTTCATGATGGTAAGCGGTAGATTTTAGTTGTCTATCTTTAACAAACTATATATATCCTTAAAAACTTTATTTATAAACTATGTACCTTGATCAGATGCTATAGTTCCTGGGACTCCATATCTTAGGATAAAATTTTCTACGAGTCCTTTAGCTACAGTATTAGCTTCCTTGTTAGGTAGTGGTATAACTTTTATAAACTTCGTCAAATCGTGTTGAAGAGTATGATTCAGCTGTCGATGTGATTGTCATTGGTTGTTTCTTTGATTGTATACATATATTTTTACGTTGACATACTGGGCAGTGCTTCACGTTTATCGTCAAATCGTTTTGCATGCCTGTCCAAAAAATTTCTTTTAAATGCTATGCAACATGCAATTTATACCATTTAGTACTAGTTTTATTTTGCAAGGGTCTGTTATTTTAATTTTTCCATCTATATTGTGCACTTTTATTTTACTCTCTTTTAATATTTCTTCTATCTTTTTCTTAAATATATTTATTTTTTCTGTATGACGGCCGTCTGATAATTTTCTTAATTCTTCTTTAGTTACATAAATGTTTTTAATTGATAAGGGTTCGCAAATTGTACGCACGTCCCTTAACAACATTTTGTAAAATAATGCCAATCGGTCAATAGTGCCATTCTTGGATTCCTTTTCATTATTTATTTGCGGTTCACAATTTGTCTGTACGTCACTCAACAACATTTTGTCAAATGATGCCGATAGAGCATTAGTGCTTATCTTGGACCGATTTAAAATCATTTCATTTTTGGAACTGTCTTGTTTTATATCAAATTTCTCGATTGTGCTCTTGTAGTCACACAAACGGTTAATTTTTGCAAGTCTTCTGAATTAATTTGTAATCTACTCAGAGCATCTGCAGTACAGTTATTTTTCCCTGGTGAATACTCTACATAAAAATTATATTCTTCTAATAACAGCTTAAATTTGGTTAATCGACTGAAAAGTTCTTTAAGCGAAAATAGATATACTAAAGGCCTATGATCGGTTAATATTTTAAAACGTCTTCCGAACAGATATGGTCTGAAGTGCCTTACTGCGCAAACTGTTGGAAGTAATTCTTTTTCTATCGTACTGTAATTCTTTTCTCCTTTGTTTAGAGATTACCTTGCGTAAGCAATTGGTTTATCGTCATAATTGGATAACACAGAACCTAAAGCATCTCCAGATGCATCTGTTCGGAGTATGAATTCTTTTTCAAAATTTGGGAATTGTAGAACATTTGGGCTTATTAGTAGATTAAAAGATGTTTTGCAATCTTCCAAGAATTTAAATTCTACGTTCTTCCTTAATAATCGATTTAAAGGTATTGCAAGTATTGCAAAGTTTGGTAAAAATTTTCGGTAATAATTAGCAAATGCTACGAACATTCTTACTTCATCTGCGTTTTTAGGATTTGGATATTATGTGTCCTAAATATAGAACTTTTTTTCTAAGAAAAGCACATTTTCTTGGATGGATTTTAAGGTTCACTCCTCTAAATCTTTCGAAAACCATTAAATTTTTATTATGGTGTTCTAAATTTTTACCGAAAACTATAAGATCGTCAAGATATACGAAACAACGTGAGTAAGTAAGACCTGACATAGCTACAAACATCATTCTTGAAAAAGTGCTGGGTGATATTTGTAAAACCTTTGGAAGCCGTTGCATTTGGTAATGTCCGTTTTCTGTTGAAAAAGCCGTGCAAAGTCTGCTATTTTTCTCTAATTCCATTTCGTAATAACCTTGGCTTAAATCTACGCATGAAAAATATGTTGCACCTCCAACCATATCAAATATGTCAGTTATATTAGGTAATGGAAATTTATCATCCTTAATAACATCGTTTACTTTTCTGTAGGGAATTACCAATCTGACTTTTTGTGTTCCCGTTTTTTTTCTTGGGTACTACAAGAATATGTGAGTTTCATGCGGATATTGACGGTTCTATTATGTATATCATCTTAAAGCATCTTTTCTACTTCTATTAGAATGACTTTTTTTTATGGGATAATCTATATGGTTTGGTATTGTAGTTGTATTGTACTATTTGTACTATAGAATGTCAGTTCTTATTACTGACCATTCTGTCAATTTTTCATTGAATGTTTGAACAACAAAAACAGCATACTTAAAGGCGCTTAAAAAAATGTTGAAGCTCCAAAAGCGTTTGAAAAACAAACAAACATAACATCTCGACCTGTGTCGTCAGTGGTCAAAAGCGGTGGAATGCGTTGTGCATACGACTTCGAAGACTGAGTAAATCTGAATGCGTGGGTTCGAACTTCATGATGTGCATGTGAAAAAGTTTTTCATAATAAAATTGGATTAAAGCTCGACAGTACTAAGGAGACTGATGAAAGGAATTGGCACTCCTTGAAATAGCTATATCTCCAGCCAAAGAAAAAAACAATAATTTTGCAGTAGCTCTTTCTTTGAATGATATTTGGGACTGACCTATATGTGTGTATGTTAATTTGTCGTTTTCTAGGTGAAAAATATCTTGAAATTTAGAAGGCTTTAGATCTAGGTGTAATGTTAAGTGAAAATAATTGTTCTGAGTTTAATATAGGTAGAGAAATTTGGAAAATTTGGAAGCTAATTTTAATACAAAGTGTTCTAGATCTATTACTGCTCCAAAATCTTAAAGAAAATCAGCACCTATGATTCCATATACAGGTAATGGAAATGAGTCTTGTAAAGGGTTTTCCAATAAGAGGTGTTATGGGAAAAGGATATGGTCCTGTAAGCGTGGTCGTGGCGGCCATGTGGCTGATGTTGTGTTCCATTATTAACGGCATACCTTCCTCTTTATAATGAAATAAACATCCGATCATTTATCTCAAAAAATGCCATTTTTCTTTGAATATCAAAATAACAGCTCTTATTGGAAAACCCTTTACCACATATAAAGTATAGAATGTTTTGCATTGTCCTATTGTAAGAGTATTTATACTAGTTCCTAGTGTTCTTAGATTACCGGTAATACCCTGTATTTTTATTTTATTGCTGTCATTTATTTTTATATTTTCATCCAAAACCACTAATTTTATTGTGCAAACTGATGCTGCTGCATCTAATAAAAGTTTTATATTTGATCTATTGTTAATTTTAAATTATACACATAGGCCGTTTGCTATGCCCCTGCACATATAGCTATGTGTTGTATTGGACTTAGAGATTTCCCCCCGATAAGTCGGCTTCCCACTCGGTGGGTTGTTCGTTTCCCTCATTCGCAAAATATGTTTTTTCTCTATTATTGCTTCTTTTATTCCTCAAAGAGTTTGTTAAATTATCTCTTGTGTTGGAAGTACATACTTTGATAAGTATTCTGTCTATTGTCCCTTGGATATAAATAAGATTGGTTATCTATTTATGTTATTGGTTGTCTATTTATGTTATTTGGATTGGTTCTATTAAAGTTATTATTTTGATTATAATTGTTATTCTGTAGCGAGTTAAAACGTGGTTGGTTAAATGATTGTTGATAACTATTGTTGTTAAAATTATTTTGCCTGGGAATATTTTGAGAGTAATTGCTACGAAAATAATTTTGTCTTCGAAAATTTCGATTCATGTTATTATTTATTAATGTTTCGGTAATTATTCTAAAAACTCCGAGGTGCAAGACCCTGACCTCTTATTTGATTTTGTGTATTAGAATAATTAGAATTTTTGGCATATCTTAAATTTTCTGGTATTTGTGCCGTACTTTTAAGAATTATCTTGTACCTATCATTAACCCCTTGTTTTAAAAATGCTAACCCTTCTGATGTTAATGTTTCTCTAGACTGTTCCCCTGCTATGGTTATTTCCAATTCTGTCATTTTTGATACTAATTGTTCTATTTCTGACACGAGTTCTCGCATAGGTCTATTTTTTTGACGCGATCTATCTAATTTAGTTTGAATACTTGTCCCGGCATTTTGCAATTAAATTGGTTTTTGATTGCTCAAATGTTATAATTTTTGCGGTTCCTAATTCAGTCAATGTCCTACCTTAGATTTTACGTTTTATTTTAAATTTGATTAGCATAGATTTTGAAGTTTCAATTAAAATATCATGGTAAAACTCAATATTATTAAGAAAATCCCTAATATTTTCTGCTCGTTTGTCATTTTCCTCGCAATTAAGTACAGGCAACTTTTGTGCCTTACTAAATTCCAATTCTGCCATTGTGTCTTTTTTTTTCTAGTTTGTCTATCTTATTAACCTGTTTCTGTTTCTCTTCTTCCGATTCTGATATGTCGTCATCAATTTCTTGGATATTATTTTTAACTATTTCTTCTGACAACTTTTATATTCTTATACTTTTGATGTCAAATCAGTTAAATATTTATGATCTTCATTACTAGGATTAAAGTTATGATTAATTATTGTGAACTCTTCAACGAAATTATTCCAAAATACTAATATTTCCTTTAAATTTAAATTAGCCCCTTTTGTTTTCCGTTTACGGTTGGGAGATTTTGTAACCTTTTATAACAATTTCTAAGTTCACCTAACTATTCTTCTATTTAAGCGAAATCCATTTACAAAACAAACCTAACCGAAAATGATAAAGAAAAACCCAATATTCATATGAACCAGCATATACACACAGTTTCTAATATTGATTGAGAAAAGAAAAAAAATTATCATTTTTAATAATTTGCATTTTCTAATATTTTTCTTTGGCACGAGTACGATAACTTTGGCGCCAAGAATTGATAACTGTTTTTTGTAGAACAGATCAATACAAGCATTTTTTACTTTGGTTGGGGGGGGTCTATCTCTCTCCGTTTGGGCGGGAGGGGCAATTTTATAAAAACAGTGCCAAAAATTTAAAACAAATATTAAAAAATAACAGTAATACATACAACTAATTTTTATATCTTTTTTTAAAGCCAATACTTTTTTCTATTAGATGTATTTTTAAATCAAGTGAAACCTTTGCATAGTCTTTGAAAAAACGGACTTTAAACTCAAAAATTGCGAAAAAAAAGGTTAAAAAAAATTTTTAAGTGTGATTTTTCAAAACTGTAAAATAAAATACTACTTTTTTTATAAAATTCGTTGCTCATTTTAATTTTAAATCATAAACTGAAAACAAAATGATTTTATGTTTTCTGGTTTTTGAGAAAATGGAAAATTACTAAAACAACTTTTTTATTGGGTACTTGTTTTATAAACAGTGAGGTATGTAAGGGGGGGCATGCTGCCCCCCTGCAACCCCACTGCTTGGACACACTATAGGATTTGGGGTGGGTGCGAGGTTGGGTGTATGCAAAGTTTCAGTTGCATTAAAAGATGCCCAAGCATCATTACAAAAACGAACCTATGTACAACATTCACCGTATACCAAAAAAAAAAGAAAACTCTTATAAGAAAGTAGTTTTAGTAATTTTCCATTTTCTCAAAAACCAGAAAACATAAAATCATTTTGTTTTCAGTTTATGATTTAAAATTAATATAAGCAACGAATTTTATAAAAAAAAGTAGTATTTTATATTAAGGTTTTGAAAAATCACACTTCAAAGTTTTTTTTTTACCTTTTTTTTTCGCAATTTTTGAGTTTAAAGTCAGTTTTTTCAAAGACTATGCACAGGTTTCACTTGATTTAAAGTATTGGCTTGAAAAAAAGATATAAAACTTAGTTGTAAGTATTACCGTTATTTTTTAATATTTGTTTAAAATTTTTAGCACTGTTTTTATAAAATTGCCCCTCCCGCCCAAACGGAGAGAGATAGACCCCCCCACCAATAGTAAAAAATGCTTGTAATGAACTGTTCTACAAAAAACTGTTATCAATTCTTGGCGACAAAGTTATCGTACTCTCCCTTTTTCTTTTATTATTTTCATTATTTAGACAGACATTCTTCGTCTGACATTGTTTTTATAATTTGTTTTCGTATATTTTTTTGAAATGTTTGTTTGATTAGTTTAATTATATATTTGCTAATAATAAGCACTGCTAATACTGTTGCATCCATTGTCAGGTCTGAGGCTTAGTGGATGCTTCCTGCAATCGTGTTCTCTTGTTTACCATTGTTGTTGATGATTATTTCTTTTTGCTTATAATGTGTTTTCCCCATTATTGTAATTGTTTCAAAGCTTGCTTTGATGTGTCTTTTCAAAAAGCTTGTGAAGTTGTTTCCTCTCTTTTCTCTTTTCTCGCTCTGACTTTCTCTGTTCCTTTTTTACACTTTGGAGTTGCTGTAGGAACTTATTCTTGGTCTTTCTGGATTGACCAGGGATGTTGGCCAATCTTTTCAGTTACAGAATTTCTGCTCGCTTTCTTACCTGCAAACCCCCTCTGGTTTTTGTCTTTTGCGGTGGTGAGCTTGGTTCTCAAATAGTAGTTCTCGCGGTCGGGCGTCTGTAATACTCTATTGTAAGCGGTTTTGGACCAATGTTTTTTATCCTCCACAACCATTGGTTTCTGCTTTAGAATATCGTTTGCCTTGTGGATGTATTTGGCTGCCAAAGCCAGTTGGTCTTCTCTCGACATCTGCTGTTTAGGCTCGGTTCTTCAATATCAGCTATTGAGCTGGCAATGTATCAATGTATCAATGTACCATGTACCAATATACTTAGATCGGATCTCCCACCAAATCAATTAGCATTCAATAAATGCCTCAGCTCAAACCTCTAGCTTACGCGCTCGAGCTTTTGGTTTAGAATCCAAACAAGTACTTAACTCTTCCTTTATCAAACTCGATAGCTCGCAAGCTTAAGATAAATAAAAAAGATCTAAGCTCTCTGGTGTCTCAACACGAAAAGCATTTTATTTTAAAATTCGATAGCTATTTATACATAATGATTTGTTTTCGAAAATCATTCCATACTTCGATTCTTGACCCCACTAACAATCGATATCTGCAGTTAGCATAATTTATACGACACGGGCTAAGGGTGAACTACCAGCTTTTCTAAGTGGCATAGTTCGCTCGGTATAATGCATATTGGACATATTTTGTCAGTCAAAGCCAATGACTGATCGTACACCATCAACCCATTAATATTTTATTATGCTTATATTATATTCTTTCCGTTCGTGCCATCAGAGTAATATGATATTTTTTGGTAATTATAATGCTTGTGTATATCTTTTAATTACCCTGACGTAGAAGGCAAGACAATGCTTTGCATTATATTTTGATTGAATGTATCTTGTGCTTAAGGCAATGCATGTTATGGAAAGTAAGTGTCAAGTATCGGAGCATGGCTTGATTAAAAACAATAAGTGAAACAATTATTTAAGTGGTCGCTAGTGTGACCCCTTCACAAGCTTTGGGGTCCGTACACCGGCTAATATACAGTCAACTGGAATATAACCTTGGCCAAAAGAACTATTTTCATGATACAAACAAATGCGAGAAAATTTATATTATGCTGTGGCTGCTGGGAGAGCTATTGATGCTACAATATATTTCCCATCATGACGACTTGACAATTGACAATTATATGCAACCTATGCAATTAAGAAGAACGAGAAGATGTATTCCATTTTCTGAGTATATGTGCTATCCTCCGAGAAACAAGAAGAAGTGTCTTCGGATCTGATTATTTGTCGGAAGAGCAAATGACTTCACTCCTCAGTGAAATGGATGTTAAATAAAATGCACGACTGGTTCGCAAGAACTTGCTCTTGTAGCAATTGTTAGCGGTTGTGGAATTAAATAACCAGAATTCAATTTAACAATACGTAATTTATTAAAAGTAAAAAAATATTTGGTAACTAATAATCTGATCAAAGATTCAAACAAGAATAATAATTAATTCGAACAAAAACAAATATAGATAGATTGATGCCTACTATGATTTAAAAACAAAGTTATGAATAATAACAAGTAATAAAATGTTAAAGTGATAATTTCAACACTCCTCCTCAATTTCACATTCTTCAAAGTCTTCATAGTTAGAATCCTGTATTAGTCCAAGTCCTAAGCAGAGTTTTTCAAATTGGGTTCTTGGAAGTGGTTTTGTGAGGATGTCAGCTATTTGTTCTTTTGTGCTTACATAATGGACATCAATCATTCGTTTCTCGTGTAGATCTCGAACAAAATTGTATTTGATGTCAACATGCTTTAACATTTTCCCATCTTGATAGTAGATGTATACACGACTGATTGTCTTCTAAGATTTTCGGGGGAGTTTCGCTGGTTACACCAAAATCAGCCAAAAGATTCTTTAGCCAAAGAACATCAGCTGCGGCTGTAGCCAAAGCGATATATTCAGCCTCCGTTGATGATAAGGCGACAGCTGTTTGCCTTTTAGTGGTCCAGGATACAGTATTGCCAAAAATTTTCATCAAAAATCCAGACGTAGATTTACGGTCTTTTTCACTTCCGAAGTCAGCGTCAACGTAACATGATAAGTGTGTATCTACTCCTTTTCTATAGCATAGAGCTGTGTTTGTTGTTGCTTTAATGCAGCGTAAGATTCGCTTTAATCCTTTCCAACGTGCTTCCGTTTGTTCATGTTGGTATCGGCTGAAGTAGTTAACAGCGAAATTCAAGTCCGGTCTAGTGGTGAGCATAGCGTACATCAAACAACCGATCAGTTCTCTGTACGGCCTTGATTTATCAAGGGGTTTATTATCATTTTCAGGAATAGGCGTTGTTTCCATGGGAGTTTTCGTTGGATTACAGTTCTGCATATTGAATCTTTTCAACATTCTTTCCAAATATGCTTTTTGATTCAATCGAAGTTCCCCGTTCATTCGATCTATGCTGATCCCGAGGAAAGATTTCAATTCACCCAAGTCCGTCATGTGAAATTTATTTCCCAATGAATATTTGATACCATCAATTTTACTCATTTCATTTCCTGCAAGAATAATATCATCAACATAGAGTAATAGATAAATACATACGTCTCGACGTTTGCAAATATAAAGACATTTGTCCACTTCTGATCGAGTAAATTCAAGTTCAGTAATAAATCTATCAAATGTTTTATTCCAAGCCCTTGGAGCTTGTTTCAGACCATATAGGGCTTTTTTAAGCTTGCAGATGGAGTTGTTTTTACTTTGCCAGTCCTCTGGCATCTTCATGTACACCTCCTCCTCAATTTCACCATGAAGGAAAGCATTTTTTACATCCATATGATACATTACCATGTTTCTTTGAACAACAATTGAAAGAAGAGTCCTCAGAGTCGTTAGTCTGGCCACAGGCGCATAGGTTTCTTTATAGTCATATCCTTTCCTTTGAGCACATCCTTTAATCACCAACCTGGCCTTGTATCTATCGATATGCCCGTTTTTATCACGTTTAATCTTGAATATCCACTTGTTGTTTAGAAGTCGTTTTCCTTAAGGGTGGTCAGTTAATGTCCAGGTGTTATTCTTCATTAGTGCGTCCATTTCTTCATGAACTGCCTGCATCCATTTGTCCTTGTCTTGTCGCAAAGTAATTTCCTCAATATTTTCCGGCACGTCTTCCACATACGCTTCTACATTTAATGCTAACACCGCATAATCTTCAAGATAACGAGGTTTAACAGTAATTCGTGAACTTCGTCTTGGCGATTCGGTCTTTTGAGATTTTTGAGGTGTCATGTATTGATCGTCTTCACTTTGCTCTTCTTCCTCATCATTTAGAATTTCCTTTGCTTCAATTTTATCTAATAAAATATTTTTGTTAAGGAAGTGCTCCTCCTCCTCCTCCAAATTAATCCATTGTTCACTGCTAAGGCCATCAAAAGCAAATTTCGTTTCATCGAAAACTACGTCTACACCAAACATAATTTGTTTTTCTTCGATACTCCAAAGCTTATAACCATTGGGACAATATCCAACGAAATAACACTTAAGTGACCTCGAGTCGAACTTACCTTGAATGATTTGTTTGGGTATTCTCAAATATGCGATACATCCAAAAACTTTTAGCTTTCCAACATTCGGTTTTTCACCATACCACATTAAAGCTGGAACTTTACCACTCAGTGCGGCTGTTGGGCTTCGATTAACTAGGTACACTGCGGTTTGAACAGCTTCGACCCAAAATAGTTTGCCCAGTTGACAATTTAGCAGCAAACATCTCGCCTTTTCTAAAATTGTGCGATTCATCCTCTCCGCTACACCGTTCTGTTCTGAAGTATACCTGATTGTGAATTCAAATTGTATTCCTTTACTCTCGAAGAATTCTTTAGTTTCTTTTGAGATATATTCTCTTCCATGGTCACATCGGAAGCGACTCAGTTTCAAATTAAAATGAGCCGTTGCCATAGCTTCAAAACACTTGAAATACTTTAGAACTTCAGATTTCGTTTCCAAAATGTAACTAGCTGTGAATTGCGTAAAGTCATCAATAAATGTTAGTATATACCTTTTTGAATCATGAGATGTTGGAGTGACAAGTCCGATGACATCGCTGTGTACTAACTGCAATGGACGTGTTGTTCGACTTCGTCGCTGGTTATGCGGTTTTCGGGTTTGCTTCCCCTCAACACACACTTGACATAATTTTTTCGGCGAATTTGAGAAGTCAATTTTCATCCCGATAGTTTGACATTCCATTTTCTTTATGTCCTCGTAGTTAAGATGTCCTAGTCTTTTGTGCCTTAGTTCATATTCTTCAGTTTTTGAACTTAAGTTTGCCATAGCTGGTTGACTGAATTTTAGCTCGTACAGCTGAAAACTATTTCTATTTGCTACTGTTACTGTTTCCTTACCTTTGCTTACGATTCCACAACCATTTTCAATGGTAACACGAAAACCATTAATTTCCAGTTTTCTAACAGAAAGTAAGTTATGTTCCAAATCAGGCACAGAAAGAACGTTTTTTACTGTTATAGTGTTAGATTTTCCATCAACATTACATACTAGTTGTATCTCACCGATTTTGCTTGCTTTCAGAAAGGCTCCAGACTTTGCATTTTTAATTTTTATTGGTACATCAAGTTTTCTCACGTTAGACAGGCAAACGTTGCTGTTGATAAGGTGCTCCGTGGCACCAGAATCAAGAAACCACTTGACACTATCTGTTTTGCTTCAAGTAATTGTGGAGAAACAAAAGTTTCATGAATAAGGTTTGCTTTCGGGTCCGGTTACTACATTTGCACTTCGTGTATTTTTGTTTTTCATGTCGTTTATTTTCTTTCGGCAATCGGCTTGTTTGTGTCCAACTTTTCCACACCAGTTACATTTGAAGGGAAATCTGTTAGGCAATCTATTTGATGCTTTCTGTCCTGTTTGTGAAGCGAATGCTGTTGTAGATGGTAGCTCACCAGTAGCGTTGCTTCTACTCTTTGAATCAGTTCTTTTGATTTCTTCGTCCTGAAGTCGGTTCTTAACAAATCCAAGACTTAATTTATCGTTTGTCAAAGTTTCAATTGGTGTGACAAGACTGTCGTACTCCGGCAGCATAGTAAGTAACAAATTGCAAACAATGTCCAACTCTTCTAATTTAGCGCCAGTTGAACGAAGGTCCCGAAAAATTCTGTCGAATTTCAAAAAATAATTTGCGAGTGTGTCGTTTCTTGCGTCGAACTTCATGCACAGAAGTGACTTTCGTATAAGCAGCTGACTCGCAATTCCTTTTCTCTCGAACGTTTGACACAGCGTCGACCATAGTTCGAATGCAGTCTTTTTATCCTTTGCATATTCGAGATGACTGTCTGCAATCCGTTGTATGATCTGAGACTTACATTTTTTATCGCGTTGTCCGCGGATGATTTTCAATTTTTCTTTCTCCTGTACTGCAGTTGCCACGCCCGTTGTATGAATTTTTACCATTTCAGTATGTGCTTCTTCGATTTATGGAATAAAATCCATTTCATTTAGAAGGGTTTCCATCCTAAACTTCCAATTGCTGAAATTTGTTCAATCGAAGAGAGGAATTCTATTATTTTCTGGATGATCAACCATTTTTTATTTTCTGCTAAATTTTTCTTGATTACGTAAAAATATATATTTAGTTATTTAAAATTCGTTGTCCTGGGCCCATAACCTGTTAACGGTTGTTTAATTAAATAACCAGAATTCAATTTAACAATACGTAATTTATTAAAAGTAAAAATATTTGGTAACTAATAATCTGATCAAAGATTCAAACAAGAATAATAATTAATTCGAACAAAAACAAATATAGATAGATTGATGCCTACTATGATTTAAAAACAAAGTTATGAATAATAACAAGTAATGAAATGTTAAAGTGATTATTTCCAAGTTATTACAGCAATCCAAGGGATTGAAAAAAAAATTAATTAAAAAATTATGTTCAAAAAGAAGAAAAATATCAGAAAATGTGACACAAAGTTGTATGGTAGCTATTATAACACCTTTATTTAGCAAAAAACTTTAAATGCCATTTTGCGTCAAATAATCAAATTAACTTCCATACTAAATTTAAACGAAATCGGTTAAGCCGTTATATAATTTGCAAAAACCGTTAACACCCAATCTCCGTTATCTGCATTTTTAGCCATTTTTAGCAGTTATATTTTTTACTTATTTATTTATTTATTCAATATCGAAAATGCTTGACAACAGTAAGATTTAAAATCTTATAAGATAGCTGTAAGCTTATTATACAAAAACAATGGCTGAGCAAAGAAGAAAAAAAAATACTGAAAAATAAGATCTAAGCACTCTTTTTATGTTTGTTGCGTTCAGATTTTGTTTTATATTACGAGGTAAGGTGTTCCAAAGATTGTGTTACCCATAATGTACGGAGTACTCCATATACCTTACCAACTAGTCCAGTGATATGATCATCCCAAGTCAAAAAACGATTAAAAGTCACACCAAGATTCTTCGCTGTAACCACATATTCCATTGGAGCATTGCTCAAAACAATCGGTGGAAAATAAGAAAGGTCTAGAGATTTTCTATAAATGACAACACATTTGGACTTTTTTGGGTTCAAAATTAGTCCGTTTGACATAGACCAGTTTGTAACTCTCTTAAGGTCTTCATTGACGCAGAACGCTCCATGTTCGATTAAGCCAAGCGGAGAGCTGAAATACAGCTGAACGTCATCAGCATACAAATGAGAGCTACAATTTACTAAAGAAGATGGAAGTTCATTTACATAAGCAGAGAACAAAAGAGGACCCAGTATAGAACCTTGTGGTACACCAGTAACATTCGGTAAAAAATTTGAGAGGGAGTCACCAACTAAAAAAAATTAAGCATAAGCTTTCTACATAGATTAACATGATTAACAGAATCGAAGGCTTTCGAAAAATCCAACAAAACTAGAAACGTAACTTCGTCTTTATCCAATGCTTTTCTGATGTCATCGGTAACATTTAAAAGTGCGGTAACACAACTGTGTTACTTCCGAAAGCCAGATTGATAAGGGCTGAGCAGAGAGTTAGTAGATAGAAAACTATTTATTTGCTTCTGAAGGATCCTTTCAAAGACTTTTGATAAAAATGGCAATACAGAAATAGGTCTAAATTCATCTCTTTTAGCGTTTTTTGGTAGTGGAATGATTTTAGCAACTTTCCATAACTCTGGGTATAGCACGGACGTCAAAATAGTATTGAAGGCATAAGTGATATATGGCAAAATTATACACAGAAAAGAAGGATGTATATCATCGAGCCCAACAGCTTTTGACTTAATGGAAAGAACACTTTCGACTACTTCGGCACTATCTACTGCGGAAAAATAAAAACCAAGCTCATTGCGATCGCGTTGGTCAGTAAAACTAATTGAGGGGCAGGGCAGGGGGACTTGTGACGGTAGAGAAGAAATGAATTGTTCGTTAAGTTTGTTGCCATCAATATCCTCTACTACTCCTAATTTTGATTTACCAATACCGATTTTGCGTAAGTTTTTCCAGAGCTGGCGACCGTTTGAGCTTGTGCTTAACTCTTTAGAAAAATGTTGGTATTTGGCCTCGCGTATTTTAGTAACTACTCGGTTACGCAGTGAACAAAACACACGACGCAGCTCAGTTAGTCGATACTTTTTCCAATTCGCGTAGGCGTCATCTCGCTGTTTCATCAAAGCTCTAATGGCACAAGAAAACCATGGATTATTGTTTTGCTGAAGAGTTTTTGTTTTTAAGGGGACATGGGTATTGAACAGTTCAGAGATATGATGTGTTAAAAATTCAATCTGCTCATTTGAAGAAGTCATGTAATATATAGAATCCCAATTTGTTTCTCGCGTTTGAGTTTCAAGTTCTTGCACATTAATATTACGGAAATCTCGATAATTGATTTTCTCCTCTGAGTAAACAAGGCTAAAATTGAGTGTTAAAAAAAGTAAATCATGCTTTGAAAAAGCAGGAGCCGAAAGTTGATCATACAACGCAACATCATTCTTGTCACTCACAAACATAAGATCCAATAACGAGGAATCCCTTCCAAAAAAGTGTGTTGGGGTACTGGTGTTAACTGGGACTAAATCGAAAGCTAACATGTGATTTGCGAAAGCATTAGGACTCAAGAGATTGCAGTTGAAGTCACCACAAAGCATAATATTAGGAGAGGTCAAAGAGATTTCTTCCAAAATCGCATACAGCGGTGAGAAATCAATATATCTATTTGGCCTGTAGATGGCACCCATAAGTAAATTTCCCTGACTACCTATGATTTCAACGAATAAAAATTCGATGGCACTTTCCCCATTAGCTGTAAGTTTAAGTTTGCATTTAATTTTGTTCCTTACATAAATCGCAACACCGCCCCCAATACGATCAACACGGTTAAATCGAAAAACGCGATAACCCTGTAAGCCACAGGTCTCATATATAACTCATCCTTTAACCAGGTTTCTGTTACACATATAACATCCACGTCAGAACCATTAAAAATATCACGAAACTCGTCAATTTTAGGAAGTAAGCTTTGTGCGTTAATGTGACAAACCCGAAGCCCACATTTTTGCCGGCTAAGGGTTCTCACCATCAAACGTAATTCCCTATTGTTGGACATAAAAAAAAAAAGTGCTTATTAGGAAAAAGAAGAGAAATAAAAACAAAGAAAAGTGTAGAAGTTAGGAATTTAAATAGTGAAATAGAGAAAAAATCAATAATTTGAATTAAAATATGAAGAAACTTATAGAATAAGAGATATAAAGTAATAAAAAGTAATAAAATAATAATTATGTTTAAAAATGATAGTTAATAATAATAATTTCATTAGTTTGATGTTATTCTGGCAACGTCTTCAAGTCCCTCGATGCAATCAATGGGTATAGCAGTGTCATTCGGTTCACGTTTAACATAAACAACTCCCCTCGTAGAGAAAACAGATGAAAGCTTCTTACATCGTCTCAATTCAAGTGCATGCTGCATTATTGCTTTATTACGTTGTGTCAAGCTCTCGCGTATATAGATGGAAGAAGATGACGCGGAGGGATTATCGGTGGTAAAGTGAATGTCAGCAAGACAGATTTGTTTATTGTTTATTTTTCTAT
Source organism: Baccha elongata (assembly GCA_951217065.1). Taxonomy (NCBI): domain Eukaryota; kingdom Metazoa; phylum Arthropoda; class Insecta; order Diptera; family Syrphidae; genus Baccha; species Baccha elongata. The sequence goes on from CATNUY010000313.1 coordinate 381,208, forward strand.
GCTTAGCAATAGAGGTTAAAACATAGTTTTTATCGAACGGTGAATTAAATTTTATTTTGATCGCAGAGTTTAAAGAGTTTTTCTTCGGTCGAGTGCGGTATATGTTATTTAAAGTCGGAGGTTAATTGTTGATTGTATCGCAAATTAAATTAAAAAGCGATTTAAGATTTTCGTTTGATATAAACGGAATACCGAAAATAAACGCATCGCAGGCAATAGTTTGGTTTTCGTAAGTGTTCAAAGTTTGTTTGAGTTTAATAATATCATCAACGACGTGATCACAATTATTGCTTACATTAGTTATTTCATCGGAATGGTACTTTAATGAAAGTTTAGTGTTTGTGCATTCGGTGGTGACATTTGCAAGTGACGTTTTGAAATGATTTAGTTCATTATTTAGTGAGCAGATATTTGATTGTACATCAACATTGCATGCTTCCAATTGTTCGACACGTTTGTTTATGTCATTTAAACTGTTTTTAATGTCTTTAATTTCGCGTCCTAGCTCCTCGGTTATACTTTTTTCAGTGTCTTCAAGTTTTTTTGACAATAATGTTATGATAAACTCACTTTGTTGACGTAATTTATCGTCCATCCAGGAATGTTCGTCGCGCTTCCCGGTTTTTGACAATCCCAGTGCAGATGGTTTGTTAGCGGGTGAGTCGGTCGAGGTAGAGCTTTTGGTGCGGGAGGACGAGCGAGATGTTGGCATAGTTAGAGATGATTGGGTGTGTGTTAGTGTTTAGTGTTTACAGTAGTCTAATTATAACGCTCAAAAAGTTTAATAAAAATCTTTAGAGCCGTTTTTGAGAAAATTTTGAAAAACTAAAACCGTTAAATGGAAGGTATAGCTGGGCTAAACAAAATTTCAATTTCTCCTCTAGCGAACAACCAAAAAGTGCTATATACGAAGTTTGAAGAAAATCCGTTTAGGTAGGCTGTAGGTCGGTGCACAGACAACCGCACACACGCTCATACGCACATCCGCACAGACAGACCGACGGACGGCATGACGAAACCTACTTTTTGGGCTTCTCTAGTATCGTTTTTTTTCACACGAAACCAATACTTGTCTTATTGAGCTAGTAAATATTGTTCACATATTGCAAAATATACTTAAACTTCCGAAGTAATATAATTAATGAAAACTTTTTAGAATTCAATTCAATTCAATTCAATTCAATTTCAGTTTTATTGGTAAGTACAGTAAGACTGAGTCTTTTATTGTACAATAGACATTGGTACTAAAAAATATGTAAATAATATGTAATAATATTCTAAATTAAGATACAAACTATACATTTTAAGATACAATAGAAAATAGAAATATACATTTAAGTTTAATTTTTGATTAATTAGATAAAGTTTTATTAATAAGCACACAGGTTATCATTTGCCTGAAATAGGTAATGGGTATACTTTATTTAAAATTATTCTTCATTAATTCCGTGTGCGAACAGCGTTCAAATTTAATAGATTGGCTAAATTATGACACAAGTGTGGTGACTATAAACTTCAAAACATTTTAGCCAGTGGATAATTTTCTATGCTTATGAAGGAGTGAGAGAGACAGTCGGAGTATTGTGTTTGTTTTTATTTGCATTTATTTTTGTTCGTTCTTACATTTATATCAAATTTTTCGTTTGTTTTTTTTTTTGTGAATTGTGTTTTATATTTAAATCTGATATTAACGATCAATTAACCGATTACACATTTTTCACATTCCTTTTTATTGTGAAATAAATTGGTTGTTTTTATTTTATAAGTTCAGCTGACAAACCAGTGTATTGTGTTTGTTTTAATTGTTGGATTCTTTTCATTTGCATTTATTTTTGTTTGTTTTTATATTAAAAATATTAATCATTAATGTCGAATTTTCCGTTTGTGTTTTTGTAAATTCCGTTTAATTTTACTTCGTTACGTACGAAGATTTACTAAAATTAACCGGTATACTTTTTTGTATTCATGTGTTACAAATTTTTTTTTTAAAGTTCAGCTGCCAAACCAGTGTTCTGTACCGCGCTAAAACTTCTATAATTTTAATTTTATTACAAAGTACTTCTATTTTTTTTTCTTTAACAAAATAAAATAAATCTATATACATAAATAAAAATGGAGTGTCTGTTTGTAATGTCAAAATAACAGTATTTTACTTCACGTATATGAGAGCTTATAACAAAACAGACATTTATAAAATGTTTGTCTGTCTGTTTGTCCTGGCTAACCTCGAGAACGGCTGAACCGATTTTGACGAGACTTTCACTGATAATTATGTCGATTTTGTTGCATTTTCGTACATATAAACCGATCAGAATCTACAGGACCGATTTTGAAGGGACCTTCAGTCCCAGATGGCTGATAATATAGGAAGTAACTTATGATGCAAATTATCCCCTAGTTGGCGGTATCGTAAAATTTTATTTCTAAACTGACTAACGCGATGACGGGAAACGGATGTACCGATTTTGAAGGGGCTTTAGCTGGTGGATAGCTGATGTTATACGAAATGACTAAGACTATTTCAAATAACCGAATAGATGGGGCTGGGGTAGCTTTTGCGAAAACTCTTGTATTATGAGTTTGAAAGCTTTTGGCAAAATGTTGAACCAATAGGTTTATAATTACTCTTTCAAAACCAATGTTTTATCCCTTATTATTTCTGCGGCAGCATGGCGCCGGGTAACAGCTAGTAAACACATAGTAAAAAAATGCTTCGTTTTTAGTTTTTTGTTTTATATCAGAACAAAAAAAAGGTCATAAGGTTTATGTTATGGATAATGTAGGTACGAAGACGTTGAAAATAATAAATGGGAACATATTTTCTAAACCACTGAACTGATCTGGATGATTAATACCATTCCAGACACATATTTAGACCGAGCTTTTTCTACATAGTCAGTTTCTTTTGTGGTTCAAAATCAAAAACAATTCATAGGATTTACAAAATGAAGGTATACGTTGAAAATGCTAAATGGGGCCATATCTTCTAAACTACTGAACCGAATCGGATACTTGCTACCATTCCAGAATCAGCTAAGAACTTTCCTATTAGCTGCGTTCTTTTTTTTTTGTTTTTTTCCAAAACGAATTTTTACATCTCTCCGTACCAAGAAATAGAAGGGGAAATTTCCAATTCTTGTAGGGAAATTTAAAAAATATAATAGGGTTAAAAATCCTATTTAATCCAGTTCGCACACCAAAAAGCTAATCATTAATTCACCTCAAATCAAACGTCAAAAATTAGGCAAAGGATAAGGCTGTTCGCACACGGCCTTAGAAACATATATTTTTCCAATATTACTCTTCCCTGTTTTTGATTTTACATATTTGTTTTAATGCACGTCCGAAAAGTGTTTAAATACATCTCGTTTAAGTTTGCGATATCTCTTACTTGCTTTAATTTAGCCGGCAAGGAATTCCAAAGGCGAATCCCATGTACAAAAAATAATCGCGAGCTGTTTAAATAATTATACGTACAGTATCGGACAAAACAGTTGCAACTAGAAGTAAAAAAAACATTTTCTTCAAATCAATGAAAATTTTATTCAAAATAATAACAATCTATATATGGTATAAAAGCTCTGTAATTTAAATAAATAAAAAAGCATTATTTTCAAAGTCATTATTAACTTAAGGGTATTTACGTTAAATTATATAAAGAAACTTCAAATTTGCACTCGTCAAAACAATTGCAACTTGAAATAACAATACAAAAAATCCAAAAAATAATCAATATTTAGTGGCAAACCCATTGTTTTCGATAACTGCCTTGCACCTTCTTGGCATTGACTCAATTAAATTTTGGATAAAATTTAATGGAATTTCATTCCAAGACGTCTCTATCCTTTTAAAGAAATCGTCCGCACTTCTAACATTTTCCCGATTTATTCTGCATTTGACGATCTCCCAAAGATTTTCTATGGGGTTCAAATCTGGTGACTGCGGTGGCCATTTCATAACGGTGACTTTGTGATCATTGAACCATGTTTTGACTAGCCTCGACGTGTGTTTGGGGTCGTTGTCCTGCTGGAAGACCCAACGCAATGGCATTTCCCATTCTCCGTAGGGCAACATAACATCCTCTAAGATTTTTTTGTAAATGTGTTGGTCCATTATACCATTTATGCGATGCAATGGCCCCAAACCTGCAGCAGAAAAACAACCCCACACCATTACATTCCCTCCGCCATGCTTAACAGTTTTTAAGCAAAAACGTGGCTGAAGTCGCTTGCCAAGTGGTCTCCGAACGTAAAATATTCCATCACAACCAATGATATTGAATTTCGATTCGTCACTAAAAAGTACTCCACTCCATTTTTGTTTGTCCCAAGAAAGATGATCCTTCGCAAACTGTACTCGCTTTTTCTGATTTCGAATAGAAATTAAAGGCTTTTTAGCAGGCCGATAGGCGCACAAATCAGCGAAGGCCAGTCGACGAGATACCGTTCTAGCACTTATTCCTAGTTGGAACTCTTGAACTAATTTCGGAGCAGATATGAAGGGATTTTTTTAACTTTTCTTACCAACATGGCGTCCGTTCGAGAGCTTGTTTTTCGTGGTCGACCGCCGCGATGCAGAACAGCTACTTGTTTTGTTTTGCGATATCGACTTATAATTCGCGAAACCGACGATTTATTTATTTTATATTTTTCTGAAATGTTTTTTGTGAAACTCCCGAAATAAAGTCATCTACAATACGCTGTCTTAGCGCATCACCAAATTTGGTTGGTGCCATTATTAACAATTTTTTCTTAAAACTGATATCACCGGAGATCTGCTCACTGTAAAAAATTATATGCATCTGAAGATTCAGGTAACAACCTTCAAACAAATGCCCAATGATATAAATTGGAAAACAACAGCGATGTAACGGTTAATATCCTGTTAAACTTTGATGTCATAAAAGTTGCAATTGTTTTGTCGCGCGTTAATTTGAAATTACTTGATACAATTCAACTTATATTACTAAGAGTAAATAATAGTTTTGAAAATAATATATTTTCATTTACTTAACATACATAGCTTTACTTCATCAATAAAGGTTGTTATGTTTTGAATAAAATCTATATTTACTTAAAGAAAATGCTTTGTTTCACCTTAAGTTGCAAATGTTTTGTCCGATACGGTAGGTAACATAATGTTTCCTGTCCTAGAAGACTGACAGAAGTTGATTTTCTCATAAAGATATTGGGGTGTTTTCATATTGATGACTTTGTGCAAAAAAAAACACAGATGCGATAATGCGTGTATTGGAGGAGGGTACAATTTAGAATTTTGCTATATTGTAAGGAGATATGTGATCATATCTTCGCAATCCATATACATATCTTGTCATGTCGTTGAACGCAACACGGAGCTTGTTTTCAGAAAGGGAATCAAGTTTAGGGTAGACTATTTCGGAATAAGATATTATTGGAACGAGTAGCGTTTTGACTAAGCGAAGTCTATTTTCAATCGGCGTAAAATCACTCGACATCCATAGTTTTCTAAGTATCCATAGATGCGTCCCACAACAGAATTTATATGTGCCCTGCAAGAAAGGTCACTAGTTAATTTGAATCCAAGGTTGGAAACAGATTTTACGTACGGAACAGCACAGTTGTTCAAGGATATAGTGGGTATACATTCAACATTGTATTCTTTCTTAGATATAAACATAGCTTTGGTTTTTTCAGGATTCATCGGGCCATTTTGTAAAGTCCACTCATAAATTGTCTGAAGATCCTCGTTCATACGAAAAATTAGGTCATCAATCAGGATAATTCTTCGCGAAATATAAATTTGTATATCATCCGCATAGAGATGAACGGATACTTTCTTACAAGCAAAAGGAATGTCGTTGATGAACGCCCAAAAAAGAATCGGGCTCAAAATCGAACCCTGACTTACACACATTCTAAGTTAACAAAGCTCAGATAACTTATCCTGCTACACCACACGCTGAATTCTATTAGACAAATAACTTTTGATGAGACAAAGAGCAATATCAGAAAATCCAAAATAGCACTTTAATTTTTGGCACAGATCTTCATGGTTGACCTTATCAAAGGACTTGGAAAAGTCTAGCAAACATAAGGCTGTCAAATTATTTTGATCGAATTGCTGTCTTATATCCTCAAAAATCTTAACCATAGCAGTGGAACAAGAATAGTTGGCTCTGAATCCAGATTGTTGTGGAGGCAAAAGATTCTTAGAGGAAAAATAATCAATTATTTGCGTTGCAAGAATCTTCTCCAGAACCTTTGAAAGGCAAGGCAAGATACTTATCGGTCGATAGTCAGAAGCTTCTGTAGGTACAGATTTTTTTTGGAACTGGAGTTATCCTAGCTGACTTCCATAGTGTTATAAATGTGGAAGACGTGATGCAGTGATTAAATATATGCATAAGAGGACTGGCTATAAAAAGAATGATGAGTTTAATTAACCTCAGAGGAATACCATCATCACCAACGGCTTTAGGTTTAAAAGTTCTTAAGATGCTTATAATGTAAACTTCTGGGACAACACCAAAATCAAAAGGGCAAGTTGTGCATAAGTCAACTCAGCTATTGGATTAAAACTGGTAGAGATTTAGGTATTTATGGTAAACTGAGCATTTAAAACATTTGGATTCAGCTCACATTTACAAATCTGATTCTTTCCAACCCCGATTTCTCGAAGATTTTCCCAAAGTTGTTTTGGAGGAAGGTTAAAGTTTAGCTTTGAAGCGAAAAAATTCGGTTTGGCCAGACGAGTTATTGAAGTTGCTTCGTTGCGCACCATAAAATAGGCCCTCAAGTTTTCAGGACTAGGGTTCTTTCTCCATTTTATATAAAATTTTCTGCGATTTTTTATTGCAAGTTTGACATCATTGTTATACCATGGACATTTTTTATTTTGTATTGCAACTGTTTTTATAGGGACATGTTTATCAAATAATTTTTTCACATAGTCGAGTAAAAAATTGAGTTTATTACACAAATTACATCAACATTTACACCATTGAAAATATCTTTAATGTCATCTACATAGTTTGGAATCATTGAGACTTCTGGCATTGAAATGACTTTGAAACCATTACAGGCTTTAGAAAGGTAATTTATTACTAGGTTTGCAGTCTTGAAGCTAGCATTGCCATAAATAACCTTTTCAAGTAACGTCATAAAGTTATTGTTTAAAACAAAGCAGTAAGAGAGAATGCAAATCAATCTACTATACTGAATTCAAAATTATGTTAACAGGGAAGAAAAAAGAAGGAAAACAAAAGCTAAGATTAGATTGAAAAAAGAAAGAGTAAAGAATGATTATTAATATGTTAAATATAAAAAAGAAAAATTAAATGTTTGAATAATTGAGATGTTAAAAATTGAAATAAAGAATAAAAAAATAAATAAATAAATAAATTATATTACATTAATGATCCGCTCCTGGTGACATTGAAAGTCGTGTTGCAGTTGGGTTGAATGTTGTGGTTATAGTTGTGATTGTTGGTGTGGTTGCACTTGCAGTTGGGTTATATGAGACATCATACCAGAATGAATTTTTATCTCCACGTCATCATTACTCTTTTTTACAAAGGCGAAACAATTTCTCGATCTAACTGAAAATAAAATTCCCTCCTTTCTTAATTGAAGTGCATGTCGCATCAGTGAGCTGTAAAGTGGTGTTAAACTTTCATTGATGTAAAGGTGACGGTTGTAGGTGTTTGAGTTGGATGTGTTTGGTGGTTCATTATTATTGAAAAGCTGAGCGACAGTTAAACCTTTGTTTGCGACGAAAGCAGATATAAGCGCTTTCTTTTCTGACGGCAATGACAGCTTAATAAGCAACGGACTTTCATTAGAACTGAGTGCAAGCGAAAGGCATCAAAGTGAGTTATATAACTTGAACAATAATGTGTTGGACTTTAATTTAAATAAAAGTAATTCAAAAACTATCATCAGAACCAGTGCTCCCCGATCCTAAATGTTTCTGTGTAATTTTGTTTCGTTTTGTCTTTATATGTTTCCATGTTTTTATGTGCATGTGTTTTTGTTTTTGGTGCATTGTGCTTACTAACAACTAACACCTGCACTAAGTGATAAGCCAGTGCGACACATTATAGTCGTGTTTTGTTGGCAATTTAAAGTTAGTCAGCACTGGAATTAACTAATAAAACGCTATATTCACTTTTATCTCCACTTTTTTATTTTATTTAAAAGTTGGTTATCTTGACTATATGCCAAGTTGAAGTTTAAATTGATCTTACGGATGTGTCTGCAAAGTATGGCTATTTGTATCCTTCGAGGTTGTCAACTTGTCCCCCACCTTGCACCCTAAGCAAATAAAAACCGAATCAATTATCATTATTTAGCCTTAATATTTCCAAATTTGCTTCCAAATAGTATGATTTTAACTACAAAATCTGCTTTAACCTATTTTGATTAGTTTTTAAGTAAAACATTTAAAATCATCAAAACTTTTTTTCAACTTTCGTAGGTTGAAAGGTTCTTAGTTTTTCCGCAAAACGTGAACCCACAGGTGAACACAACGAACACACCCATTAATAATTATTTTATATGGAGTCTACGTCCTAGACTGTCAATAGTGTCAACCAGCTTACACTATGGTTCAAGCTGTTTTTCTTTAAAGATAAACTACTCTTTACTCTAGTTAAACTAAAGAAGGTCATTAATCTGCAAGTGCTAAATTAAAAAGTGTGTTGACCAACGTGTGTTGCTTTAATACTTGCAGCACTATGGTTGATAAAAACTCCCTGAAGAAAACGTTTTATCAAGCTATCCGGGACGAAACAGATTCTTATGAAATGTGCAATATATCTTTAAGCTGCCAACCTTTAAGCTATAAATCTTTGACATCAACCAATTTCGCGCCATAACTTTCCAGGCATTGACGTTGTTACGGTAAAATTTACCGCAACAAAAGCCGGTCTTCGACCTTTAATTATTTAATCTTTTCTTTTCGTTGCGGCTGCAAGATTCTGGTTAAGTAAAGGGCAGCCATGGTACCATCAACCATAGGTGTACTCAGCCAGCGTTTTGCAAAAGTGACAATTTATTACAGGCGATATATATAATTGGAAGCAACGAGAGTGAAAGGCGTGCCAGCGGATGAGCTGTAGAAATTCACTTACAATTCTTGGATAAAAGTGAATGCCTATACTTAAGGCTAACGAGTGTGACGTTTTTGTCAAGATAGATATCTTGACGGCCATGAGCCCTTCCTAAAAATATTATTATTATATTAATGTTTTGGAAGAATGGAACGTTAACGTTTTTTTACTGTAATTTTAACTTGTGGCTTAAAAGGTCTATCGGGATTATTAGAGTAGAGTTGGAGTTTTTAAAATTATGCCTTCTTCACTCTTCTCAAGAAATTGTTTGATGAAAAAGACTGTTTCGCGTTTCGAATCACGAGTAGATAATTAATTAACTGGGAGAATGCCCAGCAGAAATCTTTTTCTTGAGTTTTGTTCTTCTTAATTTTTCTCGAAAAAATTGTTAATTGGGTGTAATGTCCGAACTCGGCCTTGCAGAATTCGTCAAGTTTTGGGACAACTCCAACAACTTGGTGAATTCCGTGAATGTGAAGCTAGAGTAAAATTTCGTTAGGAATTCAACAACGGTGGGGCTGGAAATTAAGAGTAGCTTCCACGCTACCGCTATACCCGTGACCGAATTCCACGGAAAAGATTGGATGGTTGTATGTATGTGTGAGTGAATGAGAAGGCCGAGGGAGGACAAATATATTGAGATTGGTGAAAAAGATCACTTCTGGTTGAGCTAGATGAACAAGAGGTTGATCAAAACAAAAAAAAAGAGTCGAGAAAATTAAAAAGTAAACAAAAATTCGAGAAGGAGATTTGGTAGAAAAATAGAAATTTTTTGAAGATAAAGAAGAGAGTCGAGACGTGAAAATTAAAGTTGAAGATTGAAGGAGAGTGAAGGAGAAAGGAAAAGATAAAAGATAAGTAGAGTGTAGAGTGTTGTGGTTTAGCTCAAGTGTATGGCCATTTTGGTTTTAATTTATTTATTTATTTATTCATTCATCAAACAGAGTATAAAATCTCTTATAGACTACTAGAAAAATCCTAACAATCATCAGATACTTAAGTTAAACCACCAATGTTTAAAAAAGATAACAATTTTTTCTTAAAACAATCTCTACTTAAGAACATATTAAATTCAAGAAAGCTACACACGGAGTTTGCCTGTTTTAAACAGCGTGTTAATGGCTCATTATTTCCATAATTAACCCTGTGGAAAGGGACAAAGAAAAGACACCAAGAGCGAAAATTTCGCACAGGTACATAAAAAGTGATCATTGAAAGCAAAGAAGGACAGTTGATTTTATAATTAATAATATCTCTGACAAACATTATTTCAAAATATGACCTCCGAACCTCCAGATATTGGATCCCTAATAACAAACATCTCGATTTATAAGAGGGCATATCGATGTTCCAACGTAAAGTCCTTATAGCTATTCTTGTGAATCGTTTCTGGACCCTTTCAATTCTTAACGAATGAACCCTATAAAACGGATTCCACACGATACAACAATATTCTAAAATTGACCTCACATAGCTGAAATAGAGCGATCTCAGTGTGAAAGGATCAGTAAAGTCCTTTGAATTTCTAAAAATAAAACCAAGCATAGAGCTGGCTTTAGCTACGATGTAATCAAGGTGACTAGTGAAAGTTAACTTTGTGTCAAAAATTACCCCAAGATCTTTTTTTTCGGTTACTCTTGTTAATAGGGTACCATTAATTTCGTAATCGAATGTAATCGGGCTTGTTTTTCGGCTAAATGAAGAATTTTGACATTTCGAAACATTGAGATGAAGATCATTTTTGTTACACCAAACTAATAAGTTAGATAAATCTTTTTGAAGATTAACGCAGTCTGAAACTGATTTAATGGTTAGATAAAGTTTGAGATCGTCCGCATACATTAAACACATACAATTATTGAAATATTTAGGAATATCGTTGATAAAGATCAAAAACAGGAGGGGTCCTAAATGACTTCCTTGGGGGACACCAGAAGTAACAGCCACAGGATTCGATTGAATGTTATTAATGCGAACATACTGAGTTCTACCAGTGAGATACGAACCAAACCATTTTAATAAATTTGAGTGAAAACCTAAGTTTTCAAGTTTGGCTAGCAGAATTGCGTGATTTACTCTATCAAACGCTTTAGAGAAATCAGTGTAGACTACGTCACACTGGAAACCTTTCTCGAGAGAATCTATAACATAGTTACTAAAAAGTGTAAGATTTGTTGATGTAGATCTGCCAGTAATAAAGCCATGTTGCAGAGGTGAAATAATTTCCTTTAAAAGAAAAACTAATTTGTTATAAACTATTTTTTCAAAAAGTTTGGGAATTGTTGATATTTTGCAAATAGGACGGTAATTAGTTGCCTCACTTTTTGACCCTGATTTAAAAACCGGAGTCAAGAAAGAATTTTTCCAATTCTCCAAGAAAACACCTTCCCGAAGAGAGCGGTTAAAAATAAATTTAAGGGGAACTGCTAAAGTGCCCGCACACCTCTTTAACACAATGGGGACAATGCCGTCAAAACCTGGCTGCTTATCTTCATTCAATTTATTCAATTCAATTTCGACTTCGGTTAAGCTTACCTGCAGGTCACCAATGTTAATAAGCTCAGGGGAAACTTCAACGTTAGATGTACTGCTTAAACATGATGGATTATACACTGAGCGAAAAAAACAAGCAAAGAGATTACAAATCTTTAAGGGATCGCTTGATGTTTCACCTAAATAATTAATGGAATTAGGAATACCTGTTGACCGTTTTTTATCGTTTATAAACTTCCAGAAACATTTACTATTTTTTTTAACTTTGATTCCATACTAAGAATATATTGCTTATAAAGGAATTTGTTTAAAAAATCAAACTCCTTTTGCAACCGACATTATTTTTCATAGAGAATCACATCGTTATTGGAGGCTCGGAACAACTTAAAAGCTTTGTTTTTCTTGTTGTTAATATTTATAAGTTTTTTATTGAACCAATTAGGTTTAGATGAAGATTTAGGTAAAAACTTTGGTGTAAATAAATCAACTGCCTCTTTTAAAGAACTGGCAAAGGTGCAAAATGCACTATCTAAACTAATGCTGCTCAAAACAGACTCCCACTGAGTTAAATTCATAAAATTAGACAATGCAGTGAAATTACATTTTTCAAAATTATAAGTACAATCATTTTCAGTATTTTGTTTTATGTATCTATAAAATTTAATGCTTAGGCAAAGAACTAAATGATTATCAGAGTTAGGAAGGGGAGGCGGAGTGGGGCTGTTAATACTCACACTGAATTCATTATCAACAAATACTAAGTCAAGAACTCGATTCAAACTATTAAAAAAACAATTTATTTGATTAAGTCCAAATTCAGCTAAAGTATCAACAACTACGCTTTCGCACTCTTTATTTGCATTAAAAGGAATTAAGCAATTTTCTTCTGGGTCGTGTACCCAATTAATAAAAGGCAGATTAAAATCACCCAAAATTATAACGTTTTCATTATCTCTAAGGCTGTTGAGAATTACAGAACAATTATCTATGTGTATTTTATACAATTCAAAAGAACTATTTGGTGGGATATAAGATAGGATAATAAATATATTATGAAAATTATCAGCGCTTACGCGTACAATCAGCTGGTCCACGTTGAATTGAGAACTTAATTCTGGTGACGAAGAAGGCAAAACAAGTTGCGAACACACAAATGATGAGCTTACAGCTAGCAGCACACCTCCACCTCTGCTCAGACCAGTTGTGTGACGACATTGATCTTTACGAAAAACATTGAACATTTGGTTATCGAACATTTCGGCATTGTAATGATTTTCAGTGAGCCAAGTCTCAGTGAGTGCAATGATGTCGTATTGTTGTGATGAGGAGAAAAGAAGAATAGATTCCATTTTTGTTCTTAATCCACCGACATTGTGGTAGAACAAAAAGAATTGAGAGACGTTTGATGGAGCAAGTTGCACGAGTGGTAATGGTAACTTATTGTTATTATTATTGATTATGTAACCATCAGCTGTTTTGTGCTCTCTTCGTTTTTTGGGAATGAAACGAATAATTTTACTTTGACAAATTCAGGCCAAGCAGCAGGGTCCATGACGATGTTCAGTTTGTCTACAGGTACACTGAGTTTAAAATTAACAAATGATAAGTCAGTTACCACGGCATCTTTTTTTGTTAGTTTGAAGCATTGGAAAGTGTCCGGAGAGAGATTAATTTTATTGGATAAATATGTAATTATGGATTCAGGAGTTGTGTTATTATTAAATTTAGAAATGTGAATCCACTGGATGTTGGGTACGACAATTAAATTTTCAGCCGATCCAGTACCGTAAAAGCTGGTGGGGTTCTCGATTATGGGGTTTTTGTTTTTGTTGCTATTTCTATTTTCTTTATTTTTTTTTTTATTGAAAGGGCGATTATTATTGTTTTTATTTAGAGCGAGAGGGTTAGAGCAGGAAGGATCAGTTTCATTTATTGGTATACTATCGGTTATTTCGTTGCAAGTTTGGGGAGTAGCTGAGGTGAAAACAGAAACTGGGTGTGTATTGGAGGGGGGCAAAAGAGAAACTTCACTAGCATAATGTTCGGTGGCTTTACAGTTCCCCGTGAGCCCCGTAAAATTTCATTTAATTCAAACTGCAAAAAGGCAGATTTACTGTTTGATACCTTTTTTCTATTTTTAGTTACTGTCAATAATTTATTTGAAAAAATTTAAGGTTTTTATCCTGGGTTATCCAAGGTTTCCTTAATAAAACATTTTAAAATCTCAACTTGAGAATATAAAATTGGTGTTATTATTTTATTCGGTTATTTCGTTTCGCTCAAATATTTTAAATACATCGTACCTAGGTTTGAAATTTTACCTATAAAGAATTTCTGGCGCCCAAATCCCTCTTTGGACACGGCCCTGTGTTCAAATATCAAATAATTTTTGATTCGGTCGGTAATCAATAATTATAACTCATTCTCATTTGTTTACCATTAAAAATTAAAATTCTTCCAAAGAACCTACGACCTGCTGAGCTAGACGGGAAGGTAACATTATTAACGTGTTACTTGTTGCACTTTTGGTGGTCTCTTTCGTGTACCTACCTATTCTTCGTTATCTTCTGATTTGGACCATCTGTCAAATTAGTTGATAAAATTATTCGGTCGTGTCGGCGCAATTTTTTTTTTGGTTGTTTTGTTTATTTGGAAGTCGGGTTTGCAATAAGAAAATAAATTAAACATTTAATAACCCTGCCCCTTACCCGGTGAAAAAGTGCAACAACGTACTAGATATGGACCGCCAGTCGGTTGAAATTTTCATGTAAACAGCCAAGAAAAGTTGTTCCAGCTAAAAACGCCATCATCTTTAAGTGCGAAATACGTGTACTAATTACGCCATTATAATTTAAATAAAAATGATAATATATTCATCTGTAAGTAACTCATGACATAAGGAGTGGATGTGTTTTGTAAAATAAAAGTAGTTTGATAATAATTTCCACCAAAATATTTCAATAGTAAATAATTAATTAAAAAAGTCATATTACTGCTACGCAGATTCCCTGCTAGTAGTTGATGACGCCCCTAGTTATGTTGGAACACGCGTGAAGTTGGCTACTGGCGGTCTATACCTAATACGTCAATGTTTCCAGGCATTCCATGATTTTATCTTCACTTTTTTGTTCACTTTGTTTACTGACCTGTTTATCGATACTTTTCGTATCCCATAGAAAATTTTTTATACACTTACCAATAAAACACGCCTTATATATGTAAGCAAATCTTCTTTCATCTGCTGATGCTTGCTTTAAGCTCCATTTGAATAAGATCTGATAGTTTATAAAAAAAAATTCCAATCTAAATCTATCAATGTTTTAACGGTACGTTAGCAGCTCCCCTCCATTTGCTCTTCCGAAGATGTTTGTTTTGACAGCAGGTATCCATTTTAATTCGTAATTCATTAATAAGTTTTTAAATTTATTTTCCTCAAAATTTTATAAATGATTTTCATATAATAAAAATATGTGAAATTCTCTAAAAAATTCAACAATATCTAATTAACTTATAACTTAAGGCCGTGTGCGAACAGCATTAAAATTTAATCCAATGGCTAAATTATGACACTAGTGTGGTGAATATAAATTTCAAAACATTTTAACCAACGCATAATTTTCTATGCTTATGAAGGAGTGAGAGCGACAGTCGGCGTAATGTGTTTGTTTTGATTGTTGCATTGCTTTCATTTGCACTTATTTTTTTTGTTCGACTAATATCGAATTTTTCGTTTGTGTTTTTATGAAATGTGTTTTATATAACTCCAATATTTAACGAATAAATAATAATTAACCGATTTTTAACATTTCTATTCTGTGAAACAGATTTTTTATTTTTATTTTGGAAGTTCAGCTGCCAAAAACCAGTATGACGTGTGTTTTGTTGGATTTATTTCATTTGCATTTATTTTCGTTTGTTTTTATGTCGACGTCGAATTTCCCGTCTGTATTTCTATGAATTCTGCTTAATTAAACTGTGTTATGAACGAACTATTACTTAAATTAACGGATAATACTTTTTAACTTTCCTATTTATTGTGAAAAAAATTTGTTGTTTTTTTTTTTTTTTGAAGTTCAGCTGCGTTAAGACTTATAATTTTAATTATTTGACAGAGTAGTTTCATTATATTTCTTTAACAAATCATTATTAAATTGGTTTTTGAAATTTCAAATTTGCGTTTTTAATTTTTTTAGGGACTTTAATAGAACAGCAAATAAAGAGAATTTTACCTACAAAAGGTCAGGTAGTTCTAAATTTTTGATATGTTGCATAGGATGTTTGGTGATAAAAAAAAACAATTTCCACACCACACACCCTCCGCCCCCTTTGCTATCAGGAAAAAACTGCAAAAAATTGGCTAATTCCGACTATAACTTCTTTCTGATACATTTTATCGAAAATAAAACTTATTACTAAACGCAAAACAAATAGAGCCACTTCATTTGGATGAATCATAGATCGTACAAATAAAATTTCTATATCACACTTGTATAGAATTTTGTGTTCTACAAGTTTTGTTATTAGTTTTTTTATTTCGATAAAATGTACAAGAAAAAAATTATTATCGAAATAAGCAAAAAAAGTGACGATTTTTTGCAGGTTTTTCCTAATAGCGAAGGGGCGGAGAGATTGTGGTTGGGGAAATTGTATTTTTACATCAGCCAAACATCCTATACAACATATCAAAAATTTAGAAATACCCGACCATTTTGTACGGTAAACACATTTTTTCTCTCTTTATTTACTGTACCTTCTATTAGCTAGTTTAACAACGAAGAATTAAAATGAGAAAATAAAAAAATTTAATTGTTTGAGTTGCAGACTTTTTTTTAAAAATTGACCTCAAAACAATCTTACCTATTCATTTCTCCGTAGCAAAGTAATAAGAAAGGGAATTTCTTTGAATTCTTGTGGGGAAATTAAAAAAAAGCATGTGTTAAGAAATCCCATTTAATCCAGTTCGCACACCAAAAAGCTAAACATTTATTCACCTCAACTCAAACGTGAAAAATTAGCCAGAGGATAAAATTTTAAGGCTGTTCTTGCAGTTTGTTTTTATTCATTAAATCTTGAATATTTTTAAATTACACCTGGGTTGAGTTCAAGATTCCAAAGGGTGAGGTTCGTGTTTTAACCACTCACTCTAGCAAATAAAGATGTTTAACATCAGAAACTTTAACTTCAATCCACGTATTAAAGTTAAGCAAAGTTGTAACATATATATATTACGGACCAGCAATCTTTTTACTGTATCAATAAGGTAAAATTGAAAAACCAAATATTAGTTGGTTGGAAACCAACGGGAAAAACAAAAAACTAATAACTGTAGCAAGAAAACAGCCGCAAAATAGCAGTCCTCGCCCACCGGAACGAAGGCAAGTTAAACGGATAACGGAGGAAAAAGTGCCGATCCAGAAAACATAAAATAAAACCTACATTACTGCAACACTGGAGCACTTCTCAAGAAGAAGCTTATTATCTGCTCAAAATTTTAAATCGCCAGCAAGGAAGTTTCATTAATAGCAAAAGTAAATTACATTCTTTATGTGTAGTATATATAATTGTCGTAACTAAATGTGCATCATTTTGTACTATATTCTTTAACATTAATTTTTCAAATTTCTACCGATTAATTTTGCCCTAAAATCTAAAATGTATAATAAAATTTTGCAATTGTTTTAAAAAGTACGAATAGAAAAATATATGTTAAAAAAAACGAAAAGTTGGGTTATATATTCATTATATTCCTACATTGTTGGTTCAACAACATAACATTGTCATGTGTTTAAAATAGTAAAAAATAGATAATATAATGAAAGAAGCATTCGCGCTCTCAAGTCTTCTTTAAAGACTTATATGAAACAAAAAACAATTTGTAATTGGCTCGGTTTTAAGTATTGTATATGTATATCTTAGTATGTAAGAGACAATATCGTCTAAAGAAATGTAATTGTATCTCCGCGAGCAAGAGATAATATAACTTTAAAAGAAATAGACACCCCATGTTGGCATATACATATCAGTAACAGAACAGGATAGCCATACGTTACAGCATCCGCCTTATCGTAATAGAAAAAGACAAATGTATTATTGTATTAAATCAAGCAAATGTAAAATTATAAAAGACTCAATAAAACATACAAACATACATACATACATATATTACACCTGTTGAAGATTTTCCGAGCATTTCATTTAAAACGTGTAATCCATTTAGTTTTCCGTTCCGCAGTTTAAACCTTCTGATGCATCCCATGTAAAGATTTTATCCTCAACATGCAGCCTTTATCCCTCGAATTTTCGTTTTCGGATTATCCATACGAAGAGGTTTCATTATTGAAAACAATTTAGGTTTTCTTTGACGAACATAGAACGTTTTACCTGGTTCTTATGTCGTGCCTTTTATTTGTGGCTGTCGTGCCTTTCATTTGTTTTTGAAATATCGCTTTGGTCTGGACACACCTTAAGATGCAAATGCATATGATAGAACATTGGATTCTATGATCATACAGTTCCAAGCAGTTGGCAACTATTTATAATGGTCAGTAGTAAAAGTTTTCAATGTCCGAATGTCACGCAGGGGCAGTACATACAAGATTGTTAATCTGCGAACGAATTTCATTGCAAAGAAATTTTTGTCTAGGTTTGTATAATGGGTCACATGCAAAAAGATGAGTTCAAGCTTTTGCTCACTTTTTCTGATAATTTATTATGAGAATAATGAGTAAAATCTTGAAATCGTCTTCTTACATTTGACCCAATGTGTCAACTTGAAAGATATTGAGGTCAACGAACAAATCCAGACAGATATTGTGTTTTTTTGTTTAGTTATTATTAATTTGTAGCAATCTGGAAACCTTCGTGATAAAGAAATTAATTTATGGGCTCACATGAAAAATGTTACTTTTTAACCCTTTTGGAAATAATAATACGAATAAGATATAAACCTTATCACTCAGTGAATGCCACATTACTAGGGGAGACATTCATTTGTTGTTATACTTGAACAATGTATACAATGTACATGGTAATATATATAATGCTGAAAGTGTATCTTTTTTCTTGTAATTACATTTCCTGAATTTCCTTATTTTCCATGCAATTCTATCAGGAAATTAAATACATGCATTTTTTTTAATAAATTTTTGTTTAACTCATAAGTTTAGAAAATACCAAATAAAAATTTATTGTTGTTATATTGTACTATTTGTGCTAGAATGTCAGTTTTTATTACTGACCATTCTGTTAATTTTCATTGAATGTGTTTGAACAACAACAACAACAACAACAACAACAACTGTTCAAACACATTCAATGAAAATTAACAGAATGGTCAGTAATAAAAACTGACATTCTAGTACAATAACCTTTCCATGCAATGTCAATATTGAATTGATAGGTATTGGTAAAGATTTCGCTTATAATATATTAATATGGTGCATAATTTGGGAAGACTAATCTAAACGTATTAAGCTGTAAAACAATCTAACTTGTATTAAGTTTTCACTAAAAAATGTTCTTTTACTCTCAAATCATTGACAGCCTTAACAATACAAAATAAACTGTAATTTTAAGTTTAATTTTCAAGAAAACTAATCCATGTATTACTAATGGTCTTGAACCAACTGGAACAGTAAATAATTGCCTTTACGTAGAGTGGGAATTTTTTTAATCCATGGGTTCCATAGATTGAATCATCAAAAAAAAAAAATACTCCTCACTTTTTTGTGTCCATTTTTATTTAGCAGAATCAGCTTTGCTGCTGAAATGAAATAAAGACCCCCTATAAAGTCCCAAATGTAATTAAAATGACAACAAAGTAGACGTTTATTTTCAAAAGTTTAATCCGCGTATTTCATTGCCATAAAACCCATTTCATTTAAAACAAACCCATAATAGCATTCTTGTTGCCTTTATTTGAGTATGATGTGCTTATATACATTCGTTCTCTCAAATCTAACTCTGTTGGTGAAGATGGCATTCCGATATGTTTTATAAAAATGATATTATCAAAAATTATATCCAGCTTTACTCACATTGTTAACTTCTGCATTAGTACGTCATAATTTCCTAATTGTTGGAAGCATGCTAAAGTTATTCCTGTCCCTAAAAATCCACATCCTTCATCTTGTTTTGATTTTCGGTCCATAAGTATTCTGCCTTGCCTGACCAAGATCTTTAAAAAGGTTTTAGCGAATCAAATTTCTGAGCACATTAAAAACCATAACTTGCTTTCATCGATACAGTTGGGATTTTGTGTTGGTCATAGCTGCACTACAGCAATAGTGACGGTGATGTAAGAGTACAGTATGATCAAAATAATTTGACGATTTTATATTTGTTGGATTTTTCAAAAGCCTTCGACAGTGTTGACCATGATAGCGAATCAAATTTCTGAGCACATTAAAAACCATAACTTGCTTTCATCGATACAGTCGGAATTTCGTGTTGGTCATAGCTGCACTACAGCAATCGTCAAGGTTATTGATTATGTAAGAGTACAGTATGATCAAAATAATTTGACGATTTTATATTTGTTGGATTTTTCAAAAGCCTTCGACAGTGTTGACCATGATACCTTGTGCTAAACTCTGTTCATATTTTGGTTTTAGTGAAAGGGCGACAAGATTTGTTCATGACTATTTGGTAAATCGAAGTCCAAGAGTTTTAGTTGGTGATTGTTTGTCCGAATCAATAGAAATGTGTTCTGGAGTTCCACATGGTTCCATATTGGACCTCTTATTGTTTTGTATGTATATAAATGACCTTCCTCAAGTGGTCCAACATGTAAAGTTACATCTTTATGCTGATGATATTCAACTTTATTTGTCTAAACCTTTCAACTTATTAGAGGAACTGGTATGTAAAATAAATGAAGACCTTTCAAGGATCTACAATTGGTCTCTGTGCAATGGTCTGACTCTAAATCCTGCCAAATCCAAACTAATTGCTATTTCCAAAAAGAAATTTGATACCATTAACCTTTTACAAATTTTACTATCGCAATCTCAGCTTTTGTTTATGGATACTGTGACTAGTCTTGGTTTTAAGATTGATCGTTCACTTTCTGGAAATGATCATATAAATCTTTCTGTTGGCCGTTTATATAGAGGTTAAACCTTTTTTCTAAATTGACACCTGTTGACACTAAGATAAGACTAATTCAATCATTGCTACTTCCTATCATTGACTATGCCACTGTTGTGTACTGCAAACCAGACTCTCATTCTCTCCATAAACTACTAGTTGCTTTTAACGACACTGTAAAGTAAGCCTTTGGTCTAGGACGACTTGACCATGTCTCTCAATTTCATCAACGCATTCTTGGATGTACCTTTCAACAATTTTTAGAAGCAATATGTTGCTTCTTTTTGCATAAAATTATTTATAATAAAACCCCAAAATATTTATTTGATAAGCTCCGCTTCGCGCACTCGACTCGCACCCTCAACTTAATCACTCATCCCCATAACTACTTTAATTCATCTAGACTTATTTTGTTTATGCTATAGTTGAGTACTACAAAAGACTTAAAGTCTTACTTGTACACCTGATACTAATAAATTGAATTGAAAAATTGAATTGAAAGGTATCAATAAACCACTTTGTTAAACCACTTGTGACTTTTATTACGTAGAAGTAAAAATAAAGAGTTGATAAACAAAACACTTTACACCAATAACAGTATTAATTAATTTAAAAACGAAAGAAAACGAAGGAGGAAAAGGAGAACAACCAGCTTCTTCATAGAAATAAAAAATTGTGAAGAAAATTTTAATAAATATTTATTTAATGAATATGTAGCCCAGGTTACTCACTTTTTTGCAATTCGGTTTGAATTCGACCATACTAAAAGCGAAATCTTTACCAATATCTTTTCAATATTGACATTGGTGGATTGGTTGCAGAGAAGATAAAAATGTTAAAATTTTCACCATACAAAATTACATACTTTGAGTGTCATTTTTGTTTGTGAGTTTTTGTCAGCGTAGTTAGCTTGAGAATTAACCAAAGTTAAGATGGTTGAAAGTAGGAAAGGTATCGTTTTTAATTTCAATACGATTTTAAGCTCAACAAAACCCATATTACAGTAATGAAAAATTTTATTTTTCTCTCCTACGATTTGGTTTACCAAAAACCCACCATGCGGGTCATTAATGTATGGGGAAAAATTAAAGTTATTTTATTATATTGTATTTGCAATATTATGTTATCTTAGACCTAAAAACAGAAAAATTAGCATTATGAATTATAGAAACCAGTTGTCAGTTTAGAAAAATCTAAGGTCATGGTTTTCCGAAAATGTGGTGGAAGAGCAAGTGGACGAGAGCGTTGGACATTTAACAATGAGAAAATTGAAGTGGTTAACGAATATAAATATTTAGGGGTGTACATCACGAAAAATAACAGTATGGTAAGACATCTGACGGAAAAAATACAAAAAGTGAAAACCACAATCAATGTTGCCTGGAGGAAAATCTTCAACAATAAGCATATTGCCCACAGCAGCAAGTACAAAATATTTGAATCGGTAGCTGAGTCAACATTGTTATATGCAGCGCAGGTTTTGGGTAGTAAAAATACGAAACCGCAGAGAAACTTCTCCGATTTTATATCAAAATGATTTTCAAATTACCATCAAATGCCCCAAATTACATGGTGATGTTGGAAACTGGTATCTCTCCCTTGTTCATAAAGACCATGAAATTACAAGTCGACTACATATGTAATGTTCTTGATATGTCAAATGAGCGTCTTCCAAAAAAAAGCAGCAATAAAAACTATGAGTAGTGGAGTAGGTTGGTTTAAGGAGTGTATAGAGCTAGCGGAAGGAGTTAATATATTATAAGTACCTGATGAGTCTGGAAAGTGGAAGCCTTCTTTATATGAGCTGATTTCTGCATTAGATAATAGCTTTAAATTTTGGTTTGACGCTGAAGCAGAAGAATCTATAATACAGAGTAGTTTACAGTAAGTTGAACTACAACCTCAACCAAAGAAATTAGTTTCGTGATGACGTCAATATTGACCAAATATTTATGATTTTTAGATTAGGAGGAGAAATACTGTACCTCAACTTCATTCCTCATCGTGAACATCTACCCTTGCTATGCGAGTTATGCAATATGAAAGAGAGAGAGGACGTTTTTCATTTTGTTGGCAGATGTCCGGTACTGCGAGAAATAAGATCTTAGAAAGTGATTTTCTATCAGAAGAGCTAGTAATACAAAATTTAAATGAAATTAATATACCAATTTTGTAAAATAGCGCTGGGTTATAGAAGTAGGATTATAAATGAAAATTTTTAAAATAATTGGTAACTGTTGTATAAAGTTGTCAATCCGGCAGACGGGACATAGCCATGCTTTAGAGATTTATAATTTATAGTTTTAATGCATATATGTAAACAATGTACGATGAAAAAAATAAAAATCTTAATCTAATCTTAAATCATTGCTTTACCGACCTAGCACAAAATAACACCTAAAATAATTTAAAAAATCGCTTCAATATGACTTAGAGCATTTTTGCAGTTCATAAATATCATTATTCTGAATCAATTTACATTAAAATGTAAAAATCCTAAAAAAACGACTTAGTGCCTTCTACTGGGGTGTGTGTACACCACAAAACATTTATTACAAAAAATGCAATTATTTTATTTCCTAATAGAATTGCATGGAAAATAAGGAAATTCAGGAAATTTACTTACAAGAAAAAAGAAAATATTGTATTTTATTAATTCATAAATAAATATGTAAAATATAAAATTGTGTAACAGTAAAACCACTTAAATCGAGAAATATAATATAAGAAATCCATTGTGCAAATAATTTTGACAACACTCAGAGAAAAAAGAGTACCTATAACTAAGCAGAAACATAGACACTTAAACTAACAAGTTTCAAACGTTCTTTTCATCGCAATTGTGTTTATGCTATAATAAAGTACGTCGGATTTAAATCTATATTAACGCATTCTTTCTTTGAATAGTTGCACTTTTAAGTTTAAGGAAAAACGGAGATGAATAAATTTAATAGAAGTCATTTTAACTCCGTGCGTTCTCACATGGAGTACTTTTTGAGTAAAAGAAGTTAAATTGAGTTAAATTTAGTATGCTAAGAAGGATCGCGATCTTAAATTTAATCTAGGTACTGTTAATTACGAACAAAATTTGACTAGGTATCTGCTGCATTCTTATGCTTATCTAAATAAATAAATGCCGGCTAATCCCACAGGTAAATGTTTTTTAACAATTTGATTCATAAAACAAAAATTACTCCTCGCATTTTTGTGTACATATAGCAGAATCAGCTTTGTTGCTGAACTGAAATAAAATCCCCCTACTCTTTAAGCTATCAGTAAAGCACTTTGTTAAAACACTTGTGACTTTTATTATCTAGAAAAATAACAAAGAGTTGATAAAAAAAAGCACATTACAGCAATACGAGTATTAATTAAATTAAAAACAATAAAGAAAACGTAAATGGAAAAGGAGAACAATCAGCTTTTTCTTACAAATTAGAAATTGTAAAGAAAGTTTTAATAAATATGTAGCCTTGGTAGGTTATTTTCATAGTTTTCGATGGCAGGTTACTCCCATTTTTGCGATTCGGTTTTAATTCGACCATACTAAATGCCAAATCTTTACTAATATCATTTCAATGTTGACATTAAATGGAAAGGTTATTATGTGATAGATTGCTGGTAGATTGGTTGCAGAGATGACAAAAATGTTAATATTTTAACCACACAAAATTAGATTCGATGAGTGTCATTTTTGTACGTGAGTTTTTGTTTAACATCAGCAGCGTAGTAAGCTTGAGAATGAATCAAAGTTAAGATGGTTGAAAGTAGGAAAGGTATCGTTTTTAGTTTCAATACAATTTTCAGCTCAAGAAAATCCATATGACCGTAATGAAAAATATAATTTTTCTCTCCCACTATTTGGTTTGACAATATCACGCATGTATAATTACGACTTTGTCACACAAACTTGCTTTAGCGTCCAGAAACCTATGTACCTATGTACAATTGGGTAGCATGAACTAAATTCAACAATAATAATCGAAATCGTTAGAGGTGGTTTTAATTAAATCGATTTATTTTTATTAATTAAGAAACTAATTGTTCGCAAATTTGAAGTACTTAAGCTGTAATACCTACCTTACATAAAAAAATGTGTAAAAAACTAAAAAAACATTAACTCATAACATATTTTACATAAAGGACACGAATGGGTCACGAAGTTCCTCTTGTGGCAAGCAACTTTTCTACTTAAAAACCTTTTGATTTTGAATAATTTGGTTGACAAATGCTTTTTGATTGTAAGAGGCAAAGAAAATCTAAAAACAATGACATCTTGAATTTTTTTTTACAAAATCAATGTTTCAACAGTTTTTTCCGAAACACGAAAAACCCAGAAGAATAACATGTATTTAAGAAACTTCCCTTTGCCTAAAAAAATATTAACCAAAGCATTTTCTTAATATTTTGGAATATTTTATTTGGTATTTGCAAAACTTATGAGTTGAACAAACCGCAAGCAAAACCGCTAAGTCAAAAAAATTAATATCAATTTTGAGTAATTCATTTTTTTTTTTTTTCATTTTTAATTCATTTTTATTTTTTTTCATTTCCTTATATCTATCTTAATGCTAGACAAAAAATCTTAAACAACTAGCTTACATATTAACTTAACTAACTTACTGGCCCCATGCGGGCGCTCTAAATTAAACTATGACTATACTTAAACAATGCCTTTCGACGTAAAATATATATGTATATTTATATTTAAAACTCGTGATTACTTAAAACTAACGAGAAAATTATTAAAAAAAACTCATTATCCATATCTTTTTTTTAATTTTTTATAAAACTTAAAGCTACCCTTTACCTAATTAAAACTAATTAAAACTACCTTTAAGCTACTAAATAAAACTAACTTAAACTACATTATATCTAATTACAACTACTTAAAATAACTTAAAAACTAGAACAGCCACCAGCATTTTTTTTTTTTTTTTTTTTTTTTTTTTTTTTTTTTTTTGTGCATGCGCATATGCACACTCGCGTACGCCTATACACATGTATATATGTACACATACATATATACATATATACTCGCAACAGCAAGTACCCACATACAAATACATTTACTTATGTACTTTTTTTTTTTTTTTTTTTTTTTTTTTTTTTTTTGGTGCCACCGTCACTGTTCTACCTACTCTACCTATATTTACCTTAGAACTATGTAAGTCGGCCAAAGCAACAATATGGTCAACTTTCAATATCACGGTGGTCACCCAACCACCAGAATTTTTTGACTTGCTTAGCTAAGTCCTTTCTGTCCCGAAGGGGCACAGCTCTACTGAACCGCAGACGCTCTGCTCCGTTCCCTGATCCGACGTCCCGATCGTAAAGAAGTCGCCGATCCACAGTCCTACGGCTGACGTGGTAGATTAACGGAACCGCCAATCTATCCTGTATCAGCCCACGACTGTCTAAAAAGAGGAATGTCTCGGGCGGAATGAAACCGTTAAGACGTACACTTTCACTATACTCATCATTGGGGTAGTAAGCCCCAAAAATAAGTCCATTGGTCGAGGTCATCGCTCTTGCAATGTGACCCCGAATCAGCTTGATTAAAAAGTTATCTATCCTGTTTATATTGGCCCTGTTGTATAGAACCTCGTTGGCATAGTAATGTGTGTACTCCGACTCTGGTGTTCTGTGTAATCCAAGGCAACGTCTAAGACACTGCCTCTCAAACACCCGAATCTTTTCCATTTGAGATGGGGCAACGTTGAACCACACAGGGCACCCATAGGCAATCATTGGCCGGATAAGGGCCATGTAGCAAATCACCTTTACTCTGCTGTCAAGGCGGCTGCTATAAAACAACCGTCTTGTCAACCCAAAGGCTCCCCTAGCTCTGGCCAGAGCAGCATCTACATGTCGATTGAAATATAGATACTGATCTAGCCAGATGCCAAGGTACTTTACCACATCTTTACTCGCCAGTGGATGTCCACTTGGTCCAACGATCACTAGATTTCTCCAGTTCTTTCTTGTATCCCTAGAAGCCCTAGACAACGGGGTTCTAAACAGGATAGTTTCTGATTTCTGAAAATTAATTTTTAACTTCCAGTCATCACAATATCGCTGAATCTTGTCGAAGTCACGCTGCAAGAGAATTCTGATGACTTCAACTCTCGGACCCGTTCTGTACGCTACAAGATCATCGGCATACGCAATTGAATGAGTTAGACTACCTATCAGATCGCTGGTGTAAATACTAAACAGAATCGGTGAGTTCACAGCTCCTTGCTGTAGACCATTTTTAATATCAAAAGTTGTGATAGAAGTTACATTGCCACTTTTGACAACAAACTTTCTACCATTGAGCATGTCATGAAGCATATATAACAGTGGTTTACTTATGCCAAATCTAGATAGCTTCAGATAAAGACCCTCTAACCATACGGTGTCGAAAGCCTTCTCTAAATCAACCAGAACGGCACCCGTGCATTGATTTTTCGTTTTGTTCCATTGAACATCAGAAACTAACTTAGACGCGGCATGAATAGTGTCATGCCCCGCCTTAAAGCCAAACTGATTATCTGGAATAATATTTTTGTCCTCAGCCCACTTGAACAGAGCTCTATTGAGAATCTTTTCGAATACTTTACTGATACTTGGAAGAAGACTTATCGACCGAAGATTTGCCGGATTGGAGCTGTCCTTTCCCTTTTTGGGGAGAGGATGGACCACAGCTGTCTTCCAACTCACTGGATAATATGCATTATTCAATGCGTTGTTGAACAGTGTGGTATAAATGTCTATTGCTTCCTCAGGGAGATGTCGTAACACAATGTTGGGTATACCATCGACCCCCGCAGATTTGTTTTTCTTTAATGTTTGAAAAATTAACTGAAGTTCTACCTTCGAAATTAACAATGAACTGGGTCCATTTCGCTCGGCGATGGTGGCGTTTGCCAAATTTTCGTCATTGAACCCGGTGAAACCAGTATTCTCAGATCGCCATTGCGTTATGTTATTTCCAAGGTAGAAGTTGTGCAGTAAGGCTCTGTTCTCCAGGTCATGATTCGGACGAATGCTAGCATTCACCTTATACACTTGCTGGAAAGCAGCCCCTACAGCTTCTACCTTTTCCTGTGGATCTTCTATCATAAAAAAGTTATCATCGAAAACGGCACCCTCCGGATCTATTCCCGCAATCGTAAGTACGTCTTCGTTATCTGTTGTCCTCTGTAGTTTAAGACATGGAAGTTCGTTTTGATAATTTCTTCTAAATATCTTATTTATTTGGGGAAACATACTAGGGTCGCTAGAATTAACGGCCCGAATTCTGTTATCCCAATATAAATTAATAGACAATCTATAATTTTGTTTAATCAGAACATTAATGTTTTTGATCGACGACTTCAATGTCCTAATCTCCAGATCACGTGTGTCCGTGAAACGTCTGTAAAGAAGTTTTAACCTAGTCAGCAGTCCACTTTTTTGTCGGTGTAGTGCGTCGATTGTCGCGTTCTTGTATAAGCCAGTAGGGTCTTGTTCCTTATATTTTGGGATTGTTCTGTCCATTGTTCGTTTTATAGTCGTATCCATTTGAGTCAGGTACCCGTCGATCTCGACGTTCGTCAGGTTCCTGTCATTTGGTGGAAAAATGTCATCGGAACGTATTTCTCTTGCCAAGGAGTTGGAGAAGCGTGGCCAACGCGTCTTACTGAAATTGTAAGAGTGCGCTGGCACATACTCATCCAATTCCACAAGTTCGCTTGGAAGCTGTATTACGGTGGCGAGTCCGCAGTGATCACTGTCATATTCAATTGTTCGTAAACAGTTTCTTGTCAGTTGATTTGTTGCGTCAGTTATAACTAGTCGTGAGTCAAGCAGTAAAAGATCCAGAAAACTACCACTTCTCGGAAATGACGGTCTATCTGTAGCCAAAAGGTCGA
Source organism: Baccha elongata (assembly GCA_951217065.1). Classification (NCBI taxonomy): domain Eukaryota; kingdom Metazoa; phylum Arthropoda; class Insecta; order Diptera; family Syrphidae; genus Baccha; species Baccha elongata. Next base: position 409,777 of record CATNUY010000313.1, read on the forward strand.
TCCTACACTCAACACTGTATCGACCCATCCAATTAAAAAGATGGTTCCCTCTAGGATTTTGTGTTTGGTTTCCCCAATCTACATGTTTGGCGTTTAAGTCCCCTGCCATGAGATAATAATTCTCATCCAAGTTCAGTCTTAAGCATTCGAAAAGTTTTTCGAGCTCTGCGATAAAATTAGCTTGCTGAGGTGCGTCAGGTGCGTACACCGCGATTGCGTACATTCTTTTCCCCTGCTGGAGAGGAATGCAAACGATGCAGGCTTCTAGCAACCCGAATCTTCGCACTTCACTATTATATATAACTTTATGTTTAATGCCCTTTCGTATGAAGATTGCGACCCCACCCCCTTGAGAGGAGTTGGGCCGATCCCTTCTTACGATATTGTAATTTTTATTAGTCAGTTTGTGTTTCTGATTTAGCTTAGTTTCGCTAGCCATAAACACATCAGGACTTTGGTCTTGCAGCAAATGAAAGAGGTTTGCTCTACGTTCGGTCCTAATCAGCGAATTTACATTCACAGCTAGGATCTTAAAGGGTCGCTCAGGCAGCGCGCCTTTAACCATTAAGCGTTGCCGGCAGAATAGAGTAGAGGTAATCCACCCTAGCCGCCTGCTCCCTGATCTGTTTTTGCACGTCGGTTAACTGACCATGAATGGTCAGCAACACCTGCATCAGATCTGCCTCTGGCACAGGAGCCGTAGGCACTTGGACCTGTTTGGCTACTTGTGGTTGAGGTTGTACCGTTTTTCCCTTTCCGGACGCCATTTGGGCGTAAGAAATTGCGGGATTGACGGCAGTTGATGTCTGGCGTACTTCAGGGCGTCTCACCTCTATTGTCTTCTTTTGGTCTTTGTTTTTTTTCATTTCCTGAAACTTCGGACATCCCCGATAGTTTGCGGGGTGCCCGGAGCCTCGGCAAAGTGCACACTTTAACTGGGTCCTGTCTTCGACCCTCTCTTTTCCGAGTTTACATTCACCTATCTTGTGGGACTCTCCACACTTGACACAAACTGGATCCATACCACAGTTTGCTGCCACGTGGCCGTATCCTTGGCAGTTCATGCATTGAAGCATGTCTCTCTGCCTATTTAATTTTTCCCATCTTACAATTTGGTAGTTTAGGACGGTTATACTCCTTAAACCACTTAACTTGCTTTGGGGCGAGAGCTGAACTAGGAAGAATGGTAAATTCCGATTCTCCCGTCTAGCCTTAACTGTGGAAAACGGTCTGACCCCGATAAAATCGAGATCATCGCTCGCCACTTGACGGAGCTCAGCTAAGAGTTCCTGCGGATCCGTAGAGGATTCGATACCCTTCAGGAGGACTGTTTGTAGCTTGTCTTCCTTCGGGGTGAAACTGTAATATTCTGTCTTCGTTTGAGACAAGAGATCTTTGACTTTTTTATAATGCTCGACCGAAGAGCAATGAATAGCGTGTCGGTCTGCGTTCAACCTTTTAATAATAAAATTGTTGCCTATGGCCGACTTACATAACTCTATTGTGTCTTTTAATTCTATTTTGAAGGTATTAATTGGTGGCACCTTACCTTTCTTTGCTTGTGGCTGTTGCTGTTGCTGTTGCTGTTGCTGTTGCTGTTGCTGTTGCTGTTGCTATTGCTGTTGCTGTTGCTGTTGCTGTTGCTGTTGCTGTTGCTGTTGCTGTTGCTGTTGCTGTTGCTGTTGCTGTTGCTGTTGCTGTTGCTGTTGCTGTTGCTGTTGCTGTTGCTGTCGCTGTTGCTGTTGTGACTGTTGTTGTGGTGTCTGCTTCTGCTGCGGTTGTCGCTGCTGTTGTTGTTTCTGCTGTTGTTGTTGCTTCTGTGACTTTTGTTGTTGTATTTGTTGTTGCTGTTGTTGTTGCTTCTGTGACTTTTGTTGTTGTTGCTGTATTTGCGGTTGCTGATGCTGTTGCTGGGGCTGCAGTTGCTGTGTCCGCTGAGGACGATGCTGGGGCTGCAGTTGTTGTGTCGGCTGCTTCTTTTTGTGCTGCAGTTCTGGGAGTGGTTGTTGTTTAGGCGGCTGCTGTAGTTTTGCTGCATTGTGCTGCTCTTGGAGCGCTTTTTGTCTTTTATTTTCAAGAGCAACAAGGCGCTCTTGACTTTGAGCGCTTTCACCATTTCCATGAGGGAGGAAATTTGCTCCGTCAGTGATGCAATTTTGTCTTGCTCATCGTCTGAGTCTTCTGGAGGTGAAAGGTCCACCAACTCGCCACTCACGTAGTGCCCCTCCCCTTCTACGGACATGTAAGCAATGTCTTCGGCATCTACCTCAGCGACGTTTTGCTCACATGTCTTCTTATCGTCGGCTGCCCCTTTCTTGCTTTCGCCGTTAGCTTCTTTAGCGATTTCATCGTCAGCCTCTGCCTCGTCATCGCCCTCAACATTATATTCGTTGTTTTTCACATCGTCATCCTCATAAGAGGAGCTTTCTATCTGGCTCTGCATTTTGGCTTGAGCCGATGCCTTAGCCAACCTAGCTCTAGTTCTCCTATCGGCACGGTTTATAAGTTGTGGCTTGTATCTTATGATACGCCTTCTTTTTTTATCCTCCTTTGTAATTGCTATGGCACGAACTGGTGTTGAAATCGTGCCTTTTACAAAGCTTGTTGTTGCAGTCGCTATGCTGCTTATATTAGCTTCGGCACGTGCCGATGACGCTGTCGTTGTTGGCTGGGTTTCTTTGGAAGGCACCGCTACCTTAACTGCTGCTGCTGCATCACCTGATGCTCCGGTATCTTGTCTTGTTGTTGGGGGATCATCTTTCGATGTCCCCGTTGGCTTTACCATCTGTTGTTGTTGTTCTTCTCTGTTTTTATGGACTTTCTCCCAGAACTTATTTAAAAAAAACCCTGCCCAGGGTGGGGCTCGAACCCACGCCCTTCCAGTCTGTCGTCGGCCACGCTACCCACTAGGCTAACTTGCCTTTTATATTTCTTTGGCAAATTGCCAGTCAATTGTGCAATGAGTGCACTTTAAGTAAAAATGAATTTAATTCAATTCGAACACACCGAAATTATTGTATACACTGTGAAAGTCGTCAACACGTCCACACTCTTTCACAGCTGAAGATCGACTCAAAATTTTGAGTAAATTGATATTTAAGATGTACTTGTACATGCTGATGAAAATTCAATAACAGTTGTTTTTCGCTAGTCCATCTCATAAAAGACACTATTGACACTATGACATTAGCAAAGAAATAAAATAAATAATGATACAAATTCTATATACTAATATGAAAATTAATGTAAAAAGTTTATTTTTTATATTAAGAATATTCAACCAAGTAGAAGACTTAGCATCAGTTTATTTTAAGTGGACTTTTCTGAATTATTATTCAAAATTAATGCATTTAGCGGCCTATAGTCCAAGAAAACATTGCGTTTCGCCCGGTGCTAGCTTTGTGGGCTCGTCAGATGACGTCCAGCAAAAAGCACCTTGTCATTACGCAATTTAAAGATTTTTCTAGCTCAGCTTACATAACTTTTTTGACAAAAAGCTAATGTGAACTATACCAGCAAAATCACGGTTGCAATCATTTTCAATTGGGGGTGGTGTTTTTTGTTTTGCCTCGTGGCCAAGGCTAAGATATAACAAAGAAATAAAATAAATAATGATACAAATTCTATATACTAATATGAAAATTAATTTAAAAAGTTTATTTTTTATATTAAGAATATTCAACCAAGTAGAAGACTTTAGCATCAGTTTATTTTAAGTGGACTTTTCTGAATTATTATTCAAAATTAATGCGTTTAGCGGTCTATAGTCCAAGAAAACATTGCGTTTCGCCCGGTGCTTATTAATGCGTTTAGCGGTCTATAGTCCAAGAAAACATTGCGTTTCGCCCGGTTCTAGCTTTGTGGGCTTCTGACGAGTTTTGTTTTGCCACGAGGCAAAACAAAAAACACCACCCCCAGTTGAAAATGATTGCAACCGTGATCTTGCTGGTATAGTTCACATTAGCATTTTGTCAAAAAAGTTATGTAAGCTGAGCTAGAAAAATCTTTAAATTGCGTAATGACAATGTGCTTTTTGCTGGACGTCATCTGACGAGCCCACAAAGCTAGCACCGGGCGAAACGCAATGTTTTCTTGGACTATAGGCCGCTTAACGCATTAACTATGACATTAGTTTCAAATGGAAAAGACTTCTTTTTACAAACCATATCATACAAATATAAGAGCAAAAGTTGAAAATGTGCTGATTTAATGCTTTTTACTTATATTGATAACTCATTTTGCAAAATGAAATTCTTTGGAATTTGATTGCATATATTACTTAGATAATAAGAAATAAGGCTGCTTTAATCGCTTCATTTGAATTTAAAACTGTAGAAGTGTAGAATTGATAACAGGTAAAAAGCATTAAGTCATGACTTAATGCTTTCTTGCATTACTGTCCAAGTGTATAAATTTTCCTAAGCTGACAAATAAAAAGCACTAGGTAAACTTAGTAGGTTCTCTCAGTATCATACATTATTTTACTGACTAGGTGCAAATTAACACCTTAACTAATCCAAAAAATCCCTTCAATATGACTATGAGCAGTTTTGCAGCTCATAAATATCATAATTCTGTATCAATCTACATTCAAATGTAAAAATCTTAAAAAAACGACTTACGACAGTTTTTACAAAAAATGCATTTATTTATTTTCCTGATAGAATTGCATGGCAAATAAGTAAATTCAGGAAATGTCATTACAAAAAAAAAGATACACTTTCAGCTTTCAGTTCATGTATAATTACAAACGAATGTCCTATTTCCTATTCCTAGCCAACCATTCTCCCCTAGTAATGTGGCAATTACTGAGTGATAAGGCTTATATCTAATTATTATTTTCGAAAGGGTTAAAAAGTAACATTTTTCAAGTGACCCCATAAATTAATTTCTTTATCACGAAGATTTCCAGATTGCTACAAATTAATAATTACTTAAAAAAAACATAATTGCTGTCTGGAGGAGTTGCTCGTTGACCTGAATATCTTTAAAGTTGACACATTATATACACCTGGACAAAAATTTCATTCCAATCAAATTTGTTCGCAGATTTACAATCGTGTATGTGCTGCCCCCTTCGTGGCATTCGGACTTTGAAAACAATGGGCCCTACTTACTAGTAATCAAATTTAGTAATTGCTTAAATAAAAATCTCCACACTTTATTAAAATGTTGGTGTATATTTTGTCTAAAGTGTAGAGATTTTATTTAAGCTGTTACTAAATTTGATTATTGGTAGACGCATCGTCTAATGATCATTATATATAGTATTCAACTGCTTGGAACTATAGAATCCAATGTTCTATTGCTTCGCTAAGGTGGCATTTGCATCTATAGGTGCGTCTAGACCAAAGCAATATTTCAAAAACAAATAAAAGGAACGATTTTTATACGTAACGGACGAAAACAAATCTAATAAAAACCAGACCGCGAGCGCCGCCGCCCACATTTCCTACGGCGTATAGTTTCAAGGAGCCAAAATTCCACAGAGGGCACAAAATGCACGGTTAATTTGCCGTTTTCCTGCATACTTCTACTTGTCCAATTTTCTTTATATTTGTAACAATAATATTGTCATTTTCTTTTTTAAGTTTTAAACAGTTAACTATTTAAATTTGATAATTTAATTTGAAGAAAATATTGAAATTTATAAATTCATAAATAAATATGTAAAATATAAAATTGTGTAACAGTAAAAACACTGTTCGGGTTGCCTTTCATTATCTTTTATGCAATAAGCAGTTCATTCACTCAATAATAAAAAACCATACACATAATTGATTTATTTTCATGCAAAATAAACGATACACATTTGTTGTGTATTCGGGTTGATAAACTGATGGTACACAAAGTCATGCTTTTAATTATTTTACGAATCTCAGCATAAAAGACAATGAAATGTGAGCTTGACCTTTTTGCCTCAACTGTAATATATATTTTTATAAGCAATCAATGTGATTAATTTTGGTTTAGTAATAATTGTCTAATAAGCAATATTTTTCTATAAAATGTTGCTATCAATAAAGAATATCATCAGTTAATTTCAAACCATCAACCAAGACTTTTAATTTTACTTCCAAGTGAGTCTGCTTGGAAAACCAATTACACAATTATAAGCGATACATGAATCGTTCTATATTAGCAAGCACCAGCAGGTTCTAGGTTTATGTACCTACGAATCCCATATATCAACGACAGCAGGTTCTAGGTTTATGCACCAACGAATCCCATATATCATCGACATCAGGTTCTAGGTTTATGTACCTACGAATCAAGTGTGGACAAAAGAGTCCAGCCTTTAAACATTTGGCGACCGTGACAGGACTTTCATCAGCAGTTTCATCAGTTGCAGAATTACTTCAGAGTCATCCGTTGGAGCATAATAACTTCGCGTTTAGGCGTAAACTGGGCCATAACACAGTTCATCGCGTTACATCATAATAATTTCGCGTTTGGGCGTAAACTGGGCCATAACACAGTTCATCGCCTTGCATTACAATAACTTTGCGTTTGGGCGTTAACTGGGCCATAACACAGTTCAACCTAAATTCGATCGCTGATATCATTCTTTGGATCAATCAAACAACGGCGAAATGGATATTGAAGCTCTAACAAAGGAACAGGAAGATACTGGGGAGAAAATATGCAATCTATGGAGAAACTACAAAAATGACTCTTCAGAGCGTAAGATGATCACTTATTTAAATGATCGCTTGCAGAAATTGGCATTGCTCTGGAAGGTTTTCGATGAGACAGATTCCAAAATCCGAAGGATAGAAACTATAGAAGATGACCATCCTTACATCAAGAAAAATTTTTTTCAAGAAATCAGTAGAACAAAGGAGTCGTTCTATAGTGGTATTAAAGAAAAATTATCATTAGCCCAACAGGGTGCAGCAGCAGCTGCGGAAAATGAGCAGGAAGGAGCTACAAAGGGAGCGATGCCCAAGCCCATCCAGAAACAAGGCTCAAATGCAGAAACAAAAGACAATGCAAATTTACAGCCAGAAGACATCAACACAAAGCGAAAATACAAACTTATAATGGAAATAATACAGAGGTCAATCGAAAAGAATGCTGCACAGCCACACAAGAGCAAAGCATTCTGTCAGACCAAATGTCGAACATTGGAACTGAATTGGGAGGAGTTAACTGCTATTTATCGAAAAATGGAAAACGTTCTAACTTACCATGAAAAAGGGGAATATTTTGAGTTGCAAGAAAAGGTTGCGGAATCTTTGCAAGAATTGATTGAAATAATCGAAATATCAACATCAGCAACACAAAGATTGGAGATACCGCAAACATCATAGCAACTGCCCAAGGTGGATTTGCCTAAATTCGACGGCAATTACCTTAAATGGCAGCAATTCTCTGATCTGTACAAGGAGATCATTCATAACCAAAATATATCTGATGGTCAGAAAATATGGTTTCTAAAATCAAGCCTAACAGGAGAGGCTGCGAAACTCATATACCATCTTTCGATTTCAGGATCCAACTATACAGCAGCCTGGAAGTTGATTACTGAAAGACACGATAACTCTAGGTTGCTTGTGTCATCATGGCTCTCAAAGTTATTTTCCCACCAAAACATAACATCAGGAAGTGCAAAATCCATCCGCAATCTACATGACACAATACAAGAGTGCTTGATGGGGCTCCAAGGACTAAATGTGGACACCAGTTCATGGGATCCAATATTACTAAACTTTTTCCTTAAAAAACTGGATAAGGAGTCCCACACACTCTTTGGGCAATCTTTGAGTCAACCAAGGAAGATACCTGCCTTCAATAAATTTCTCATTTTCTTGGAAAATCGTTTCCAATCGTTACAGGCCTTGGGAAATAAGAATAAATCTGACGATCATAGGATGCACGTTTCTGGAATAAAGACATTAGCAGCAGCTGCAATGTCACCCTCAGCTTGTGTTTCATGCAAGGAAAATCATCTACTTTACAATTGCCCACAATTTTTAAATTTGACGCCAGCTAACTTAAAGATCTGGCCAAACAAAGGCATCTCTGCATTAATTGTTTACGTTTTGGACATAAGACTTTCAATTGCAAAGCACGAAGCTGTTTGAAGTGTCAGAAACGACATAATACACTTGTTCACTTCAAAACAGATGCCAACTATTCCGGAAACCGTCCAGCTACTAAGAAGATGGAAACGACAATAAATAACCTTCCAAATAAAAGTTCTGCAAATTCAAACAAGGCTGTAAGTGCTTTGTTGAATAATACACATCATCCTCTCATCATACTGGGAACAGCTAGGGTTCAGATTGTTGGACCAAATCAGCAAAAAATAAATTGACGAGCATTATTGGATTCGGGATCACAGATAAATATTATCAGTGAAAGAATTGTCCGAGCACTCAATCTCAAACCAAGATCAGATTCGCTCACCATCGAGGGAATAGGACAAGGAACACAAAAATCAAATCAGCGAGTAAACGTTGAATGTTTGTCAAATGTTAGTGGCTACACCACTAGAATTGAAGCTTTCATACTAAAGGATATAATATCACCACAACCATCTCAACTTCTGGACGTGTCGAGCTGGAAGTTGCCCTCAAATATCAAATTGGCAGATCCAGATTTTAGCCGACCTGATAAAATCGATCTGTTATTGGGAGCTGAGTTCTACCATGAATTACTGTCAGTGAGACAAATAAAATTATCTGACGACCTACCTATTATGCAAAACACCGTACTCGGTTGGATAGTGGCTGGGAAAGTTGAACGATCAACAATGTCAAGCGTAACATGTGGTGTTGGGATTTAGGAGGATTCTCTGAGTGACATCATAGAAAAATTCTGGCGTCTAGAAGAAATAGAAGAAACCAACAACAGTCTCACTTTGTCAGAACAGCGATGCGTAAAACAATTCGATGAAACAGTTAAGCGAGATACAAATGGAAGATTCATAGTAAGTTTGCCATTTGCCGAACAAACCTTCAGCGTTAGGTGATTCCACAGAACTCGCCTTGCGGAGGTATTTCGCGTTGGAGAAAAGATTAAGCAAGGATGAACCTCTCAGAATTCTTTACACGAACTTTATGGAAGAGTATTTAAAATTAGAACATATGGAAGAAGTCGAAATATCTAAGATTGGAACATCTCATTACTTTCTGCCTCATCACGTAGTACTCAAACCAGAGAGCAGCACAACAAAATTAAGAGTAGTGTTCGATGCATCTATGAAAACTTCGACGAATATATCATTGAACGACGTTTTGTTACCTGGACCCAAAATCCAAGACGACTTATTTTCCATTTGACTGCGATTTCGCTTATATCGGTTTGTATTTATTGCCGATATCGAGAAAATGTACCGAGAGATTATGGTAACAAATGAAGACAGAAAATATCAGTTAATATTTTGGCGCAGAACGAAGGATGAAAGAGTGCGTTGCTATCAACTAAACACAATAACATATGGTACTACTTCTGCACCATATTTGGCAACGTGCTGCTTGCAACAATTATCAATGGAATATACACGTAAATATCCTTTGGGAGCCAAGGTATTAGCTAACGATTTCTATATGGATGACGTCATGTCAGTTTCAAACAGCCTTTTGGAGGTTCGAGACATGCAACAACAATTGACACAGCTCCTGCAGTCAGCAGGCTTCAATCTAAGAAAATGGTGTAGCAATATGCCACAACTTTTAAACCATATTCCTCCAAAAAATCGAGCTCTACAATCGGACTTACTGGACAAGGAAGCAAAACATCTCAAAACACTGGGTCTCATCTGGAATCCAGAAAAAGGTGAGTTCCTGATAAATTCAACCTTTATTCAACACAGTAATATAACAAAACGAACGGCATTATCTGAAATTGCGCATATTTTTGACCCGCTAGGTCTTATTAGCCCCATGACAATTATTGCAAAACTGTTCATCCAACAATTGTGGAAGCTTAAGATAGATTGGGACGCGGCTTTACCAATGGAATTACACACTACTTGGGAAAAGTATCGTAAAGATTTGGAAGCAATAAAGGACATAAAAATTCCAAGACATGTCTTTTCAAATAAGATAGCAAAGGAAACCCAATTACATTTTTTTTTTTTTTTTTTTTTTATAATAGGCGCGCACTAAAGGGATTAGTCTACCCTTAATATGGTGAACACAGTACGAGCATTAGGAAAAAAGGGAGGGGTTTGAAAGGAAATGCCGATGAACATTAGTTTTGAAGTTCTGAGTTTTGAAATGCGATGGAAAAACAGAGGCGGGTAATGCGTTCCACATTCGTGTAGTGCGGCTGAAGAAAGAATCTCTGTATTTAACGGTACGTCCGAAATTGGACTCTAGGGTAAACTGATGAGCATTCCTTGAAGCACGAGTATTACGGTTGAATTGTTTGAGGGGAGGAATGCTGCTAGCTATTTCTTCTGAGCATTGCTTATAAAAATAACGATAGAACAACGTGAGACATGATACGTTTCGACGGTGCTCGAGAGACGTAATTGTATCATTTATTGACCTATCACCTATCATTTTTATAGCTCTATTTTGTATTCTATCCAAGAAACTCAACGACGTTATTGGAGCACCTGCCCAGATGTGGGAGTTATATTCGAGCTTTGGACGAATATATGCCTTATAAATAATGGCTAGATCAGACGGGGAGAAAAATTTCTTGCATCTTCGGAGGAAACCTAAACATTTCGCAGCAGATTTAGCGGTGTCAAATATGTGTTCATTCCACAGAAGGTGGTTTGTAATGCACATACCGAGAACTGAAAGCTGTTCGGTTTCCTCGATGCAAGTACCACTCATGGAAAGTGTCATGGAAGGAAGGTTTCGCTTTAATGAAAGTAAACAGCATTGTGTTTTTGAAGCATTAAATTCTACGCGATTTTTTATTCCCCATTGGACAATGCTATCAAGATCAGAATTTAATGAGCTTATCATATTAAGCCGTTCAAGATCCACTTCCGAAGAACATGGGCGAGAATCAGGAAACGAATATGAAAAACTGAGGGTACTATCATCAGCAAAACAGTTGAGTGGATTAGAAGTTGTAGACAGGAGATCATTTATAAAAATGAGAAAGAGAGTCGGAGACAAAACGGAGCCCTGGGGCACACCAGCATTTATTTTGTGGGTTTCAGATTTGAATCCATCCAATACAACTTGTATTGAACGGTTCGAAAGGTAATTTCTAATCCAACATGCATTTGCAGATGCATCGGGAAAGGCTTACGGTGCAGCAATATATATCAGATCAATTGCGAATAATGGTACAGTAACCGTTCACCTACTTTGTCCAAAATCCAGAGTAGCACCAATAAAGAAAAACCGGTATAATGAAGCCAAAAACCGGTATAATGAAGCCATAAGTGAAACGACAATACCACGCTTAGAACTGTGCGCAGCCAAATTAGCTACAGAACTAATGCAAAAGGTCACAAAGGATCTTAAACTTGGGGAATTGGAATCTCATTATTGGACCGATTCAGATATCGTATTAGCTTGGATCAATGCTGATGCAGGCAGATATCAAAGCTTCATATCAAACCGCGTCAAGAAGATACGATCTTTATCATTACCACATCAATGGCGTCATGTTCCAACTAAATCAAATCCAGCCGATATTGTATCAAGAGGGATGTCAGCCACAAAATTAAAAAAACACCACATTTGGTTTTATGGACCACTGTTTTTATACGGACCTGAAATGAAATGGCCAGCTGAATTCAAGGTTAAACCCACCAATTTAGACATAAAAAAATCGAAATTGGTAATTACAGCAACAATTGAAACAGACGTTACGATTACAAAGGATTGTGGCATACATATATCGTTTCCTTCAAAATTGCGGAAACATCAAACCAAAGAAGGACGAATTAATGCCTCTCGAATTGGAACAATTCGAATCAAAGGAAGATGAATTATCACTTCTCGAACTGGAACAAGCACTAGAGGTAATTGTAAGATTCATGCAAAGCCAAGCCTTTAAAGAAGAATTAAAACAATTGTCTGAGGGGAAATTAATCCACGGCAATAGCCAATTGACTACTTTATCACCATTCATAGACTCATAAGACGCATAAGGAACAGTGCATTAAAATAACAAGCCAAATTGAACACTTGATGGATGACTTTTCAAAGGGAAGTGAGCTATTATCACCACCCAGCAACAATCAAAGGCGAGTCAGAAGAGGAGCTCTGAAATTGTAGGTGGAATCGCACATTCACTGTTTGGTGTCCTAGATTCCGAATATGCAGTAGATCTGTCTAAAACAATTGATGGGTTAAAGGACAATGAAAACATCCTACTTACTCACATCAAAAACCAGACATCCTTTCTTCAAACAACCGCCAACATCATGAGTCGAACTCAAGCACAGAATTTGCATCAATTTTGGACAGTTACATCCCAGATAGACGGCCTAACAAATCAAACCAACGCTATTTCGAAGGATCTTCATGAAGAAAATCTAGCCCAACTCTTCTTATCAAGGGCTGTTCAAACTCTAACTTCAATAACCAATTTTCAACGCGTTCAGGGGGCACTTTAAGATATCATTACTCATAGTCAACATGGAAGAATCAGTCCAATTCTTATGCCGTTAGCACAATTGCATCAAGAACTACAATTAATACCAGAACATTTACCTGCTACATTGAAACTTCCGGTGTCCAATGCTGGGTTTTCAAAAATTTATAATATAATGTCAATTGAAGGAAAAATTCTGCAAAGGTATGCGATTTTCAAGATCAAGTTACCATTGATAACCCCCGAAGAATTCGAAGTCTATCGAACAATCTCTGTACCTGTATTGCAAGAGGACGGATTTGCTGGAATACAACCCTCTTCACCATTTCTATTGATCAACTTGCATCGAGACTTATACTACGCCCTATCGGAAGAAGAAATGAAGGCTTGCTCATCAAATCCTCTGGGAGGACTCCTATGCAAACAAAGAGGTCCTCTTCACCACAAAGGATCCATCGCTAATGCTTGTGAGCTAGGATTGTTCAATCACAAGTTTGAACCTAACAAATGCCGTGTCAAGAAGATGGATGAAGGTCCTCATTGGATTCAACTATACAGTGCAAATTCCTGGATATATGCACTTTCTGAAGAAACAAGACTAAATTTAGTTTGTGACAAAAAGACTTCTCAAATAACAATCCACGGTACGGGCATTGCCAAGTTGCAGAGTGACTGCATAATAAAACAAAGGTTTTTAACCATCCGAGGTCATAACATCTACCCACCAGAAACCAGACTGTCATATGTACCACTCCTCAATCTTCAGGTGTCAAAATCTCAACAGAAAACTTCTCACAAGAAAACAACCACATGCTTACGAAGAATATTCAACAGATCTTGAAGCATTAAAAAAAAATCTTGAAACATTTCGAGAAACTCTCCCAAATAAATTAGAACAGCATGAAATCCACCATACTATCGGACATGCTGGAATATTAATAGCGATTTCAATCGTCATCTTTTTAATCGCCCAGTATTACTGCAAGAAGAAAAGAGATAAGATAAGCCAACCAACACCTCAGCCGAGGAAACATAGTGCAAACATCACCATCCCGAGAATGCAATCAACACCAAAAAGCATCCCATCAGAAGCTAGATTTAATGTAACTGCTGAAGAATGAACACGATACTTATTTTATTTTCCTTTAATAAATTGTAAATTTGTTTTCTTATTAAATTTTAAATCAAAATTTGTATTTGTATTTATAGTTCTTTTTCTAAAAACATTATTTGTAATTTGTAAAACGAATCGTTTAACGTGGGGCAGAATGTTCGGGTTGCCTTTCATTATCTTTTATGCAAGGCTCTCTTGCGAAAGCTTACCTTTTTGCTAGGCAGTTCGCCGCCAACTCTTCGCTGCCAGAGAGTGTCATGACTCCACCAGTTCTTGAGCGCGTTAATGATTCCATGGGACAAATCTTCTTTCGCACTCGTGCTGTGGCGAGGGTCCTAAAGGATCTCAACATACACAAATCCGCTGGCCCGGATGGTATCCCCGCTATTGTTCTGAAGAGGTGTTCTTCAAAACCATTGCGTAAGCTTTTCCATCTATCCTATTCTTCTGGGCTCGTTCCGAGTAGTTGGAAAACAGCATTTGTCCAGCCTATACCCAAAAAAGGTGAATCCTATTCTCCCTCCAATTATCGTCCGATTGCACTTACGTCCCTTCTTTCTAAGGTCATGGAAACGCTGATAAATTATCAGCTTAAGAAATATCTTGAAGAACGAAAACTTTTTAATGACCGGCAGTACGGCTTTCGCAGCAACAGGTCCACTGGTGATTTGATGGCATATCTCACCGAACAGTGGAACAAATCTTTACATCGTTTTGGAGAAAGTAAGATTGTTGCACTCGATATTTCAAAAGCATTTGATACAATTTGGCACCAGGCTCTCTTATCGAAAATGCGTGCCTTCGGTATTGATGAATTCCTCCTTCGTTGGATTAGAAACTTTCTTTCGAACCGTTCAATACAAGTTGTACTGGGCGGGTTCAAGTCTGAAACCCACAAAATAAATGCTGGTGTGCCCCAGGGCTCCGTTTTGTCTCCGACCCTCTTTCTCATTTTTATAAATGATCTCTTGTCTGTAACTTCTAATCCAATTCATTGTTTCGCTGACGATACTACCCTTAGCTTTTCATATTCGTTCCCAGACTCACATCCCTCCCTTTCGGGTGTGGAACTGCAACGGCAAAATATGATAAGCTCATTAAACTTTGACTTAAACAGCATTGTACAATGGGGAATAAAAAACCGCGTAGAGTTTAATGCTTCGAAAACTCAATGCTGTCTTGTATCGTTGAAGCGAGATATACCCCCCTTGCCACTGTCCATGTGTGGCACTTGCATCAGTGAAACCGAACATCTCCAGATTCTCGGTATGTGTATCACCGACCACCTCTTGTGGAATGATCACATATGCGATGTCGCCAAAAATGCCGCAAGATGTCTAGGTTTTTTAAGACGATGCAAGAACTTCTTTTCCCCTTCTGATCTGGCTACCATCTACAAAACTTACATACGTCCAAAGCTTGAGTACAACTCCCACATTTGGGCTGGTGGTCCAGTAACGTACTTAAGTCTTTTGGACAGTATCCAGAGAAGAGCATTTAAGATGATTGGTGACCGTACCATCGTTGAGACTTTTACGTCACTTGAACATCGACGTAATGTCTCATGCCTCACCCTCTTTTACCGTTACTTTAATGGTTTATGCTTTAGTGAAATAGCCAGTTGTATTCCTCCCCTTAAGATATTCAACCGTAATACCCGCGCCTCCAGGAATGCCCATCAGTTCACCCTCGAGCCCAACTTCGGACGTACGGTCATGTTCAGAGAATCGTACTTTAGCCGTACTACGCGAATGTGGAACTCTCTTCCACACTCTGTCTTCCCCAGTCATTGCAGTGTTCAGGAATTCAAGACTAATGTTAACCGACACCTCATCCTTAACCCTCTCCGTCTATCCCATTTTTCCTAACGCTCGCACTGTGCTTTGGCATAAAAAGGGAACAAAAACCCCTTGAGTGCGTGCCTATTATAAAAAAAAAAAAAATGCAATAAGCAGTTCATTCACTCAATAATAAAAAACCATACACATAATTGATTTATTTTCATGCAAAATAAACGATACACATTTTCTGTGTATTTGGGTTGATAAACTGATGGTACACAAAGTCGTGCTTTTAATTATTTTACGAATCTCAGCATAAAAGACAATGAAATTTGAGCTTGACCTTTTTGCCTCCACTGTAATATATATTTTTATAAGCAATCAATGTGATTAATTTTAGTTTAGTAATAATTGTCTAATAGGCAATATTTTTCTATAAAATGTTGCTATCAATAAAGAATATCATGAGTTAATTTCATCCCATATATCATCGACATCAGGTTCTAGGTTTATGTAGGTTTATGTACGGAGTTGAATAATTTTAGTAGAATTCATTTTAACTCCTTGCGTTCTTACATTGAGTACCTTTTGGGTAAAAGAAGTTAAATTGAGTAAAATTGAGTGTGTTATGCTAAGAAGTATCGCGTTCTTAAATTTAATCTAAAAATGTTTAAAATTTGTATTCTGTTTTTCTCTGGGTGAATGACTGCAGATTCTGTTGATAATGAAAACTATTGAGTAGGTATCTGCTGCATCTACCTATACTTATCTGAATAAATGAATGCCGGCTAATCCCACAGGTAAATGTTTTTTAACAATTTGAATCATCAAACAAAAATTACTCCTCACTGAACTTAAATAAAATCCCCCTTCTCTTTAAGGTATCAGTAAAGCACTTTGTTAAACCACTTGTGGCTTTTATTATGTAGAAGAAAATACAAAGAGTTGATAAACAAAGCACATTACAGCAATC
Source organism: Baccha elongata (assembly GCA_951217065.1). Lineage (NCBI taxonomy): Eukaryota > Metazoa > Arthropoda > Insecta > Diptera > Syrphidae > Baccha > Baccha elongata. The sequence goes on from CATNUY010000313.1 coordinate 426,164, forward strand.
ATCATCATCATCGGCTCGACAACCGGGGTCCGGTCCTGGCCTCCTTCAACAAGTCTCTCCACCTATCCCGGTCTCGAGCCGAAGCCATCCAGTTGCGCACCCCAAGGCTCCGGGCGTCCTGGTCTACGCCATCTCTCCAGCGCAAGCATGGTCTACCACGCTGTCATCTGCCATAGAATGTACCACAAAGAACTTTCCGAGCAGGTTCCTCTTCGCTCATGCGAGCTAGGTGCCCTGCCCACCGAAGTCTACCGAGCCTAATTTTTGTCACGATATCTGCTTCAAGGTAGATTGCGTACAATTCATGATTGTACCGTCTCCGGAATCGTCCTTCCTCACATATGGGGCCAACAGTTCTCCTTAAGACTTTTCTCTCGAACGCGGCTAAGAGGTCAGAGTGCCTTTTGCTAAGCACTCAAGTCTCGGATCCATATGTGAGTGCTGGCAGGACCATGGTCCTGTACAGCAGTAGTTTTGAAGTTATGGTGAGATTTATGGATTTGAAGAGCTTTGACAGACTGTAGTAGGCTCTGTTGGATTTGAGAAGCCGCCCGCGTATTTCTTCTTCTATATTGTTATCGGCTGCTACTATTGACCCAAGGTATTTAAAGGATTGCACCACTTCAAATTCGTGCTCCGCTACCTTGATTGTTTGACCAACTGTTCCTCTCGCATTCGACGCCACCATGTACTTTGTTTTACCTTCACTAATGTGCAGCCCCAGATTTTGTGCCGCCTGCTCAATCTGGATGAAGGAATCGTGTACAGCTTGCTCGGTTCTTCCGATGATGTCGATGTCGTCTGCGTAAGCCAGTATCTGGCTGGACCTGTTGACGATGGTCCCTCTTGTTGCCTTGCCAGAGTCACGGATTGCTTTCTCCAACGCCAGGTTGAAGAGGAGGCAGGCCAAACCATCCCCTTGTCGGAGTCCATTAAAGATGTTGATTGGTCTGGATAGCAATCCGGCTATTTTTACTTGGCTTGTTACGTTGGTCATGGTCAACCTACATAGTCGTGTCAATTTATTTGGGATGCCGAATTCTCTCATGGCTTTGTAAAGTTCTACCCTGGCTATGCTATCATAGGCGGCCTTAAAGTCTATAAACAGTTGGTATGTTGGGATGTTAAATTCTAGACATTTTTCCATCGCCTGCCTAAGGGTAAAAATCTGATCAGTTGTTGATTTGCCTGGAATGAAACCACACTGATATTGTCCGATGATGGTTTTAGCATATGGGGTTATCTGGTCTTGTAGGATAGAGGAGAGTATCTTACAGGCGGTACTCAACAACGTGATACCTCTTTAGTTGCTGCACGTTGTGACATCTCCTTTCTTATATTATACCTTTTCGCCAGTCATCTGGCATTTCTTCATGCTCCCACACGTGCACTATAATATCATGAATTGCCTGACGTAGAGCTGGCCCACCGTGTTGAAATAATTCGGCTGGTATACCATCAGCTCCCGGGGCTTTGTTTAGCCGGTCTATAGCCTTCTCAACCTCTTCTATGCTTGGTGACGGCAACATAGGGTATTCGTCTTGAAGCAGTGGAGCCTCCACTTCTGCAGTGAGTTGACCATTTAGCAATTCATTAAAGTACACTTCCCATCGCTGCAGGATGCTTTGTGGATCGGTGATCAGATTTCCCTCTCCGTCCTTGCAGTATGTGCAGCGTGGTGTGTACTGCGTCATGTTTCGGACGGATTGTTAGAACTTCCGCGCCTGGTGCGGACCTCGCTCTCGGCTTTTTTCTATTTCACAGATTAAGTTCTTCTCCCAGGCTGATTTTTTCTGTCTGTGAAGCCGTTTTTCTATTCTTTTGAGCTCTTTATATTCTTCTTCACGTGCCCGTGTTCTATGAGATTGTTGCATTGCTCGGTACGCAACATTCTTACGTTCAGTCGCTAGCTTGCATTCATCATCAAACCAGTCGTTCCGATTTCTACGACTGCTGCCTAAGATGGAGTTGGCAGTACTAATGACAGTATTCTTAAGGCGTGTCCACTTCTCATCTACGCACAGCATACTGGCTCCAGGACTTCCTCTCCCTAAATCAAGTGATTCTAGGGCGAGTCCTAACGCATTACCAAAGGTGTTACTGGCATTTTCATTGCGCAGGGCGGCCGTGTTGATTCGAACCTGATCGGCGGATGCAATACGTCTTCGCAAGGCAATCCGCCCTCGGAAGACCATACCAACAAGATAGTGATCCTAGTCGATATTGGCGCCTCGGTACGTTCGTACCGTCATCAAGTTCGAGTAGTGGCGACGGTCTATCAACACGTGGTCTATTTGGTTACGAGTGACTCCATTAGGTGATACCCAGGTGGCTTTGTAGATATCTTTTCGCGGGAACCTGGTACTCGCAACGACCATGTTTTTCGATGCTGCCAATTCTAAGACTCGAAGTCCATTGTCATTAGTGTTCTCATGCAAACTATGGGTGCCTGCGTAATGCCTGAATACCGGCTCCCGACCTATTTTTGCGTTTAAATCCCCAAGGATGATTTTTACGTCATACCTTGGACAGGCATTGAGGGTCCTCTCGACTTGTTCGTAGTAAGTCTCTTTTTCTTCGTCTGAGGACTCCTCCGTAGGTCCGTGAACGTTAATGAGGCTAATGTTCGTAAATTTGCCTCGCACGCGAAGGGTGCATAGCCTTTCGCTTAAAGCGTTAAAGCCGATGATGGTAGACTTCATTTTTTCGCTGACTAGGAAGCCTACCCCGAGCACATGGTGTTTTGTATGACAGCTGTAGTATACGTCATATTCTTTCTTCTGTAAAACACCATTCCCTGTCTATCTGATTTCTTGAAGTGCTGTTATGTCAGCTTTATATTTTGACAGGGCATCAGCTAGCTGCTTATTCGTCTGATGGCTGACCGCCATTACAGCAATACGTTCATTAATTAATTTTAATACAATAAAGAAACGTAGGAGGAAAAGGAGAACAACCAGCTTATTCATAGAAATTAGAAATTGTGAAAAAAGTTTAATTAAATATAAAGCCCTGGTATGTTATTTCCAGGGAATTGTTTTTGATGTCGAGTTTCTCACATTTTTGGGATTCGGTTTCAATTCGACCATACTAAAAGTAAAATCTTTACCAATATCATTTCAATATTGTCATTGGATGGAATGGTTATTATGTGATAGTGATAGATTGCTGGTAAATTGGTTGCAGGGAAGTTAAAACTGTTAAAACTTTAACCATACAAAACTACATTCGTTGAGTGTCATTTTTGTACGTGAGTTTTTGTTTAACATCAGCCGCGTAGTAAGCTTGAGAATGAACCAAAGTTAAGATGGTTGAAAGTAGGAAAGATATCGTATTTAGTAATAATACGATTTTTAGCTCAACAGAATCAATATGACCGTAATGAAAAATATAATTTTTCTCTCCCACTATTTGGTTTAACAAAATCATTCATGGTTAATTACGACTTTGTCACACAAACTTGCTCTAGCGCCCAGAAAGCTATGCACAATTGGGTAGCATGAACTGACTTCAACAATAATAATCGAAATCGTTAGAGGTGGCTTTAATTAAATCGATTTATTTTTAATAATTAAAAAACAAATTGTTTGTAAATTTGAGGTACCTAAGCTATAATACATACCTACATAAAAAAATGTGTAAAAATTAAAAAAAACATTAACTCGTTAAATATTTTAAATAAAGGACACGAAACACGAAAAACCCAGTTATAAATACATATAATACCCTGTAACGAAAATCACTCTTTATTCCTCTTGCCTTTTTACGCAAGAATAATTGCCTAAAAAACAAGTCAATAATAACGACATCCTACGAGCAGTATTTGAAACTTACACATGAATTCTCTATGTGTATAAACTCAGGGCCATATTCATAGATGTTTAACAAGTTCTTATCAAGTTGTTTTAAAGCTAAACTCAAGTTTTTGCTATGCATAAAAAATTAAAACCCAAGTCTAAACGAAAAACTCGAGTCTAACTTTAAACTGGACCAAACCCATGTTTAAGTTGTATTTTACTCTGATAAACGTCAGAAATGAAATAATTTGTCAAGGGATGCGAGTGATTTTCTTTTTCTTGCAATTAAAATGTTGGTAATTACCACTTTACGACCAAAAAAGCAAATACATAAATAGATAGTAATATTTCTACATATCTACATATACCTACCAACCTACAAAAAGACACATTCAGAGGAATAGGTATATTATTCGCGCAAATGAGGATATCATTGTGCAATATAATAATCGAGATGGAGAAATTAGATACTGAGGCATAAACATTTTCTTTCATTTGATATTCGTTTTAAATTTTATAATTTTCTGTTTCAACCTGTCAAGCCTTGTTTTCAACCTTTCTTTTTCTTACTTAACTTAAAAATGAATCTATCCCACTCACTCCATATTAGGAACCCAAGTTTGTGACACGTTCCACTCGTGTTTTACAAAACAAAGCTGACAAAACACTATGCATAACAACTAACCTGAGTGTTACCGTTAGACTCCAGTTCAGAAGAATTCGAGTTTAAAATATGTCTATGAATATGGGCCATGCCTTTACCTACAAAATATTAATCAAAACTGTTCCTAAATATTTTGCAAAATTTTATTTGGTATTTGCTAAACTTATGAGTTGAACTAATGTGGCAATTACTGAGTGATAAGGTTTATATCTTCTAATTATTGTTTCAGAAAGGGTTAAAATGTAAATCCCATAAATTAATTTCTTCTTCACGAAGATTTCCAGATTGCTACAAATTAATACTAACAAAAAAAACACTTAAGCTGTCTAGAGGAGTAGTTCGTTGACCTCAATATCTTTAAAGTTGACACATTATATACATCTAGAAAAAAATTTCATTCCAATCAAATTCTATTGCAGATTTACAATCGTGTTGTTCCTAGCACTGCCCCTGCGTGACATTCGGACTTTGAAAACATTGTCTAATGACCATTATAGATAATATTAATAGCCAACTGCTTGGAACTGTATGCTCCTAGAATGCAATGTTCTATTGCGTCGCTGGGTCGGACTTTTGTGTCAGATTACTAACCTTTGGCTTAGTATACTAACCAAGAATTTATATAATTAATAATCGAAAGTAACAATAGAGTTTCTTTATAGTTTATATGGCATGTACCGTTAATAAGGTGATTTTGAAAAAAAATCTAACGGAGAACTTGATTTTTGCAAAAAATCAGACACACAAAATTTTATCAAGATCGATCGTATTTTTTTCTAAGAGTCTGGTCCTCCAGGATGGGGGCTGTGCATCGGGGCAACTTCCCTTCCATGGAGAAAATGATTAGTTCTGAAAAACCAACAAGCCTAGAATACGGCGGATCTTAATGTTGACGACCCCAGCAAACGAAACAAGGACAACGAATTTCGGATCTGTACGTGGAATGTACTATCGTTGTACAGATTACGTGCAGCCTAACAATCAGTGGAAACCCTGGTTAAACTAAGGGCTGATGTTACAGCTATTCAAGAAGTGCGTTGGGATGAAGAGGGCGTACGGAGGATGACAGCGTGTGACATCTACCACGATCCGTGCAACAAAGAACAGAGGCAGCGGTTATTTGGAGGTGGCTTTGTGATACGAGGAAAACTTAGCCAAGAAGTCTTAGGCTTTCTGAGCTTCAGAGAGCTCTTGGTCACAATCACTTGTGGCCCAGAATACAATTTTTGGCTGGATACTTTCCGGTCCACTTAGGCAAGAAAGTTTCAAATGCAACACAACTACCTTATCTTACTTGTCTGAAAACTCAATCGATCAACAGTTTTGGGAGATAGAAGACCTTCCTGATAAACCACCTCTTTCTCATGAAGATGAAGCTTGTGAATTTTCTGCTCGTTCCATCATTGTAGCCTTTAGGTTTTCTGACAAGAACTAACTGTCCGCTTTTGAATCGTTTGGATTTTGCTCTTTTCTTGTCATAATATTGCTTCTGTTTGGACTGATTTCTTCTTATTTCTTCACTCGCTTTTTCTCTCGTGACATGAATTTGGGAATCGTAATCATCTTTGCATACTTCAGAAGCCAAAAATGTTTCGCCTAAGTTTCGGGGTACATATCCTAACAACAGCTCATAGGAAAATTTATTTGTAGTAATTGCATTAATGCTGGAATTTAGGCAAATCTGGATTTGCTTCAACGACTGATCCCATTTTGATTTGCATTCTGTAGATGAGGCAATGGGGTAGCTGTTGCTTTCAGGATCCTTTTCATGACTTTTCCCTCACAATACTCGGTAATTTTTTTGCTTGTAAAACAACTTCCACAGTCGCAAATAATTCTTCTGGGCACTCCGAAAACTTCAAATTTACCATCGAAATCTTTAATGACTGTTTCGACCTTGGTATTTTGAACAGCTATCAAGAATACAAATGTTAATCCATCAATGATTAATAATAAATGGGTATTTTGTTTAGTACTTTTAACGAACGGTCCCAGGTGGTCAACATGTAGGATTTAATTGTCCGCTTTGTTTACATATAGGTATTTTGTTATACATGCATCCTAAACAGCAAGATGCATAAGGTTTTATATATTTCCTCATAGAAGAAAACCAATATTTTCTTTGGATAATTTCAAGCGTTTTAGCTTCAGCTAAATGTCCAGGATGATCGTGGTAGGCCATAACAACATACCTTCTAGAAGTCTTGGGTACCACCCATCGTCAGCTGCCGTTGACTTTTTTGTAGAATCTACCGTTATGCAAAGCGTACTCTTCATGGATACGTGTCGCGTCTTTGCCTTCTCAATTTTTGGATAACATTTCTATAAGATATTTACACCTATTGTCTTTAAGTTGACAGGCTAAAATCCAATCGTCTGTTGTTATATTGACTATCATTTGTTCGAGGTCGTCATCTTCATTACCTTCGTAAATCGCGTTTCTACTGAGAGCATCTACATGAGCCATTTTACATCCGGCTCTATATTCTACAGTAAAATCAAACTAGACAACCACCATCACCCGAAGCGTTGAACTAATTTTTTTTCTAAAGTGCTGTTCGTAACGCATTGCCATCAGTGATTACTTTAAAGTTTAGTCCAAGCAGGTATACGCGAAATCGCTTTAAGGAACAAATGACTTCCAACGTTTCCAGTTCGTAAGAATGATACCGTTGTTCACCTGGGGTAGTTGTACGACTGAAATAAGCAACTGGCTTTGGTAGTCCATCATCTTGCTTTTGCGATAACATTCCGCCGATACCTAGCTTAGACGCATCTGTATGCAATTCAGTAATAGCTTTATGATCATATAAGGCCAATACTGGACGGTTGGCCAAGTGACCTTTCAATATTTAAAAAGCTGTCTTTTGTTCTTCAGTCCATACAAACGGTATATTATTTTTCAATAAGGAAGGCAGTGGCTTTGCTTTTAAAGCAAAATTACGTATGAAACGACGGAAATAGCTAGCAAGCCCCAAAAATTGTCGCATTTGACCCACATTATTTGGTTTTGGGAATTCTATTCCAGAAATTATTTTTCTCTTGCCCGGTTGAACAGTATCTACACTTATAAAGTGAGGCCAGCATTTCGCATAAGCTTAAAAATGCTTTCCAAGTGCTGCAAGCCTTCATCGTTAGTTTTGCTTAAGATATGAACGTTATCCATATAACCCATCGCACTTGTAAATCGCAAAGGGCCCAAAACTTTATTGATGGTCCTCTGAAACACCGCAGGGGCGTTCACCAGCCCAAATGGCATTCGCAAGAATTCATAGTGACCGTCTGGTGTTGTGAAACCTGTTTTCGGAATCGTGTCCTTCGCAAGTGGTATTTGATAATATCGGCTTGCTAAGTCAAGATTGGTAAAGTATTTTGGGCCCTTCAACCGGTCTAATTGGTCATCAATTCTTGGCGTCGGGTATTGGTCTTTAACCGTTATGGTGTTCAAGGAGCGGAAGTCAATGCACATTCTAGATTCACCATTTTTTTACGGACCAAGAGAACTGGGCTTGGAAACGGTGAGTTTGACTCTCTAACCAAATCATTTTCTAAGAGTTCATCAACAATCTCTCTCAATTTGGAACGTTCGTGGAAGGACATGCGATATGGGTAATGTCGAAATGCACTTGTTTTCTTTCAGGACGAGAGACATTTTATCTGAGTTGGGTTTTCCTAACTCTTTCAAATTTTGAGCGAAACAATCTCTATATTTGTTGATTAAAACTAAAAGCTGATGTTGATGATTTTCTGGCAAACTGCTTGATCTTCCGTTTCAGCCTCAATTTTGTCACCCCGCAAAAGAAGTTGACCAGTCTTAAATTTTTAATTTGATGTTGATACGTTGAGTACTAAAGCAGCATCTTTACCAGCATCAATGACACATCTGGGTATCCAATACTCGTTATTGGGCAGAGATCGTTGCTGCAACTCAATATAGACATCTTCGGTGGAATTGTCTTTGTTGTAGACCTCCACGAACGCGGCATAGTTAGGAGGAATCAATGTTGTGTCCTTTGCCCAAACACTAACTTTTCGTGGGGCTATCACTTCTACTTCCGGGAAAACAATTGCTGTACCGACTAAACGCACTTCATTTTTACGCATAACTATGGTTATATCGTCCGCGTTCACGAATGGTTGCCCAATCAACACAGAAACATTTTGTACCCGGTCTGAAACTTCTAACATTTCAACATAGGCACTCGCTAAGTCAACTTCAAGGTTGGCTTTGGTTTTCCCGATAACTTTCGAAACTCCACCACCGAATGCATTTACGGTTAATTCACATGGGTCAACTTTAAGATTTAAACGAATAGCATCGGTTTCCCGTATTGTTACTGCACAACAACCCGTATCAATAAAGCCTCTTAAAACAACCCCGTTCACAACACAATCAGTATGTAAAATAACATTCGCTTGGCTTTTTTTTATTAGGCATAACACTAAGGTAGCTTTTTGCAATCTTTCGAAGACACTTTTCAGTAGCATGTCCAAGGCGATTACACTTTTTATATTCTGTTCGCGGCTTTTTCAAACTCAACTTTTATTAAAAGAAAGAACGACTTTAGTTTCAATATTCAATTTTATTCAACCTTCCGATCGTACACTCACTAATCGAATGCATGAACGTATTTTTTCATCGTCTGGCTTGGATGGATCCTTTTTGCACATCTTATTGTCTGTTCTGTGTGTTCTTGAATTGTTTAAGTCTACCGATCTTCTGTATGTGTATAGTAAACCTGTGTAGTACGATGGATGCATGTATGTTATATTGCATAGCCAGCTGCCTATCTGTGCGATTTCCAATAAGAATTAATGAATTAAATGCCTAGTGGAGTGTGCATACATATTTATCGCTTACACATTTAGGTCCAAGTTGATATTGTACACACAATCTTCAATTAGACCTAGAGAAGAGCTTGAAAGGTACTGAATACCACATACGAGTTTCACCATACCTTAATAAACTTGGTATGTCGTTGTCATACGCTGAGAATAAAAGTGGACCCAAAATGGATCCTTGTGGAACGCCACGTGAAAGCGGTAGGGATTCTGAAGCATGGTTTCCTGCGACGACTGCTTGGCTCCTACCAGCTAAGTATGAAAATATTAATTTAGCTGCTTCCGGTGTAAAACGAAACCGAAATGAGAGTTTCTGACGCACTATGTTATGGTCAATAGTATCATAAGCCTTGGAATAATCAAGAAGAACTAAAAAGGTGCTTTATCACCCTCAAAGGCCCTCCGCACTTTCTCGACTACTTCCAGAAGTGCAGTACTACTACTGTGATGAGGTCGAAATCCAGACTGCTTGGGCGATAAAAAATTATATGAGTTGAAGAACTGCGTTATTTGCTTATGCATTAATCTTTCAACTACCTTAGATAAAAAAGGTAAAATGGAAATAGGGCGATATTCTGTTTTAATTTTAGAATTTTCATTGAGGAGGAAATGAATTTATTGAATGTGTAAAATAAGGTAGAATTGTAGTCATGACTGCTTTTACAAATGTTGGATGCAACTGATCAAAACCGATACCATATGGTTTTGCAGAATTTATAAGGACCACACATCTATTTCGCAACTTCCGGTGTTGTTGACGATCTTCTGCTATTCTAAAACGCTACCATTATTGAAAACGCAATTTCTTTGATTTATACAGTTCTGAATTTCAATTGTAAACCAAGGATTTTCACCATGTATCACTGTTTTCGATCTAAGAGGCACATGAACATTGAATAATCTTATCAGATTATTTTTTAGAAACTCAACTTGTTTCTCTGGATATATAAAATAGTATATATTCTGCCAACTGACTCCCCAAATATCAGACTCGAGGGGAATTAATATTTAAGCTTGAAATAACGGTACTGAAATGTAATAGAAGGCCTAACAGTCGAAAAATCAAAATGAAGATGTATTGAGTCATGACGTGAAAAACCGGGTGCTGATAATTGATCATACAAAAACACTTTGTTCATGTTGCTCACAAAAAACATATCAAGAAGAGTGCACATGTTGGTGAATGACAGCTGGTAAGTTTTAGAGGCTAATTTTGTGAGAGTACTTGCGCCTTTTGCTTAATTTGTATTTTTGGTGAAAAAAGATTAATTTAAATGTGTAATTTTAATTGCAAAAACATTTTGGTGACTCAGTTACAAAATAAAGAATCAATTTTATCAAAAACCTATAAAAATAGGTTACTCGGGAGTAAGATTCTTCTATGTGAACCAATGATACTTTTAATTCTTCTTTATTTGCACTTCTTCTCATAGCCCTTTCACTCTGTGCACTGGACACCACAGGTTTGGTTTTCGTTGGAAATCCTTAATGTAAAGATGGAACCCAATCTGAGTTGTGAACATCTCTAGATAATTTGGAGGGTTTTCCTGTACAAAAAATATGTTTTTAATAAAATCTCATCTTCAAAATTCCAAACCTGATATGAAATGTTTAAAACAAACTCGTGCTATTTGGCCATTAAGAACTTTTCTATTTATCGCGGCCAGCTTTGGATGTTTCCAAACTTTAAGAAACAAGAAAAACCGTACGTTTGGGGTTCTATACGCTCTGCTTTTGCAGCCTATTATACAGCACACTGTAGGCATTTTAATATTTATAAATAAATTCCTTCTATTTTATTTTACACTTCTTTGACCAATGATTAAAATCACTCAAGTAAAAATAGGGTCACTTCACACAGAAAACTAACTCCATCCAAACAATGTATTTTCGATGTATTTTCGAGAAAAATGTATAACTTATCTATTAGCTGAGACACTAATTTTTTTTTTATTGAAAATAACGCTTTTAAATTAATTATTTTCCACAAAAACTAAAGAAAAACTATAGATAGGTGCAGCTGTCCAATGTTGAAATTAGCCCTGTTTCTTCTTTTAAGGTGGCAAAGTAATAATGAGTACTTTACTAGCAATTCTAAATGGAACGCATCGCTATTAGCAATTTAGGGAAGAGTACGATAACTTTGGCGCCAAGAATTGATAACGGTTTTTTGTAGAACAGTTCAATACAAGCATTTTTTACTATAGGTGGGGGGGTCTATCTCCCTCCGTTTGGGCGAAAGGGGCAATTTTATAAAAACAGTGCTAAAAATTTAAAACAAATATTAAAAAATAACGGTAATACTTACAACTAAATTTTAAATCTTTTTTTAAAGCCAATAGTTTCTATTAGATGTTATTTAAATCAAGTGAAACCTATGCATAGTTTTTGAAAAAACGGACTTTAAACTCAAAAATTGCGAAAAAAGGTAAAAAAAATTTTTAATTTTTTTTACACCCAACCTCGCACCCACCCCACCTCGCACCCACCCCAAATCCTATAGTGTGTCCAAGCAGGGGTGTTGCAGTGGGGCAGCATGCCCCCCCCCCCCTTACATACCTCACTATTTATACGCCTTAATACGTAAGCAAGCAAAAAACAAAGTATCCAATAAAAAAGTTGTTGTAATAATTTTCCATTTTCTCAAAAACCAGAAAACATAAAATCATTTTGTTTTCAGTTTATGATTTAAAATTAATATGAGCAACGAATTTTATAAAAAAAAGTAGTATTTTATTTTACAATTTTGAAAAATCACACTTCAAAATTTTTTTTTACCTTTTTTTCGCAATTTTTGGGTTTAAAGTCCGGTTTTTAAAAGACTATGCATGGGTTTCACTTGATTTAAAAAACATCTAATAGAAAAAAGTATTGGCTTTAAAAAAAGATATAAAACTTAGTTGTAGGTATTACCGTAATTTTTTAATATTTGTTTTAAATTTTTAGCACTGTTTTTATAAAATTGCCCCTTCCGCGCAAACGGTTTGTATAATTTAGCTTATGGATGTAGACAGTTTGAACGTATACCTTTTGGTCACTCATTCCGTCCTTGTATTAGAACTTTTAGCTTTGTTTATTTGTTAATCATTGGCTGCTTTTCCAATAAACAATATAATAATGGTGAGATATGTTTACAATTATTTGAGCAATATTTATGTATTAACTTTGTTTTTTTAATAGAAAAGAAAAAAACTAAACGATGCCATCTGAAAATAAATGAATTTAAATCGCGTCATAAAAATAGAAGCAGTGCCAAAATCAAGGTTTTATTAAGTTGTAACAACTTTTTCGACATTGATGAAACATTTTGCAGAGTAAACACATTAAGTCGTATGTTTTAAGAAAAATGTGAAGAAAAAAGTCTTTAACATTAGAGGAATGAGTGAAAATTAATGTTTACTTGCTGCAGTATTTTTGAAAGGCTCTATAAATCTCAAAACCAAACACTAGTGATTATGTTATCAGCCATTATTTAGAAAACCCGTCATTTTGCAAGGCTGAATAGAATGAAAACATTTTGTCTGCTTTATGGCTTTAAAAAATACAAAAGAATCACAGAATCGTATCAAAATTAGCACTATCAGCAGCAAATATAAGGGATAAGACTATCGTTGAAGCAAATTTACTAGCGGTTTTCCATGTTATCCATAGTGCAAAACATTGGAAGCGTCTTAAGCCTAAGAAAAAACGCCCCTAAATAATGACAGAAAAAAGCATAGGATGTGTTTTGCTACAGAGAACATGACGTGAAATGCTCAAAAATGGTAAGCTCAAACGACACTGTTGAAAATATTTATTTGTGACGAAAAAAAGTGTATTTTGGACGGGCTGAATGTTTAAAACTATTTTTTACACTATCTAAAAAAACAGGAGCGATTTCTGAACAAAAATCAGAACAGGGAACGAAGCATAGTGGTGGAGGTGCAAAATCCTACTATAGAACCATTGAATTGATGATACAAAACACAAAAATTAATGGAAACAGCTACAAATCCTTGCTTTAATGAATTTTTCCGAAAATGTATGATATTTTTGGGTAAACCTCATGATTTTTTCAACACGACAAAGCCCTATTACTCACATCCCGAGTAGCAAAACCATTCATTTAGAGCCAAATCGTACATTTGTTTGTTTCACCACCGTACACTTTGGATCTCGACGCAATAGAAAAAGTATGTGACTGGCTCACAAAATAAGTTTTCTTTCCATTTAAATGGCCTGGAGTAAGATTTTCCTGAACTACTTGGCTTCGATGAATAATCCATCCAACAAAAAATCCATCTTAAATCATGGATTTTTTGAAATTTTTTAAACTCTGATTATTAAAGATAATCAATTTAATATGAATAAATTAAAAACTAAATAAAGAATAATTGCAGGATTTCTGTTTCACTCTATTTTTTAAGTGTTTCTATTCTTATGACGCGTTTAACTCACACAAAACTATGGGTTTTCCGATTATTTTCTATCTACTACACCGTTAGAATTCGTCTTGAAGTCTTGCAGTATTTTGGATTGTACATTTAGCTTTCCTTCTTGTGCACTAAAATTTTGTATTCAGTGTGAAATAATATGAAAGAAATTTGAGTTCTTCTTCTCGAAAATGCATGCTTCTATCCTTATGACTTGCAGTGTATTTCTTATGATATATGTATTGTATTGTATATACCTAATTTAAAAATAATAACTTTTTTTAAATTTTGATTTTTTGTTGAATTTTGTTGTTGATTTGCAAAAAAATATAAATTGTTTCATAAACTAAATTTTTATGCGTTTTATTTAAGTTTGAACTCTTTAAATAGAGAAAAAAAATTCCAATACATTTTTTTTTCGAGATTTTTGTTCATTCGAAATTTTTGCATTGGAAATTAAAAATTTGTTTTTTTTTTCGAAGTTTTTGACATTTGAAATTTTTGTCATTCGAGATAACGTCATGATCTCGTTAGGGCCTGGTTTAATTTCTTGAAGTCTTCTCCTGAAATCTATCTCCTGATGGTGTTTCACTGCTTGGCTGAACATAGTGTTTATTTATTTATTTTTGTTATTTTATTTATTTATTTCAAAATAGGCAATACAAAAAGAAATTATTTCTTATTATAAGTACTTAAAACTGTATTTAATTAAAAGAGGCCAAGAGTGCAAAATTAGTTTTTATATAGTTAATGCAGAATTAAAAAAACAAAAATATTTAATTTGTTCAAAAAACATATTTAAAAGGAATACTAATAAAAAAGGATTTTAAGGAAGAGAAAACAAAATGCTTAAGGAAAAGAAAGTTAGGGAAAGAAGAAACGATCCAGAAATTTTCTAAGTAAACAATCCATTATTATTGCTTGCCAAAACATACATAAAGAGATTTCTTGAAACTTTGATGGGTCTTACAATTTCATATAGATTAGGGTAAGGGATTCCACAGTTTTATTGAATGAAAGAAAAATAACTTCTTGCTTTCTAAGACCGTGTGCTCTGGAGCAGGCTAAAATCTTAGCCAGTGGATAAAGGAGTGGATAAAGGAGTAAAAGAGACAGTCGGAGTAGTGTGTTTGTTTTTATTTACATTTATTTTTGTTTGTTTTATATTAATCATTAATGTAAAATTTTCCGTTTGTGTTTTTGTAAATTATGTTTAATTTAACTTCGTTACGTAAGAAGAATTACTAAAATTAACCGATATACTTTTTGTACATTAATATTCATTGTTAAACAATTTTTTTTGTAAAGTTCAGCTGCCAAACCAGTGTTCTGTACCGCGTTAAAACTTCTCATAATTTTAATTATTTTACAAAGTAGTTCAATTTTTTTTCTTTAACAAAATAAAATAAATCTATACACATAAATAAAAATGGAGTGTCTGTTTGTAATGTCAAAATAACAGTATTTTACTACACGCATATGAGAGCATACACAGCCCTTATATAAAAACACACATTTTTAAAATGTTTGTCTGTTTGTTTGTCCTGGATAATCTCGAGAACGGCTTGAGCGATTTTGACGAGACTTTCACTGACCGATAGATAATGTCGATTTTTTTTGCATTTTCGTAAATATAAACCGATCAGAATCTACAGGACCGATTTTGACGGGACCTTCAGTACCAGATGGCTGATAATACAGGAAGAAACTTATGATGCAAATTATCCCCTAGGTGGCGCTATGGAAAATTTTATTTTTCAACTGACGAACGCGACGACGGGAAACGGATGTACCGATTTTGAAGGGGCTTCAACTGGTGGATAGCTGATGTTCTACGAAATGACTAAGGCTATTTCAAATAACCGAATAGATGGGGCTGGGGTCGCTTTTGCGAAAACTCTTATATTATGAGTTTGAAAGCTTTTGGCAAAATGTTGAACCAATAGGTTTATAATAACTCTTTCAAAAACAATGTTTTATCCTTTATTATTTCTGCGGTATACATATAATAAAAAATGCTGCGTTTATATCAGAACAGAACAGCAGCGATAGAGGTTGAAAATATTAAATGGGACCACATTTTCTAAACCACTGAACTGATCTGGATGATTGATATAATTCCAGACACATATTTGAACCGAGCTACTTTCTGCATAGTCAGTTTTTTATTTGGTTCAAAATCAAAAACAATTCATATGATTTACAAAATGTAGGTATACGTTGAAAATGCTAAATGGGGCCATACCTTCTAAGCTACTAAACAGAATTGGATGGTTGGTACCATTCCAGAATCAGCTAAGAACTTTCCTATATGCTGCGTTCTTTTTTTCGTTTTTTCCAAAACAAATTTTTACATTTCCCCGTACCAAGAAATAGAAGGGGAAATTTTTCAATTCTTGTAGGGAAATTTTAAAAAAATATATTTGTGTTAAAAATCCCATTTTATCCAGTTCGCACACCAAAAAGCTAAACATTTATTCACCTCAACTCAAACGTCAAAAATTAGCCAGAGGATAAAATTTTAACGCTGTTCGCACACGCCCTAAATAGTTAAAATTTGGCAAAATTATAGTATTCGTTCTACTTGATGTTGCAAAGTTTATTTTTTCAAATAAGTACAAATGATAGATATATTTATTTCGTTTAAAAATTACATGATGCTATCGCACAATTTACAATAGGTAATGTACAGAGATGTGATTTACATATAAATATATCTTTCAATTGAAAAATGGTTTATTAATTTTTTAATGTAATCTTTAGCAAAGAGTATAATTTTGGGGAAACAACAAACAAAAATCTCAAAAAAAAAGGAAGGAATAAAAATAAATAGAAATTTTAAATAAAATGATATATTACCTATTGTTTTTAAATACATAATTTTTAGTATTAACAAATAAATCTCATGAAATTAGGTCCATACATTTTCATGAGACTAAAAAGTTAAGGAAGAAGTGAAATTTGTATAAATTATAAATTATCGTCAGCGTAGAGTTTTGTCCCTGTTTCTCATACATTGATGGGCTAGTCTGCGGTAGATATATTAAAAAGCAAGGTTCCGAGCTTTGATTCTTGTCGTACTCCAGCGGTGATTGCTTTTGTTTAGGATTCTTGTTTATTTTCCTGTACATAAAAAAATCTATGGGTTAGAAAATTTTTAATGATTATTAGCAAATAGTTAGGAACTCCCAGCTCTGAGAGTTTGAAGCTATAACATCTCTTTCCCTGTAGAAGATAAAAGCGTTTTTAAGGTTAATATACAATGGAAAAAGGTGCATTGAAAAAGTAAGGGAAGTCATGTTTGATCTGCATTTAGTTGATTGATTAGCGGGTTGCCACGAATTTCGCGTCTGATCATAAATGAGTTATTCAGCTTTTGTATTTTATCAAGGGATATTTGAATTTTTTTTATGTGGCATTTTTCACATTTACCCCAAACTTGACGTCCGTTCAGAAGAATTGCTTTTAAGATAGTGTTGTACATAAATATTTTATTTTCGTTCGAGAGCAAATAATATCTGTTTATAAATCTTTTTTAGTGTTCGGGTATTGTGTTCAACAAAAGTCTAAGATTGCTTGGATATTTCCCGAATTAAGTTTTATTGTCCACTTTGTATAGTAATCTTGCAATATATCAGCTGCATTGATTGAATTCGTCTCAATGTTGAGACCAACTTCATGCGATGAAAAAATTGCTGTGTCATCAGCATACCTTGCAGTATAACATTCTGGAAGTTTAGGAAAATCTGAAGTGTTTAAATAATACAACACTGGTCCAACAACTGAGTCATGGGGGACGACTGCAAAAAAAAATTACTAAATTTATTTATTTATTTATTTATTTATTTATTTATAAACATCTACAAGCGTATTTAGCTAACAGATTATAGACAAAAATATCTTAAAACATTATTTTTCGTACTTATAAAAATCTTATTATGTAAGTATATGTATATGTTATAATTATAATTAAAAAGAAACAATAATGAGTAAATTAGCTTTAAACAAATCTCTGGAACAGCTTAGTTCAATAGATTGACAGACTTCATTGAATTGTCTTATTGATCTACTTACTGGTTCATTACTACCGTAGCTTGTTCTCTGATATTGTTCAAAAAGAAGATGTCTTGGACGTAAAGATCTTAATGGAGCATATATTGGTATTAAATAAAGTAAAGCAGGGCATCTTATATGATAACATAAAATGTCCCTGACAAGCATTATATTATGAATAGTTCGTCTTGATTCAAGCGATTTAATTCCAAGAAATAAGCATCTAGCTTTATAATTTGGAATAAAACCCCATTTCATTTTGTAAAATATAAATCTCGTATAACGTCTCTGGACTTTTTCAATACGAAGAGAGAAGGTCTTAAAAGATGGATTCCAGATAACGTCAGCATATTCAAGTATAGATCTTACGAGAGCCGTATAAAGCGATAATAATGCATAAGGATCACTAAAATCACCACAGTTTCGCTTTATGAATCCAACAAGTGAATTAGCTTTTCCGATTACATAATCAATATGCGTTTTAAAAGAGAAGGTGTTATCAAGCATAATGCCTAAGTCCTTAACTTTGGTTGCACGCGAGAGTGAGTTAGACTCAATTGTATAATCAAAGCTTATGTGAGTACAAGACTTAAAAAAAGATATTACGCTACATTTTTTTATATTCAATTTTAGAAAATTTGAATTACACCATTCAGAGACCTGATTTATATCAGACAGTATGAGAAAGCAATCTTCAACACTGGTTATTTTTAGAAATAGTTTAAGATCATCTGCATAAAGCAGGCATTGCGAATATTTTATAACCGATGTAATATCATTAATGAAAATATTGAAAAGAAGTGGTCCCAAATGGCTACCCTGAGGCACACCCGAGCTACATTCAATAGATCTCGAAAAAGAATTATTAATGATTATTTTCTGAGATCTGCCAGTAAGGTATGATGAAATCCATATCAGAAATGTAGAATGGAATCCAAAAAGTTGTAGTTTGCGCAATAGGATGAAGTGGTTCACTAAGTCAAAAGCCTTACTAAAGACTGTATAAACTGCATCAACTTGACTCATTTTTTCAATGGATTTTATTATCTACGATGAAAAAAGAGCCATG